>VWZV01007156.1:0-47170 GCA_013397155.1 Irena cyanogastra | reverse complement strand
AGCTCCGCTGCCCCCCGGCCCGCGGGCCCTTCGCCAAGCACCGCCTGGCCCCGCCGCCCGCACACCCGGGCGCCCCCGGCGGCGGCGGGGACGGCGGCGGCGGGAAGGGGGCGGGCGGCGGCCGCAAGCTGCCGACGTGCGCCGAGCACGACCTGGAGAACTACAGCATGTACTGCGTGAGCTGCCGCAGCCCCGTCTGCTACCAGTGCTTGGAGGAGGGCAAGCACAGCAAGCACGACGTGAAGGCCCTGGGAGCCATGTGGAAGCAGCACAAGGTGAGTCCCGACAGCCGGCTGGGAGCTGGGGTGAGGCCCAGAGCTGGGGCGATGCTCAGCACTGGGGCATGTTCGTCCCAATTGCCCGAATGGCGGGTTGCACTTTGTGGGACATGAGGTCCTTCATGTCCATCGTCCTCTCAGACTTTTCTCCCTTCAGAATGGTGCTCTTAGGTTTTTGGCCCTTCCTGACTTCCCACTGACCCCGCAGCCTCTGCTCAGGGTTGGAAAACCCAGACTCCCTCTCATCTTGGCCTCACCTTGACCAGTGAGGTTCAACCAGGTCTCAGCAGATAGCTGGAATTAGCAAGTACATCTCACCACCCTTTTTGCCTTCCACAGGGTCCTTGGCCATCCTGTCCTCAGCCTTCCTACGCTCTTGCAGTGGCAGCAGCTACCTGTGAGGAGACAGGGTGGTTGTTCCTTCTTTTCACCACCTCCCTTTCATCCAGGACTCAGTGCAAGCTGCCACAATCATATGTCAATGAGGGAGAGTGGCCCACAGCCACCCAAATGTTTTAGGCAAGAAAGCATGGTACAGATGATCATGGACACGGTGTTCTCCTGGGCCTTAAAGAGGTCTCCTCCCACTCCATTCCCAAAGAAGCCAGGAGTAATGGCTGGAGGGACTTTCATGATACAAAGTTAAATAAGGAATTGTAGATGGAGACTAGGAACAAGTAAAGCTTTTTCTGATTCACATGTTGTCACTGTCTGATTCATGCTTCCCTGCAAGTGATGATTCCTACCCCTCCCTGGTTTCCTTTGTGGAGAGGTCAGAGCCATTTGCTTGGCTACACAGGGGTTTAGTGAGGTCTGGTAGAGCTGGTGGGTCGCTTGGTCATGCTTTCCTTGCTAAAAATAAGGCTTTGAAACCATGTGAATAAAGAGCAAGATGTGGCCTTAGAAGTTGAAAATATGTATGAAGTTAGTTCTTTCTTGCTGAGAATGATGGACCCTGGAAAAATGATTGGTTAATACGTATGAATCTCTGTAGAGAGGGGACTTCAATACCTGAGAGCTGAGGACAATCCTTTGGAGCTTCCTGCTGTGCTGGGGTTAAAGGACTTATGCCACAGCTGTGCAAAGAGCACTTGGCCAGCTCTGCTGGCTGCAGGATTCCCTGCTTTTCACTCTCTGCTTGCAGTTAGCAGTAAAGAAAGCACAGAGAGATCCTTTCAGACACTGCAGGAAAGGTCAAAATCAAGACTGGTGTCATCACCCCTCGGCCATGGAGTGGTTGAGCACAAGATAGCCTGAGGTATTTGGTGAGACAAAAAAATTTACTTTCTATTTTAAGATCCAAAGAAGATGTCCCTTGGGGTGCTTTGCATTGTTTATCCAGCCAAGAAGAAAGACAAACTTCTTCTGGAGGTGTTTCAGTTTAATCAAAGTTCAGAATCAGTCATTTTCTCCCTTTCCTACTGTCAAATATTGAAAAAATCCCTTTTGGCTTGTATTTTTACTGCATTTTTTCTGTGACTGAGGTATCACAGAACATGATTTTTCTCTTGATTTGCATATTCAATCAATGTCAAAATTCTAGCAAAAAGAAACCCTCAAAACTAAGTAATTTGGGGACTCTGAAATTATGCTCTTGTGAATATTACATTTTCCAGAAAAATGTGCTTGGCACAAAATAAATATAATGGAACTGTATAGCCAGGCAGCGTAAATCATCATTTCACATTCATTCAGATAAATTGTTTTGGAATTAGATATTTCTGCTTAGAAATAGTTCTCTGATACAGCAGTTTCTACTGGTTTGTTACCTGCAGTTACTTTGGCCAAACCATAAATTGCTTACATTGGCTGGAATGCCAAACATAATTTAAGGTTTATGTGTTCTCTCCAGATGCTCCAGGCATAGCTGGTAGAGGCAGCTGAAAGGTTTGTTCTTAGACCAAGAAGCCTTCCTTGTGTTAGCCCTCTGTTTGGCTCCTCCTTTGTCTGGGCTTTATACAGTGACCTAGTAGCAAATTATGACCTTGTATAACCTTGTCCAGTGTATAACCTTGTCCAGGCAGTGCTGCAGACAAAGAAATGTGCACTTATCCTCAGCTGTACTGCAGATACCAAGGCTGTACTGGACTGGCTGGCCCCTGTTAGTGGTGCAGGTTCCCCATTGCACTGCTATGTGTAACTTCTCCTACAGAGAAAGTAAAATTGGTGTAAAATAACAAGGCTCCAAAGGCACAAATCTATGAAAATCCCCTGGTTTAGCTGGATTTCATAATGTTCACTTTCCTAAAAAGTGCATCTAGACCAGCAGTTCAAGATTATTAAGAAAAACTCTTGGTCTTCTGTTGAAGTTTAATCTTTTCCTGTCTTCTTAGCAAGTACAGTGGTACTGTAATTACATTTAGGTAGAACTTCAGACCTATGAATATAAGGAATGATGAGGGACACATTTCAGCTCTGCCCATTCTAAAGGGTTAACTATATGTATGTACCAAAATGCTGAAAACACCACAGCTCAGGATCGGTCTATAAAGGGCAGGCAGGCAGGCAAGTGTAGGAGTCCACATGCCTGCTTTTATTTCCTCACCTAAAGACTTGTGTTCCCAAAAACATGTGGGCTTTGTGAGAATTCAACACCAGGACAAGCTTTTCTAATCAATAGTCAATCTACTGCTAAAGAGAGATAGAGGGAAGGCAAGCTAAATGAGCATGAACTGTTGGTTGAAAAAGGACATGGCGATTATCTGGTTCATTTTCTGAAATCAGAGGTCTTCCCTGCCCGTCTAGGTTGAATTACTTACCCTTGTGATCTCTGTGTTCCTGTAATTGATGGAAATAGAAACTTGGTATCCATCTCCAGCCCTCACATTATTGGTTTCGAGACCAGGTATTAAAGCAAAGATAACACCAGGTGGAATACCGTTTGCAGGAGTTATTAATTGTCCCTGTCAATGGAGCTTGTTACATCTCAGTTCGGCTTACAGTAAATATTTCTGTGGTATGAAAGACTGTTCTGGGTGTACTGGGCATTTTTTATGGCTTGCTTGGTTTACTGAGGGCTTAGTCATGTAACTCCACTTGATTTTAATGAGACATGCATGACTAAATTCCTCTGATTTGCAAGGTATCTTTTACAAATGCTTGGGAAAACAAAGCTATTATCTCTAAGTGGGTTTCGCAAATGGAAATCTGGTCTTCCACTCGGCTTCATGCTGCAGTTGAGTTAATGCAACCACAGGTTTTAATGAACAGATCAATTTGCTTATGAGCCCTTTAGACAGCGACATGACTGAGTTTCTGTTGCAGCTCTCTGTGATGGGAGTTTGCCAGGATCCAGGAGTGACTGCCAATTGCCATTGGTATATATGCTGTTTACAATTCATCTGTGGTGGTTTTCTACAGCTGCTGTGATGCCCACATACTGCTTTTGTCTCTTCTGATCTGGTGAAATGCACTTTGAGATTATTCGAGAGCTGGGGCAGATGTTGGGAAAGTGGAAGTTTTACTTTTGTCAGGACAAACAATTAGTTTTGATTTGAAAGAAAGGAACCCTTGCCTTCCTGGGAAAGCTTGGTCAGGACAGTCAATGACAGAGAATATAATGCTTCTGCCACCTATTTCTTTCTTGCTTACACCCCAACTGCTTTGTCATGTGCTGCTTTAACCTTGTTCTGTGCCTTGACAAATCAAAGGCTCAGATGTGTCCTGTGAGTGGAACAGAAAGTGTGATCAAAAAAGGTGGGCTTCAAACTTTCACAAACATGATCAGCCTGTGCAGAGCTGACCTCAAGTCCTGATTGTCTGATCTGGCAGAGAACAGAGATTTTTTTCATGGACCTGGAGTTTGCTTCTGTGGCTTTCCATAGTGTTAATATCAAACATCATTTCAGGTTTTTGTGCATTTACAAAGGTTTGTCTAGGAAAGTAGCAAAGATTCAGATATTGAGAAATAGGCACAGTAATGTGTCTTCCCTTTACATTTGTTATGAATTAATTTTGTAAAGCATATTCTCATTTAGAATTTAGCACTGATGTGCTTTCAAGGAGCCACTTTCCAGCCCCTTGTTCCCCAGACTTACATATGTCCAGGGTTGCTCCATCCCAGGTGCAGAACCTCGCAATGGCATCGGCCAGTTCTTTGATCCCATTGGGACTCCTAGACTTACAGGGATCCATCTGGAGCAGCAAATCCTGCACAGATTTGGGGTTGACTGGGAGTTAATCATTCTCACAGTCATGGTCCTCCAGCTCAGGGCACTGAGACCCCAAAATGCATCACTGGGTCTGCCAGGGGCAAAACCACTGTTTCCTTCCTGTCCTTGAAGTTCATCAGCGAGCTTCTGGTTCGGCTTAGAGATCTCAGGTGTTAGCTGAGGAAAGGGAAGGTTAGGCCTGGAGTGTGGACTTAAAAGAGACATACTCTATGTGCCTTACCAGTCAAAAGTTAGAGGAAGAGTTTTTTCCAACTTCTGCAGAAACATTCACCCATTTGTTGAGTTGGAGCATGGGAAACTGGAGCCCCAAAGGGACATCACTATGAAGTCTGAGAAGGCAGATTTGTCTTTAAAGTCCTAGTGTATCTCAGGTTTGGTAGGATCTACCATATTTATAAAGATTTCAGACTTGGATGAAGAAGAAGTGTCATTTTGGAAAGCACTTGAGGATTTTTCAGCACGACAGATGCTACTGTGTAAGTGTAAGACTACTACCTCCTTATACATGTGGGTAGCTGTCTTATAAAAAGGTATTTTGACTTACCAAGTTGCTGCAATAAAGTGAAATGTGCAGACACAATACTTGACTGCCCCCACATGCCTATTTCACCCTCATTAAATCTGATTACAGTAAAAATCTTAACTATTCTTTTCTAGCACAACCACTTTATGGAATTAGGAATACATGTAAGCCTTTTAGCACATTATTAATCATCAAATCCAAAGATTACTAAGAAAAACATTTGCATTTTATCACTAACTTTTTCTTTTTTCTCCTCCTTTTTTCTCCCTTGCAGGCACAGCTATCTCAGGCTTTAAATGGTGTTTCAGATAAAGCAAAGGAAGCTAAAGAATTTTTGGTTCAGCTGAAAAATTTATTGCAGCAGATCCAGGTAACTGTAGAATATTATTTGTTTTGATAATACAGTAATCAATAGAACTGAGTGAATAATTTATTTGATGACTTTGTCTCCTGTGCTATTCTCATCTTTCCTGGAATCATCTGACCTTTCTTGAATGGATTTGCTAGGTAAAATTATTCATCAAATAATGCCTGCAAGCCGCTCTTAGCTTCTAGATTGTTTGCTGTTTGTTGCAAAAAGCTGATACTCAATACCGGACATCTGAGCTGTGTTGATTAGTGTTTGATTGAATCCATTAGTCGTGCTTCTAGGCTCCTCCCTGACTGCTATTGCTTGAATTCGGCGTTCAGGATAAATTCTCATTTTCACACGTTCAAAATTTACTGCTAGCTTTTTATCTTACATTTCCTAAAAATGCACTAATTTCTGCAAAAAATCCAGCCTGCCTGTTAGAGTACTTGTAAGAATGTCCTACACATACTCAAAAATACAGGAATATTCTCCTAAAAAAAAAAAAGTAACTGCTGCTAAATCAATGTGTCGTTTATTGGAGCGTAAGTTATTTTCATGCCTGTAATTGTCCAGATTTAATAGACAGAAAAAGAGCTCATAGTGAGTGCAGTAATTGAGGGCACAAACCCAGAATGAAAGAAGCCTTAATTTCAATGAAATTTAGACTCATCAGTGCTGGGGGTCAGATGATCCTCAAGGTCCTTCTCACCCTGCAGAGTGTACCTGGAAATGTGCCACTCTAGTTTGAGCTGTGCAGTGTCCAGGAGGGGACAATTGTTTTCTGCTGCAGCAATGCTTGACAGCAATGGGATATGCATCATCTGCTCTTCAGTAGCCCACTCTGGTGCTTGCTCATCTTTCATCAACAAGTCCTGTGCTTGTTAGTGAGAGAAAATCAAAGAAGAAATTCAAAAAGTTTATAATTTATTCATTAAAGTATTCCACTTAAAATCCCAAAGGATGAATTAGTACCACAAGAGATGCCCATGCTCTTGGGCTGCCTCAGGGCAGTCTAACAACGCACCCTCACAGTCTTCCACAGCCAGGTGGGGAAGGGAACACACCAAAATGAGGAACTGGTGAAATTAAAGGACATTTAACTGAAAGAAACCAGTGCAAAGCCACTGACTGGCACCTGTAATGTGCTATGTTTTGGCTGTAGTATGAGTAACCTGCTGACTTACCCATTTAACAGTTATATAGCTCAGCTAGTCTACTCATTTAGACTTCTTTCACTGTCCAAGGAGAAAAGACAGGCACCTCTAGAGAGCATTTCTTTCTGTAGATATGAGCGGTTATTTTAGGATGGGATAACCCATCCAAAACAGCAGTCTATCACCAATCTTTCTTGAGTCATCTAACTCCATTACAAATGTATTTTTCCCTCCTGAAACCTAGAACTGGCCTATTACGACTATTTATGACTATGCTGTAAAATCCTTTAATGTGTTTCAATAAAATCACTGCCAAATTGCTCTGCATAAGGGAGCTGCTACAGTTGGATCAAAAGACCAAGCCATTTATTTGATGCTGCTCGTTGCTTAAAATGCTAGAGGAGAGCTCAGAAGAGGAAATTATATCCAGCAGTACCCTCTAACAAGTAGCCAAGTCTGGGGACAAATCTGAATCTGACCCTCACGTGTTGAGCCAGTCTTCATCCTGAACTTGAGCGAAACATCACATTTCAGCAAACCTAAACAGCAGGACTAATCAGCTGCACATTGTATTCCTAAGTAAAACAAGGCTGGGGCATGGCTCCAGGATGATCACCCACACACTTTAACCCTTAAGGAGCTCCCTGGAATGGTTTTCTCCCGTGACAAATTGCACTCTTGTCGTGCAATGTTCGAGCTGCCTTTGATGATAGCACATGCCAGAGAATGCTCCTGGTAGTCAGGTTTGGTACAGCCACACTCTTCGAGGGGAAAGGGTTTAGATGTGTCGTGAGCCATTCTGTGCCTTTTGACATTTGGACAAAAACAGTTCTTGTACAGTTATTTTGTGGGGAAACAGATGTAGCCTTTGTGTGCATAGGTTTATAGCCAGACACACATATCTCAGAGCAGGTTATTTATGGTAGAAATCTTACGACGGTTGCCACATTCTCATATGGACATTTACCCCTCAGCAAAAATGTATTTTAGTAATACTTTTACACAAAGGAGCAAGCAATATGTAAATTTTATTATCCTGTCTCAATGCGCTGCAGACCAGGCAGCCATCCACACTCTTTATCTCCTCTCTGAGTTTGCCAGAGCTACCAGGAACTGTGCTTTCATCTTACTTGGGGCAGTTTACAAATTTGTAATCTGTTTTTCTTTTCCCTGCTTTGCAGGTCTGTCGTTTCCCCCTCTTTTTTCCTGCCTCTCTCTTCTCTGAGATCACTTTTATATCTCTTGGTCTTTTCTTTTCAGATACTGCCTGTTCCTCATTGCTCCTGTTGCTTCCTTGCTTCTCCTTGTTGCTGTCATGATCTGATTTTCCCATTTTCCCATCTGCTGTAACAATTTCATACTTTCTCACTTGAAGGAGGCATGTCGCCAAACACCCCGCTTGATGCGTGAGCAGAAAATGAGGAGAGAAATGATGCACTACAGCCACCGACTGATTCAGGCTCTGTGCACAAACCTTCAAGAGTAACGGCATGGAAATGGGCTTCAGGGGGAGCTGGGTGTGATACAAGCCGAGGAGGGAGAGATGCAAACAGGAAGAGTCTAAGACAAACCTGTGAGCAGGAGCGGAGCCGTCTGGTGGCTCCCCACCAGCAGATAAACCCCCGCCCACGTCTCGCTGGCGGGTCTAGGACTGCAGTGGGGGCTTCTCAGGAAGCAGTGACCCTGCATCCATCAGCTGGAGAATGGGATGCACGGGTCACAGTGAGGGAAGGGAGTGCAGTGCTGAAAATTTTGAGCTCAAAATAAAGAAGACAAATGAGTAGAAAATGAGAGAAAAGCAAAACAGCTAAGAGATAGTAATGAGTTAGGGGAGTACAATGGCTTAGCAAAGAGGTGCTTCTCCTTCAGCACATGTTTAGAATCTTCTCACATTTAATGACATTTTTTTCTTTTTTTAATTTGGGAGTATTTGGGAGGAAAGCTGATAGCACACCTAAACATCTCCTTGGAAGAGGAACTTGAAAATTTTCTCCTTCTAGTCTCATGAGCAGAGGAGGTGAGGGAGAGTCTTCATTCAAATGGGTACTACAGAAGCAGTTCCAGGGATTTATGTAATGCTAAATTGTTCCCAGAGCCTACTAAAGGATCAGTGTTGTATACCTCATGCTGGTTTCTGCCTAGCAAAGAATTTTACCATAATGTGAATAGAAAGTTGCCTCTGTTTTTAAAATCTAATCAAGTACATAGCTCCACTGCCAAGTGCTAACTATTTTTTAAAAAGTACTCGAAGCAATACACAAACCTTAGGGCTTTGTACCTCATTAATTTCCTTGTAATAAGGCAGTAGACCAGATTCTGGTCCATAATTCTGTTCTAATTGCTGTGGTACAGAGCCAGTGATTTCAAAGTTGCTACAGTGGGATAATTAAAACAGATTGGAGCAGAATCCTCTTATGTATGTATGCACTGTGTATGTTACATTTAGCATTTACATTATGTTGTTCTACATCTGTCGTCCAGAAAGTGCCAGTAAATCATGGGTTTGAATAAGACCATTTATGGCATGGCATGTTACTGTTTCACTTTACAGCATGCAGCTATTACTGGTACAGCTGTAATGAAATCAGAAAGGCAACAAAAATGCTGAGGGTCTTGAAAGGAGCTCTTTTTGGAGCAGAAAAGCAGGTAAGAGCGATAGCTTAAGCTGCAAGCTGTGCTTTCTTTGATGGGTATGGCTCTGTCCTTGTTGCAGGAGAACGGGCTGGACTATGAAGCCTGTCTGGTGGCTCAGTGTGATGCCTTGGTTGATGCGTTAACACGGCAAAAGGCAAAACTGCTGACAAAGGTCACCAAGGAACGTGAGCACAAGCTGAAGGTGAGCACTCCTCTCATCAGCTCAGCGCAGCTGCTGATAGATACCTGGTGTGTTTTGTCAAGTTCCCCAACCCTTTACACCATGAAATCTCCTAGTAACCGAATTCTAAAGCTCCTTTAGCAGGTTCCAGTCCAGCAGTTGAATGGAACTGCTATATGGTAGCAGTTTAATGTGCCTACACACATTAAATGATGGATATACTTCAGCAGCTTGTTGGATCAGGCCATCAATCTTTATTTATCTTGTGGTTTGGGGCTATCTTTTGAGAGGTGCTTATCAGTTAAACCTGTGTGTGGTTTGGATTTTGGCACCTTCTGCCCAAGTAAACAGTTGTGATTTTGATATCTCCTCAAATCTTTAAATTCAGGTAAGCCACCTCCAGAAATACATGAGTTACCCAAAATATATTAAAGAAATGCAGTAAAAGGAGATGGCAAGAAGAAATCTAAAGTGGTTGAATGAAGTGGCAGTCAAGAAATATTTAAATAGACACATTTCCTAAAATGGTGATCTTTGTGTGATTTTGAGGTACTATAGTGCCATTCACATTAGAAGTATCTAAGACAGAAGGAAAAACTGAAGTGGATTATCTAACATACCAGTCAACAAAATCTGCCTGAGATCAGCATTCGGCTTGTTTAATAAGACCCAGCCCTTAGGACATACTGCTGACAGCACAGCAAACCCTGCAGTTTATTGCTGTCACAAGTTGTCCTACAGAGCACAGTGCTATTAGACCTAGTCCACAGCCATGTGGCAGCAGAATCAAAGCCAAAATCTGGGAAAATGGAATGCAGCTATTTTATTCCTTAATTCCAGCAATGTGTTCTTAAGCAGAACAGGTTCAATGATAAATTGTGAAGAGAATGTTAGGGTATGATCTGCGAGAAACCACTCCAGCAGTTTGCCTCTAAAGTGAAGGACTTTTTAGAAGCTCAGATGTTAGTGAAAGTGTGACTGGAAATGTGAACACTGCAAATGCAGAGACATGTTCTGTGCCCTCTCTGCCTCAAGCAAGTCTGATCTTTGAGAAATTAGTCTGCTCTGAAAATTGAGATTCCCTGTGCACAACGTTTTGCCAAGCTAATTATCGCTATTTACAATCCAGAGCAAGTGAGTGAAGCTGATGGAGATACAGCAGTGGCCATATGGCAGCTAAATTAAGCATAGACTTAACACACTCTCCCATTCCTTGTCTCTTCTGAAATAATTTTATACAATTCACTGCAAGCTGAGGCAGTCATAGAAGTGTGCTGATGTTTGTTTTCCAGGTTGTGTGGGACCAGATAAATCACTGTACACTGAAGCTACGTCAGTCAACAGGGCTTATGGAATACTGCCTAGAAGTTATCAAAGAAAATGATCCCTCTGGGTTTTTACAGGTATTTTTCTTCCTAATGCTCTGGGGAAAAAAAAAAAGACAATACGTTAAAGCTAAATCTAAAAATGTGTGGCTTTGTTAATTAGCCCCTTCCACCTCCAAGGCATGTTCACCTTAACTCCAGTAAGTGCTGTCTAGAAACTCAGAGAGCCTGGTGACTGCATGAGTGTCCCAGCAAAGAGATGGCTTTAACAGCTGCATCCTGTCTGAGATGGGGGGTTAGTGGTCACACCATTCCCCTATTTCCTGATGTCTGTTCTCTTGCCAGCCCTTCCTTCCAGGCTGAGAAAAAGATGCTCTGCAGTTAATGATCGCTTTTTGCAGAATATTATTTTATTCTCATCTGAAAAACCCAACACTGGGCCCCACAGAGCTCTCTGATTAATTTGGAGAGGACAGTGACTCATCAGAGTAGTACTTCTCTCCCTTGTGCTTCTCCTCTTTTGCTTTCCCATGTAAAAGAGTCCTTTCAACTCCTCCCCCATAAGGATATCTAGTTCTGAAGGGGCTTGCATGTAGGTTTGCTTCACTGAGATTGTTGCATCAAGACCTGTGGAAGCTCCAGGTACCTTTTCTTTGCAAAATGTGGTCTAGCCAATAATTGCCTTAATTTGCAGGATATTGTTTCTTAGGTGCAAACAGTGAAAGTGTCTGTTGATGAGGCAAAGAGTAACAGTGTTTTTCCCATAAATTATTTTGCTTAATTTATTCTAATATGTTTATTAATTATTTTATTTTGCCCTAGTAGTTTTGTTGCCTTATTTATTGCCTAACAAGAAAGGTACATCAAACAAAATGACCTGCACACAGGGGTCTGTCAGAGCAGGCCTAAAAAACAGGATGAGAATTAGCCAACCTAAACCTATTAGCACTCCAGATGTGACAGTAACTGATTGTTACTGTCATGTCTGGTCTCAAGCAAGAGAGGGGAATGTGTGGTGTAGATTAATCTCAAGATTTCACAGATTTTAACAGGCTGTTGGTTGGACACTACAGGATAAACAAAACTTTTAGGTCGTACTAAAAGTTAGATATATGCTTTACTTTCTTTTCAGCTTACTTTCCCTGTAACTTCTGTGGCTTCAGTTTTTGCAGCCCCCTTTATAAAAAAAAACCCCAAACCGTTTTTCGTTTTACTTTGTCTTGGTTTTTATAATGATGCTTTCTAGACAGCCAGCAGACACTCAGGCACTGCATTACTTTGAGCAACTACTCCTGCAGCCAGGATATTGAGACATGGCCAAGGGATCCAGCGTCCCAGTAAGTGACTCCGAGGCTGCAGGAGGCTGTGGGATGCTTCTCCACTGCTGCACAGACTGATTAGGAGCTGTTGATGCAGGAGCTCAGACAGGAGTGTCCTCCATAAAAGTAATGAGGAAAAATGTTCAAATTCCTTCAACAAAGGAAAACTCTCTCTGTTATACCCAGAAAAAAATTCTACTCCCTGTGACTTACAGGAAGTTCAGTGTCAGGAACTCCAGATATCCAAATGGCAGCTTCATTGAACTCAAGGACAGTTGAGGATTTAACTTCCAGAAGTGTCTGTTGTGATCATTTTAGTTTGACTTTTGGTCTGATTGTCTGTGGGCTGAGCTAGAGCAAAGCTTTAAAAATTAAATTCAGTTTTGATGTAATGGTAGAAAATCCATCATATATGTGAAAATCCATCTGACAATTTATCACCCTCACTGTGAGTAATATACACCTTCCTTAGCATTTGATTTTTTTAATCCTTTAGCTTTCATCCACTGAAACATCTCTGCTGAATGGAGAGACTCAAACATTTAAGCCTCTCTTTGTGCAACTTCTTTTTGAACAGGGGAGCAAAAGTAGACCAGGCAGATCAGAGAACAGAGTACAGAATTATATGTGGCATTCAAAGGCATGACACACAACATAATCTTAACAGGCTTTATAAATGCAGTTTTTACTTTCCTATCCTAATATGAGATTTATTTTGAAAAGACAAGATGAAAGGATGCAACATAAATGGACCTCACCCCAAAACTACCAGATCCCATCTCATCTGTTTTGCCATCTTAATCCTGTTTCCTTTGTGCTGTATCTCACAGGCATTCTGTCATGTTTAATGTGTGCATCTGCCATTTCATTACAAACTTGATACTCTCTTTCAGATTTCGGATGCTTTAATCAAGCGAGTTCAGGTATCTCAGGAACAGTGGGTCAAAGGAGCCTTGGAGCCAAAAGTATCTGCTGAGTTTGACTTGACTCTGGATAGTGAACCTTTACTGCAGTCAATTCACCAGCTGGATTTTATTCAGATGAAATGTAGGGGTGAGCTTTTATGATTTTCCTTTTCCTGGTTTTCATGCATGTGTTGAAACAGTGCTGGGAGGTGTGAGGACACCGAAGGAGGAAAGAGGAATGACTTGAATTTGCTGGTTAGTTTTAAAAGGTCTTCAGGCAAATTCAGATTGCTGGGTGGTTCCTGGAAAGGTGTGCTCCCCTCACATATGTAGTCTTTAAGTGCGTCTGGTATTTCCATTTGAGCTGAAGAAGATAGAAAAATCAGATAGAAAAACCAGACCCACTTAAAGATTGTAAAGATAACTTCTACAGAGCAGGGCTTTGAAGATCAGTAAGTTTCATCAGCTGCATGAAACTTCATGACATTTTGTAGCATTCCTAGGTTTGACATGGTTAATTCAAGCTACCAGTTACCCCTATCTTGTCAGAAACAGCTGAAGTAGAAAATAAATATTACACACACACGTGCTTGAATAGGGAAAAAAACCCCCAGCCTTTGATCTTTGTATCTAGACTGTGCTGCAAAAATCACCCATCTTAATAAAAAAAATCACAAGGAAGAGATTCACAAGGGGAAAAGAACCTCCATGGTTCCAGGTATCTGGATAATTCTGATTATCCAGATAAGCTAGAGGGAGCTGAGGTTAAAAAATGTATCTAAAAGAAGAAGCTGATGAACAAGACGTGTCACTGACATTAAAAAAAAAAGAAAATTAACATCATGAGCTTGTAATGGGGTTAGTTTATATGGAGCAGGATGAGAACTGCATCAGAATTAGACAGATCTGTAGAATAGTTGGGTTTGAAAGCCATTGTGGTCCCTAGGAATGATGTCATTAGCTTCTCTCAGTGGTGATTCAAGCCTTAATTATACATGTGGGTGACAGGATAGAGGCTGCTAGAAGTCAGTGAATGAGTAAGGGTATTCATGTAGTGATGTCAGATGTGCTTTTTTTTGTTTTGAGTAAGCATAAAGAACTTTGTTCAGCTTATGTGTTCTCTCTGGGCCTAATTCTAAGACACTCAAGGTGAAGTAATTAGGGTGGATAATTTGGCAGATATGTGGAGAAATAATGTGGAAACAGTTAAAGGCCAGAGTCTGCTCATCAAGAATGCTTTGCATCTTGGCATAAACAGGCTGTGTTAAAGTTATTCAAGAAACTTGAACTGCTCTGTGAACTGCTCCTTTGAAATGTTGTCAGACAGGCAAGTGGAGTCAAGAGAGAAGGAATATCACTGATAAAACTCTTCTGAATGCTGTCTGCACTTGTCTTTTTAAAATCAGTTTATATTTAATGCTAGCCATATTTTTTGTGGAATGTATTTAATACTAATCTCCCACCACTCTCCTTTACAAATATAGGAAAAATTTAATTAATCTAGTCACATGGATTGCTAATTAACCACAGGTTACCTGAGGTGAGAACAGCTTAGGTATTTGGCTTGTGAACATTCACCTGGCTTGAAGCTTGAAGACTTACAAAACTTTAATTGAGCCAGATTCACTTGTGCTTTATGAAAGACAGTGTTATCTGCTAGACTCTCATTTATCATAAGATAGCAGGGAAGCTCTGGTACTGAGTTAGACACAATATGAGGAGCAGAGAAGAAAACAGGACTTTTGCAGCCCAGACCTGTGCAGAGCTTCCAAACACTCTTGAGCTTTGCTTCCCAGAGGCAGGGTTAGCCCTCAGGAAGGGCTTTTGCTTGAGCTGTCTTGGTCTTGACCAGAGATTATCTGTTGCATGTCCCATCAGATTGGTCAGCATAACTGGTGTGACCATGCACACACTGCGCAAAGAATAGTGGAAAGGGTGCTAACCTGGCCACCATTCCTTAAGGTGCATAAGGGATGGCATTATTCCCCTTCACACATCTGTGTGCCCAAGCAGAACCAGCCACTGACCAGTTCCAAGCTAGCATTCATAGGTATTGGGGATTGTTTTGTATATAGATGTGTATTTATCTTTCTCCATGTACGACAGCAAGTCTATTTCCATTTGAACTTCTCAGTCTCACACTTCGGCCTTTTTTTTCTGAAATTTTACTTCTATGACCTCAACGAACTCTGCATTATTTTAGAATCATAAAATTGTCTGGGTTGGAAGGGAACCTTAAGGATCATCTAGTCCCAACCCCCTGTCATGGGAAGGGACACTTTTCACTAGATCAGGTTGCTCAGAGACCCATCCTGCCTGGCCTTGAACACTTCCAGGGATGGGACATCCATGGCTTCCTTGGGCACCCTGTTCCAGTGCCTCACCACCCTCACAGTAAAGACTTTTCTCCTAATATCTAATCTAAACCATCTCTCCATTTGAAGCCATCCTCCGTTGTCCCATTACTGCATGCCCTTGTAAAAACTCCCTCTCCAGCTCTCTAGTTGGCCCCCTTTAGGTACTGGAAGGCCCCAGTATGGTCTCCCTGGAGTCTTCTTCAGGCTGAGCAACCCCAGGTCTCTCAGCCTGTCTTCATCGGAGGTCTGTTCCAGCCCTCTGATCACCTTTGTGGCCCTCTTCTGGACCTACTCCAACAGTTCCATGTCCTCCCTGTGTTGGGGGCCCTGGAGACGGACACAGCACTTGGAGGCATTGACCATAACTCTTCAGTGCAGCATCCAGCTAATTCCTTATCAACTGAGAGGTCCATGCATTAAAATTCTCGTCTGTCCATTTTAGAGACAGGGATGTCATGTGGGACAGTGTCAAATGCTTTGCACAAGTCCAGGTAGGTGACACCAGATCCTTTCTCTTCATCTGCCGCTGCTGTTATTCTATCATAGAGGGCAACCAAATTTGCCAGGCAAATTTGCCAGGCCCTTCTTCAGATGCACTATTTGCCTTTTCTCATGCAGAGTGGTCTTGCATCTAGAAATATAGCTATCACAGAGTAATCAACTCAGTGTTTCAGGGGCAAGCACCCATACTAATTGGGAACATCACTTTGCTAACTGTTAGGAGAAGCTGCAGTTGCATGGTGATGTTTTGCTATTTACCACCATGAACACTGGAACAGATTGCCCAGAGAGGTTGTGGCATCTCCCTCACTGGAGATGTTCAAGAACTGTAGGGACACAGTCCTGTACCATGTGCTCCAAGATGTCCCTGCTTGAGCAAGGAGGTTGGACCAGATGACCCCCTGTGGTCCCTTCCAAACTGACCTGTTCTGTGATTCTGTGACTTCTGTATTTCTGAGCGTCCAGTTTCACAAAGAAAAAATGTCTATGTCTCTTCACATCTGCTCCTCTTCCTTCAATCCTACCTACGCCAGCACACCAACAAGTCATCAGTCTTTGCCAAATGTTGGTGTTGAGGTGAGTGTTATTAAGTCATTTTATTGGTTGATCTGACAAGTGCAGATGCTTTAAAGATGTCAATGATCTGTAAAGGAAGTTTTGGGGAGATCTAGGAGAACAGGGCAAGCATAGCTTTTACAGCTATAAGTTGGTTTTTTTCCGAAAAGCTTTTTAATGTAATATCTGTATTATTGTTATCAGTGGTTAGTACATGACTCTTTTTTTTTTTTTTTCAAACTCTGGCCTCATTCAACCTCATTGAGCTTGCATGGGTCATTTAGAGTGAATGCATGCTTGTAAGTAAACATTGATTCACTGTGTTAGACAAAGAATGAAAATGAGAACAAATCACATTGCATTTGCTTTGATGACATGTTCGTTTACATTACTGATGCACTCTCTATAAGCACAGATCTAAAGCTCATCTCAAAAAATAAAGATCATAGGGTTCTTTTTCTTTTTTAACAGAAAGAAAAAGCAATCTGAGAACAAATTAAATGTGCAGAGATGTGATAGGTGCAGAAGTAATGCTTAGGCAGCCATGTTCATCAAAGGGTCTCACTGAGTCCCACACTCCCTGTGCCAGATGACCTGAGAGACACTCACACAACTCTAGTAGTTGCTGGCATTTTGAGCTTTCCCAGATAATTTTCTCTGTGTTTTCTTCTCTCTGTTGCTTTTACTGAGTACCTTGGCACAAAATCCCTGTCCTCTGATGTCTGGCTTAATGTGTACTTCACATATTCTCAGTTAAAGCTATTGGCACAGGCAAATGTTCTGGGTTTGTTCTGTTCACACAACTGTAACTGGCATGCAGTCTTGATTAGTTGAAAAACAGGGCTAGATACAAAATAGGAAAATATGTAGCTACTCTACTTTTCTGTACCACCTCTGAACATTCCTTCATATACCTTCTTGTCCTGAGTGACTCCTTCCCTCTTCTGCATACCATGAAGCTTCCCCAGACATGTCTGTCACAGATCTTCTCTGCTTCTCCAGGCATGAGCTGTACTGCCCAGATAATTAAAGGACAACTGTTTCATCTTAAGCTTTACCTCTGGTTCTTTCTGCTCCATGTCATGGACTCAGCTCCTTGTGGTCTCTCCTTCTGTCAGAACCTTGTTTGTAAGGCACTTGCTACAAGCAATGACTCAGGCTGTTCCAGAGCTGTACTGCAGTTTTAGAGGAAGTCAAAGTTTTCCTTTTTCTGGGGGATCCCATTCTTTCGGTGCATTTAGTCCTTTAAAAACTAGTCTGGGAAGGTGGATGGCATCATTGCACCACTTGTCAAGAGGACAGAAGACAACATCTTAGAGCAGCCCTGCTGTACCCTGTGAGGGGACTACTCTGATCAGCCATGAGATGCATTGAGCAATGTGTTTTGGGAACTGCTCAGCTGACAAGAGACATTAGTCAGTGTCACATTTCTTATCAAAGAGTGACCTGCATGAAGCACTTTTAAAATAGCAGGACATCATTCAGACTCATTAATAAGTCCTGCTGTGCCAGTGCAGTATCATTTCTTCCTTTATATTTTTAATATTTTTCTTCAAAAAATCTCTTGAGAACTTTAAATTGGTCAAGAAGTGGGACAGAACTGTAATTTAACATTGGAGTCCTTTTTTTTTTTTCCTGGCACTTAGCCTATATTTTTTCTTTTCTTAGTCCTATTCCATTGCTTGTTGCTTTGAAGTATATACCCGATTATTCAATTCACTTTGCACTTTCCTATGATTTTTACAGGTGTTCATAGGGAATTTGAGATCTAGGCAAATCTCTGCCCATCCACATGCAGTGGAAGCAGGAGGTCAGGCACAGAGAGCATCATGCAGCAAAGCTGCACAGACAAAACTCTAAACTTAAAATTGTTCACCTAAAAAATCCCATTACCTCAGAATTCCTCATTTTCAGATTTTTGACTCTTGTCACATTTCTGTGACTTCTCCAGACACAATGTCTCCTAGAGAAAAGTCTGAACTTTCCATGTGAGAAAACAGGCAGGTTTTTATTTATAACACCCTCTGAATCATCCTTAAATATCAAGGAATAGGAACAAGGCTTCCTTTTCACAGAAAAACCTTCAAGAGCTAATTTATAAAGCTCTTTTGTTTCATTCTTCTGGGCTACCAACCATCTGCGCTCACTGTGGTGATGGATAATGCCAGCGGAAAGCCATGGTAGCTTCTGTGCTGTTTATCACAAGTGTGATGTTGACTTTGGAGTCACTTCCAGAGTGGGGGTGAAGCCTCAGCCCTCTCACACAGTTGCATCCATTTTCCCACAGTCTGCTTGGCACACAGAACATGAACAGTCCTCTTTTATCCAGAAATGTAAAATAGGATGAAAGGAGCAGCTCAAGGGCTTAGCTCTCACGCAGACAGAAGGAGGAGAATAAACTAGGGGATCAAAACAGAGTAGATAGAAGAAGAGCAAACAGATATTATTAAGCCAATGAATTGTCAGAGCACTCAGTTTCTTCTAAGACATGATTGAGCTCAGCAGAAACGATATTGAGATATTGAATGGTAAAATTTAGCCTTGGGTAGAAGACCAGGCAGGCTCTGTGCATCACTTGCTTAACCTATATGGTTTCAACAGTGCATAAGATGCATGCCAGGTCTATCCAGAAGACTAAATTTTCACTTTATAATTGCCAGCAAAGAGTGGACAGTGAGAGTTTAGTTGTATTTAGGAGAGGTTGGACAGAGGTCGCTTTCCCACAGAGACACAGCTGAATATTTTACTCTGTTTCTTTTTATTTTTAAGATGCTGGTCTGATAAACAGTCTCTTGGTGTTTCTTCTGAGCAAGTCACTGAAAAGGCATGTTGGTAGAAAAATTTGCGTTTGTAATTTCCATGAAGAGTCTCCTGTGATGCAGAGGTTCCTTTGCTACCTGAACCATGGGATTTAGATAAAGTTTGCAAACAGAACAATTTGCTTCAACAGTTTATTTCAAGTATGGTTGCCATAAAGATAAGATATCCAAGGTGGTTTTGGATATGAAAAACTAGAGGGAGAGGGAGGGGTGGTAAATTAGATTTTTAAAACCCCCCACAGCTGTAGTGAAGAATTGTTTTTCTGCTGTTGGTGGAGTTCAGGCTCTCTCAGCTGTGCTGGGAGGAGTGGCTGCTCTGCTTGTTAACAACCCAATTCTTTGTTAATGCACTGGGCTCCCTGGCAGCATTGCCTCTGCCATGCCACCCTATGCCCTGAGACACCCCCTGCCCCTCCTTTTGGGGACAGCGGGGGCTCTGGTGTGAAAAAGAATTCTTCCAGACAGTGGCTCCTGGGAAGGAAACCACACATGGATTCCCCAGACTCTAGTTCTTATGAGACATGACAGTCAAGTCCAGATATGTTTCTGTTTACGTATTTCAGTGAAATGACTTGTCTAACTGGGTAACAGCATTTTGTTATGTAATTTTACTGCCTTTTGTTTCAAGGGAAGAGAATGGACTCTCTTCCTAACACTGGCTCCCCTGCAAGGGGAAGGAGGTGAGCAGTTGCCATACTGCTGCCAGCACAGAATAATGGGGTAGGGCAGAGTTACACTAACCTGTACCCAGTTCCTGTTTCAGTGCCACCCGTCCCACTACTGCAGCTGGAGAAGTGCTGCACCAGGAACAACAGTGTGACATTGGCCTGGAGGATGCCACCTTTGAGCCATAACCCAGTGGAGGGTTATATCTTGGAACTTGATGATGGAGATGGTGGCCAATTCCGAGTGAGAATTTCATTCAGCATTTATTTGTGTTTCTTTGTATGTGAGTTTCCTCCAGATACGGATTTGTTTCTGCCCGAGGGTGGGGAGAGGGGTAGGGAAGATGTGGGTTGTCAAAACATCCCTAATTCCATTTCGTTGGTGGAGAAAGCAGTGCAGATGCTGCTTAACAGAAGGACCACTGGGCCTAGGTAGGATGTTTGTTTGAGGTTATTCTCAGGACTCTACAAAAGATGGCCTTGAGGTGTGCCCAGTGCATTCCAGAGTAGAAAATCCCATATGAGCCTGCAGAAGCTGGAAGTGGTTCATTGCACAAACCAGAAATTTCTTTGAAGCCCCTACTCTCACCTGTCCATTGCACCCTGTTTCAACAGCTGACATTCTTGGTCCAGAAATGCAACTCAGTCTTTCCTGATTTTCTGAGTAAAAATATGATCCTGCATAAAAATACAGGGTTTTTAAATCTTTCTCCTGGGAGTGGATGAGACCAGGCTGCTGGAAGCTTTTTCCACTGTCACGCTGTGATGGAATTGATAAATATGGAAAGGCTTCCCAAGTGCTGTCCTTCCAGATCCTCTGGGTGATGCCACAATGTGATGCTCCTCGTTGCAGGTGCAGGGTGCTTATGGGCTCCCATACTTTTTCGACACATCCTGATAAACAAACTAGAGAAGCAATTCAATTGGCTTTCTTCCAGCCATGTCCTCCTGGAAGCTGGGGCCCTTCCACCTCAGGCAGGCTTCATGCTGCTGTTGCTCAGGACCAGGCTGGCCCAGTGCTTTCCCTAGGGGCTGGTGCCTCGAAAGCATCTGGAGATCATTGTGGAGTACAGCTGCTCTCTTCACAAATGGGGAATTTTGTCAAAAACGTCTGATGGCATTTCTTTGGGAGCTGCAAACTGGCTCCTCCCTGGAAACCTAAAGACTTCTCAAGCTGAAAATGTCCTGGCATGGATCCACCTAAGGAATTGCCAAACCACTACACCCATAAGCAGCAAAGGTACCTGATTTGGACACCCCTCGTTAGAAGAGGCAGCGATATTGGCAGGGCATTTTGAAGAGGCATTGTGGTTTTTGGAAGGTCTCCTTAGTTCTGTGGTCCAAGTAACATTTAACAGATTTGAAGAGCCTGGTTTCCACTACTGAATGTGTGAAAAGGTACATTTGTGAATGGCTGCTGAGAGCTTCCAATATAGTCAGTGTTAGTAGGCAAGAGGGTTATCAGTGTGTGGTGAATGAAAAGTTAGAATAAATCGTTAGAATTCCAGTATCTTTTATCCAGTTCATCGAGGATAAACCTTTTAAAGTGGTATTCATTTCTTCTAAATAACAAGATTTCAGGCTGGTGTGTATCCAAGCTCATTTGTGTGAGTTTTTGTTACTGCCAGAGGTTTCAGGACTGCCAGCAGTGCAGTCCTGAAAAAGATACAAAACCATCTCAATCCTTAAAAATGTAAGGTGTTAACTTGTAAGGGGAATGGTCTGCTTGCTGTGGTAGAAACATCCTCGGTTTTACCCATTAAAAGATAAAAGGCAAGCTTCTCAGCAATGCCATTTCAATAAGGATTTGCTGACCTTTTAAATGGAGAATTATATATCTGAAAGCAAAGATGTTGACTGCATTTTATCAGTATGTGACGGGTGGATTTAAAGAACATCTTTGTTGAAGCAGACAGCATCAACTTGCATCAACCAAAGCAGTGAAAAGTGGTAAAAATGAAGTGGATTAGAAAATGTGAGAGTTGTTTAACAAATACAAAACTTTTTACAGTCAGCATATCTTATGACATGAAGGTAAACTAAGTTATTCTATTAAAACTCTTCTTTGTCTCTATGACCAATCACCAGCTAACTCAGGACCCAGGAGATTTTGTTATTTGTAGCAGCCACCGTAGTAGCAAAGAGGACAAACACATGCCCCATTGTAAACTTAATCAATTCCTTTCTTATTCGTCACATCCTTTTGGGTTTATATGAAAGAGCCTTAATCATCAGAGCTATTGTTAGGCATTACTTAAGTCTTAACTGAACTGGGATCTGAGTGGTTTGCTTAGTGACAGGTTTAAGCACTTCGGTGCCTTTGCTACCATAAACCTCCAGATTTCACAGAATCAGAGAAATCAGAGGTGGAAGGGAATTCTCTTTCAATCTGCTGCCAAGACAGGATTTTCTAGGCTTCTTTCAGTTCATTGTAGCCTGCCTAATCTGATCCTACTCATTGGTCTGCCTAGATGTTCCTCCCTCTGAAATATTTCACGTTACAGAAGTACTTCCTCTATGATAAATATTTGAAGACTTTTTTTGATGTCTCTGTTGTCTAGTTACTGTTTCATCATGTGATGCATGTAATCCTAATTTTTAGGAGATATGTTTTAGGATCTATGTTTTCAGGTTTCAAAATTATATTTTAACCTAGGCATGAGATAACCTTTCCAACAGAACAAACCTGCTCTTGTTTTTTTTTTCATTCTTATATGCCCCTTTTTTTTGTCTTATCTAAAATAGCAGCCACAGTGTGTCAGATTCTGGGACTACTCTCCAAAATAGTGGTTTGGAGTAGATATTTAGGATAAGAGGAGCATGAAGATCTTTTTGTGTTGCCCTTTATTGCTTTACTCTTCCAGCTTCATCTTCACCTTAGTTTGTCCAGTGCTAATCATCCTTGATGTCTCCCATGCTGTGGATGTCTGTATTATAACAGCATAACTCATTAATCCTAGGAACAAAAGAGAAGCTGTGCACTTTTGGCTTATATTTAGAAGTCTTAACTGTGTTAAACTATGTCCCTCATTCTCTCTCTCTCTCTCTTTTTTTTTTTTCTGGAATGCTTAGGAAGTGTATGTTGGCAAGGAGACCCTCTGCACCATCGATGGCCTTCATTTCAACAGCACTTACAATGCCAGGGTCAAAGCTTTCAACTCCTCGGGCGTTGGTCCTTACAGCAAGACAGTCATTTTACAGACGTCGGATGGTGAGCTGGGGTTTGCCACTTTCTAAATGAAAAGCTGCAGGTCTCAGTGACAGGACACTTTCATTCCTTTACACCCATTAATGTATTTGACACCTACCGGTGTTTTCCATTATCACTAACACTTCAGGCTTCAAGTTGTGTGGTTTTAGTTGGCTGTAAAAGTATAGAATCTAACCAAGATACTTTCGTTAGCTTACAGAAACAGTTATGCAACTCATGGAATATTTTTTGTTCCACTCTGTCTTCCTTTCTCCATATATCTTTGGGATTTGCCTTTTTCTTCACTACTCCTTCAATTTCCCTGCAAGGTTTGATAATACAGACATGGGAATTCATGCTTGTTCCTCTGTAATTATACTTGACATCCATATGGATGTTACAGGAAGTTCATCTTCATTAATGATATTGTAATGAATAGTGAAGTGCATGCTATTATCACTTCCACTTTTATGCTGTGTTGCCAAAATAGGCCAGTATAAAATATTTATACTTTAAGAGCTTTTGGGGCTTTTTTGGTTTTTTTAAAAAAACCCCTTCACTTTGCTAAACTAGTGAATAAATCCGACCCAGCACGGACACAGCTAATCTCCATTTCCATTAAAGGTGATCCTGAACCAATTCACCTACATGAGCAGTTTCCATGTCATGGAGAAGCCTTTGTTTCCTCAGTGACTCTCTTGTTACTGTGTGTGGACAGAATGTCACTACCCTTAGCAGCTAAATTTCAGGGGAACAAGCGCAAACAATGTAAAGCACTTCTGAGCTGAAGAACAGCAGGGTACCAGCTCAGATTAATCTTGTGTAGCTGCCTACAGTAACTAGGAAAAATGGTCTTTATTATCTCAGAGTACAGAGGGGTCTTTACAAAGGCTTCTTACTGAATTAGAGTGGACAACACTTGGACACAGCCTCTCCGGATATAATCCTGCCTTTCCTTTCCCCCTTCCACAGTGGCGTGGTTCACCTTTGACCCCTCCTCAGCTCACAGAGACATAGTGCTGTCGAATGACAACCAAACTGCCACCTGCAACAGCTACGACGACCGGGTGGTTCTGGGCACCGCAGCCTTCTCCAAGGGCGTGCACTACTGGGAGCTGCACGTGGACCGCTACGACAACCACCCGGACCCAGCCTTTGGCATCGCCAGGATTAACGTGGTCAAGGACATGATGCTGGGCAAGGACGACAAGGCGTGGGCCATGTATGTGGACAACAACCGCAGCTGGTTCATGCACTGCAATTCCCACACCAACCGGTGAGTGCTGCCTGGGGGCTTTTCTCCTCACTGACATTTTTTCTGCCCTGCATCAGAGGCAGGTGTCTCAGCAAGCCATCTAGTCCAGCTCCCGGCTAAATGTACTTATTAAATATGCTTCTTAAAAGCCACTAGTGACAGTGATTGCACTTTAACAGTTTGTGTTGGTGTTTGTTATCCTTACTGTTATCAGTTTTTCCCCGAGATCTTGCCTAAATCCCTCCTGCTGTGATTTAAACCTATTATTGCGTGTCCCACCCACATCAGCAGACAGGGGCACAGCACAATGGGATGCAGGACTTCTCTCATGGCTGGAGGGAGAAAGGTGTTTGATTCTCTTCATTAGAAGGAATCTTGGCTGCAGATTGTACTGCAGGTGTTTGTTTCCAGTTCTGAAAGCTATTAAGTGTTTTGCTGTAGGTCACACTGAGGCAGATCTGGATACAAGGAACTGATTTGGCAGTGAGGGCTAAGTGACAGCTTTCTTTCTACTGAGCCGTTGTACTGAAGAGCTTTGAAAAGCCCCTCAACTAGTACAACCAACTTAGAGGAGGATCTCAGGATGCCCCCAAGCCAGTGTTACCAAGCCTCTCTCTCCCACCACTCAGAGGGTCTGTGTTCTCAATGCAACTGAGCAGTGGAGAGACATGTTCTAGCTGCAGGTACCTCCAGGGATGGATCACACAGAGAGAACAACTGTCAGCACAGAACCTGTGTTGTGCTGACACGGTTGCATGACTTTTGGTGCTTAGGATAGTTACCTCTGCCTAGTGCTGGCTTCTGTTCTGTTGAAGTGATGCCAGACTGTGCAGGGGACACATGGTTAACTTTGCTTGAAGGTATCAGAACAGAACTGCACTGCTCTCTTTCTGTGTCATGTTAGAGGGTCAGCCTTAGCTGAAGGTCAGCTGGGTACTGAGACCCTTGAGAAGATCTCCTCTGAAAAGGATCCAAAGTCCCTTGCTTATTTTGGAAAATGGTGTATTCATATACCTGTTCTGTCCCAATGGGAGATTGATGTATGAGTAAAGTGACTGACTAAGGATCTGTAGCAGGTCTGTGGCAGAGCTGGAATCAACTTCTTAGTTTTCTGCAGATTTTCTGCAGATTCTTTAGTTTAGTTTTCTGCAGACTGTCCCAGCAGGTCTTCCATTCTCACTGTCTCAGGTATATTTTCTCATGTACCAAATGATCAAAAAAAGTTTTACAATGATTTTTAAAACACTGGTGTGCAGGTCTCTCCTTAAAGTGATAAGGTTGTGTCAACATGCACTGTATCCTAAGGTTGATTGTAATGTCTCCCATTGAATAGTCACTAATACTCTACTCTACCTGTGCTTTGAGTAAGTACACTGAATTGCTGGGAATTTTTGTTTGAAACATGGTTTGATCTTGCAGTTCAGTAGACAGGTGGAAGGACCTTGTAGCTGGATCAAAAGCTGTCTGAAGTTGCTTGGATTGTTTTCCATGTGTCCAAAGACCTTAGAGCATGTCCTAAGACAATCTAGAGCAAAATAACATCAGTCTAATAAATATACCAAAAAGTTCTCTGTCCCTTTAACATCTTGATTCGATTCAGGGTGGAAGTAATGTTAAGCTGTATTAATTTTAATGCTCTGTGGAACAGCTTATGTTTTCTGGAAAAAAGCTGGCAACAATTCTGTGCACCACTGTCCCAGAAACCTATTTTATGGATTTGGTCCTCGGCATGCTCCTCCCAGCAAGCAACACACAAGCTAAGCAAAAGCTTTTTTCAGGGAAACACAAACAATGGAAACACTTAGGATTTCCAATCATCCTGCTTAGTCAAGAGAACAAAATGCTTTCTGTTGATGATAGTTTCCCAGGTTTTGCCTGATAAAACACAAAGGCATGTGCGAGGCATGGATATACCCATGGAATATCTGTTCAAGGGAAGTACACTCGCAAAGGGCATGCAGTCTTATGAAATCACATGCGCTTCAATGAAATTAGGTCTAGGCATTATATTTTTAACTGTGACAGTCAACTAGGTCAGTTTTTTAACTCATTAGCTCTAATAGTCTTGTGGAAATGGTTATTGCTGCCTATTTGTTTTTCCCCACTGGACATGAGTGCATGACAGCACAGCACCACAATCCAAAGCGAATTCATTGTCAACTTTTAGCCTCTGGGATGTTATTGTGATGAAAGTTGCACCTTACTAATAGTTTCTTGCTTCCTAATCTTCATGAGAATAAGAAATTAATAAATTACTAGTTTCAAGGATAACCTGAGGTAGAGCTTGAAAGACTAATTTGTGTGATCTGTCACATTTTAGAGGACTTTTCTGTTCCTTTCACTCACAGCATGCAAAATTGGATCTAGCAAGACTTTTGTGATGCTGGAAGGGGCACAAACAGAAGACTCTAATGCATCCAGAAACAGAAGGATCCTTTTGAGAACAGGCTGAGGAAACTGGTTAAGAAAATACTTTAGGACAGAGATATAGGTTTGGGAGGCACCTCTAAGTCTTGTTGTTCCCAGAAATCTGAGCGTGGGAAAATCATGGAACAGATCCATCCAGAAGCTATGCTAAGGCACATGGAGGACAGGGAGGTAATTGGAGACAGCAAGCACAGCTTAACCAAGGGCAAGTCCTGCCTTACCAATCTCGTGCCCTTCTATGATGGAGTGACTACAGCAGTGGACAAGGGAGGAAGTATGGGCAGCATCCATCTGCTCTTCTGTAAGGCCCTTGATAGGGTCCCCCACAAAATCCTTCTCTCCAAACTGGAGACATACGGGTTTGATGGATGTCCGATGGATAAGGAATTGGTTGGATACTCACATCCAGAGGTTAACAGCTGCATGTTCAGATGGAGGCTGGTGACAAGTGGTGTCCCTCAAGGGTCCATACTGGGGCAGTTCTATTTATTGTCTTCATCAATGTCATAGAGAGTGGGATCAAGTGCACCCTCAGCAAGGTCACAGATGACACCAAGCTGAGTGCTGTGGTTGACAAACCTGGGGGATGAGATGCCACCTAGAGGGACCTGGACAAGTTCAAGAAGTGGGGCCATGGGAACCTCAAGGGCTTCCACAAAGCAAAGTGCACAGTCCTGCATCTGAGTCAGGGCAGGATGGAGGATGAAGGGATTGACAGCATCCCTGCCAAGAAGGGCTTGGGGATATTGGTACCTGAGAGGCTGATCATGATCTTTCAGCGTGCCCTTGCAGCCCAGGACAACTGTATCCTGGGCAAAAATTGCCAGAGGGATGGAACATTGCTTCCTTGAAGGAAGGCTGAGAGAGATGAGGATGCTCAGCCTGGAGAAGAGAAAGCTCCAGGGAGACCTGATTGTGGTCTTTCAGTACTTAGAGGGGATTTATAAGAAAGATGAGGACAGTCTTTTTAGCAAGGCTTCTTGTGCTGGAGGAGATAGTTTTGAAGTGAAAGAGGATAAATTCAGACTAGCTACAAGGAAGACATTTTTTACAATGAGGGTGATGAAACACTGAAACTGGTTGCTCAGAGAGGTGGTAGATGCCCCATCCCTAGAAACATTCAAGGTTGGATTGGATGGACTTCTGAGCAGCTGACCTAGTTGAAGATGTCCCTGCTTTTTGCAGGGGGGTTGGACTAGATTACCTTTAAAGGTCCCTTCCAATCCAAACTGTTGTGATGGGTGTTGTATGCCCATTAACAAGAGGCGCTGACGTTCAATGCAATGGATTTGTTCCTTGGCAAAGTTCCCAAGAGCAGGACTACCAGGTGCTACAGGCAATACTCCTGCCACTACGTGTCTATGGAAAGAAGGAGATGTAAATCCCGCTGAAATATTTTATACTGGAAAACAACAGAAAGTCAAAATCCAGAGTATTTGCATTTTAGTCTTAAAAGTCCCTTGCAATCAGGAGAGTCTCTTCATTGACTTCAGATATCTCAAGAGCAGGTTTTTTCATCACAGAAAAATGCTACAGCTGAATGAAAAATGCTGTTATTGGCAATTGATGTCATAAAGTTTTTAAGATGCTGTAAAGCTAGCACTTAAACTATTGTGATGGAGAGTTGAACTAATTATTCAGTTTATTAAATTGTTCATAAATTGTTAAGATTTATTTTTAAATAATAGTAAAACTACTCTTCTTAATTCCTCAAGCCAATTCATGCAATTGTATTCTGCACGTTGTCCAAGCTGTTACTGAAAGCATCTTGGAATAACAGCCTCTACTGCCACAGGCAACTGCATTTTTCATGGTAGCCAAATTCCCCTTTCTGTACTCTGGCCTTCCAGGCTTCTGCACAGCACTTCTGCACTCAGGACTTATTGTTGCACATAGAAATCAAAACGTTCAAATTATTTACTTGAAAATATAAAACAGTGTTGCCTATCTCCAGAATTGGATTGTCCTTTAATAAATACTAAGTGTTTTTTAAGGGAGCATTGCAACAAAAAAAGTTGTATTTTCCTTTTACATGAAAAGTTACTGGGGTTGTGTGGTTTAAGTGTCATTAAGTAGCTTAAAAATGCATCACAGTAAAGGAGCAGGTTTTTTTCGTGATGCCACAGAAGTGTACCAGGAGGGAGCAACATCAGTTGAGTCTCTTGTGCTATTTGGCTTTTTTTACCACAACAAAAGCGTTTATTAGAAAAATTGTCCTGTTATGCTGTATAAATGGTCTACATAAGAGTGAGGAAATGTATTGCATAAGTTTTCTCATAAAACAGACTCTCCCAGCTCTCTTCCAAGAGAAAGCAACCAAGAAAATAGTCCAAAAAGTGCTGGAGTCCTCAAAGTACTGTTCCCACAGAAGCATGGGACGCTGAGTAGGAGCAGCTCTTCAGCTCCAGAAGAAGTCCAGCCTCCCTTGTAGCAAGAGCTCCTGCCTGCTTCCGTCCTCCCTAAATCCTGCCAGAGCCAGTTTCTCACTGTGGGGAGATGGCGAGTAGGAATGGGGCAATCTACCTGCTGAATTCCTGCAGAACTTGGGGCAGGAATGAGGGGAGAAGGTCCCCATCCTTCTGCTCTGCCCCCACGCCCCTGTGGCTGGTGTAGGGGCCTCAGCTGGCTCCTGCCCTTGCCTGGCTGGAATCTGCAGGCAGAATCTATCTCCTCTTCAGTGGGGCTGTCCCCAGGGGCTGCAGAGGAGTCACTCAATGTCACTGTGCAGCACTCAGCTAATTAGCCCACAAGAAACAAATTAGCTTGTCATAGAGGGAAGAACATCATAATCTCAGAAACATGAAGTTGCTGTTTCTGTTTCCCTAAGAGAATTGATGTCATTTAAAAGGATGTTGTAAAATCCATTTTAAGCAGGGCCTAAAATGTGGTGTCCTACAATCAAAGCTGTTCCTAAACAGAGAAAAAAAAAGTGATCTACTTGTAAATAGCTCCAAATCATAGTACTGTTGCTTCCCACAATCTCATAGTGAGTTTTATGATTGAGAGCTTTTAATAAAAACAGTCTATATAGTGAGATACTCAGGGTAGATAAGCATCTTAAGTTTTAATGGAAAATAATTTATTCTGTTGTTTTGGAGAAGAGCTTAGAGAGAAACCTATTAATGCTTATAGGACCAGAAATCAAATCAAAGAACAGCATCTGAGAACAGTGAATTTTCACATCTAACACCTCTCAGAGTCAATTCTTGATTCTTAGCTGTACTATTATTTTTGAAGGGCTTTAAATGGAGAAGTCAGAACAGTTTTCTATAATCTGCCTTCAGATGAAGTGCCACGTGCCACATTTAGTCTAAAGGAAAACAGTTTGTGACACCTAGTGGACGAGAGGAAAATTTCTTACCCTGCACTATATTCTTCCAATCATATTCCAATCCCCCACCTCCTTTTTTTTTTCATGCTTTGCCTACCTATTGTGATAAATTTTATGATAAAATACCATTAATCTTGTGAATGTTGTGTGCCTGGGGCGAGTGCATGGGACAAAAGACAGCTTCTTCCTTTCCTACTGCAAATTATTTGAAATCTGATTTACCCCGAACAAATTGTGTCAGGCTGTAAATCCATCACAGAGCCCCACGATATCAGCAGAATAGCAGTGCCTGTGGCCAATCTGCATAACTAGTGGATATTTTTGCTCAGTGTTCTTTAAAGTAATACTGAGTTTGACTAACCCCCAAGTCAAAGTGCATTAATGTCAAATCGCTCAAGCGTGTAATGGCTGGCTGAGTCTGTCCTGGCAAGCTCTGATGCTGCAGTAGCTCTCAGCAGCTGCTGCTGACACAACCAATTATCACTGGTATTAATAACTGTGCCTGCACACTCGAGACAGCTCCCAGTTCCATAGCTGAGCACCTTGTCAATCAGAAGCTACACTTAGACCTAACCAGTCCCAACTTCTCTTCCTCTCCAAAACCGCTGTCTGTTGTACCTGTGCTGGCTCCCTGGGCTCTGGAAATCTGGGTTCCCTTAGAGCATGCCAAGGTGGGTAGTTGAACTGGAAGTCTCTCTCTCTAGCTGTTAGCAGGCACATTGATTAGAAATGAACACCTCACAAAACAGCTTCCTGCTTTTTCATTTCCTGCCATGTCTCACTTCACTGTGACAGGGATACTCAGAGGTGCCGTGTCTCCAGGACTCCACTGGCTCACCTCCCAGTTTGTCATTAGCTGTCCTGACCTTTCAGCTCTGGACCCCATTTTCACCTCTTAAATTGCAGTTGCAGGAAGAGGTGGATCTAATTTCTGTTTAGGATCCTTTCATGAAGCTCCCATGGATGTGGTATGTATGCTTCAGATAAAGGTGTGGATCAGTCATTGCCCAGTGGCTCAGGGATAATCATTTCCCTGTGCTGCCCCACGCTCCCTTTGCTTAGTAAGGCTGGCTTGTGCTAGAGAGAGCAGCACAGTGTAGCTCTCTGCCTTCACCAGCCTTGTGCCCTTTGTACCTTAGGACTGAAGGAGGAGTTTCTAAAGGTGCCACCGTTGGTGTGCTCCTGGACCTGAACAAGCACAACCTGACCTTTTACATAAACGGGCAGCAGCAGGGGCCTCCAGCGTTCGAAAACATCGAGGGCGTCTTCATGCCTGCGCTGAGCCTCAATCGAAACGTCCAGGTAAATCTTCTGCAGCCCAGCCCCACTTACCCTTTCCAACTAAAGGAGCTGATAGCATCACCTATAGGTAGTCAGCACAGATAGAGGTTCTTTTCCTGCTCAGGCTTACATCTAGGCTACTCACCCTTCTTGGACTACATTTGACCTTCAGCCTTGCCTGACCAATGTGAGGAGTAATGCTGTAAAACAAGCACCTGCACACACTAATTCCTGCTCTGATTTTCTTGTGATGCTCCACTTGGAAAGCAGTGTCTCTAAAGTTCTCCCCTGCCAGTTTGACTAAAAACCCTCTTAATTCCTCCTAGATCTCATATTTGGAGATAATTAACATTGACAAATGACTGAAGTATGAGCAGCACAGTGATAAGGAGGGCAAAGGCAGCCTAAGTCAGAGAATTAGCACAACAGAGAAGACCCTGTCAGCACATTGTTCTTGTGCTCTGTGTACAAGAGGTTTTCCTCTTGGAGGAACTGTCTTTAAATATAATGCATTTTTACTTCAAGACCACTGCTTGTGGCTAGAAACTTGGTGTGGTATAAGAGAGAACCTGTGGAAATATCCAGGAGCCTGAGGACTGAAGGAGGTCGGCTTAAGTCAGGCAGGACCTCACTCATTGTGTACGTGGGCTCCACTGTGTGACCTCTGTCCTGAAGCACTTGGGGTCCCTCATTCAGATATCCCATCCACCCCGTACCTAGCAAGCAGCACTTCTGGTTACCTACAACTGGTGGCTAGACTTGGGAAAAGATACAGACACCTGGCTTCTCGGTCCCAAAGTACTCAGGAGGGAAGGGGGAAGGAGACTTGTTTATTTCAAAGACTAGATATCACCTCCATTCATAGTCTTGATTTAAGCTTGGACCTGCAGTCCTGCAGCCCTTTCCATGTCATTTGCCTGCACTTTGCCTTCACAAATGCTCCTTGCTGAGGATGTGTCAGTTTTGAATCTAATGTTATTTCTTCTTTGTGCAGGTGACCCTGCACACAGGACTGGAGGTGCCACAATCTGTAAAACAGCCCAAGTTGCCCAACAACTAATGAAGCCCCCGTCTGACACTGTGCTGGATTCCGTAAGCTTTCTCAGTGGGTTTTGGCACTTTTCAGTAAGTCAGTAAAAAAGCATCCTCTTCCCTGACTTCAAACACTGTGCAGCATGCTGCTCACCGAATAATCGGCTGGTTAGAGCTAGACCACTCCATTTTCAATTCAACAGCCATAGCAAGCACATCCACTGGACTGGCACTCGACTGCAGATGGGTACCTGAACATATCTACTCTGCATTGCATACATATATACACTCTTGTGCACACACACACACAAGCACAGCTGTAAAGCAAAAGGTTAAATGAGTGTATTTTCTCTCTCATGGCTGGATTTGTGCTTAAATATTAGGGATGCTGGAAAAAATGGCTGAGACTGAAGGACAATGGATGTTGGAGCAGTTTACCAGTAGATGAACTGGATTCTCTTGCCACCGGAAGTCCTTAAATAAAGAAAGCATATGTTTTGACAGCTGAAGCAGAGGTTATATGCTCAAAAATTCCTGGTTGTCAATTACATTCAGGGGCTCAGATGACCATGGTTTATTCCTTCTGGCTCTAGACTGCAGTAAGCTATAGGATAATGTCCCTTTAGAATTCAGTGGCAGAACTTATTATCTGCAATGAGAAGAAGGTTGGTTCCCAAATGCTGCCATGAAATATCTGGGCTCATTTTAGCTAACACCATGATACATGCAGAATTCAGATACAGAAAGTCGAAAGAAAAACATCCTTGAAGCATTTTAGTGTTTGTTATTTAGGCATGACTGTGGAGACACTTACAGAAGATCTGATTGTGGTTATCAGCACAGCTCTTGAAAAACAGTCCATGGGAGATTCCTTTGAACTGAAACAATATGAGATTTATTTAAATATGGCACATGCAAGCCACATTGAAAAATGCTGCTTTCCAGCCTTGATCCTAATAAAACCTGTGCAGCTGTAGTTCCAATGTAGCTTTGAGATCTGAAGCCTTAATTTTCTATTAGATTACTGTGAGCTAATTAATGTCTTGATCCTAATGAAACTCTTGAGAGAGATTAGTAGCAGTAATGCAAAGCATGTCCCTAAGAATTTTTCTGGATTGGGACATAAATCTTTTGCAAGACTTGACCTGTGCCTGGCATCTCCCATGAAAACTAACAGCCATTTCAGGTGCTGCCTGTGACAACTGGAGTCTGACTGACAGTGATCTTTTCTCACAGCCATGGCACTGTCACTTGCATGCAGTTGTCAGAAAACCAAACATTGGTTTGCCTATGTGCTTTGTTTCCTCTGATCCCAGTTAACGTGTGCAAGTGTGTGTGTGTATAGTGGCAATGTGTGAGGACAAGATGCAGCAGGTTTGGTGAGCCCATGACATCTTGGACTCTTGTCACTCTAACCCTATTTCTATAGGATGTGGTGCTATCATACAAGAAAAGCATAAACTCTCAAATCCTATCAAGGTACTATTTCATTTTTTAAAATCCTGCTGCTTGTACAAATTTTCCTCTTCAAGCATACGTATACGCACATGCATATTCTTATCAGGCATGTAATTATTAAATCTGAAAACAAATATTCCAACCAAAATCCAGCTTACTGCTTTGCATTGGAGCACAGCCACAGGACAAGCAGCCCAGGCCTGCCTTTGGGCAGCCTGCCAGCCCCCAGATATCCTGCTGCAGGCCCACTTCTGGTCTCTGTCTGGAGCACATCACTCAGGTAGTGCTGAGTGATGGCAAGGCTTCCCTGTGGCAAACAGCCAGAATCCTCCCGTGGGTCATCCCACCTCACAGCCCTTGTGGGATGGGAAAGGCAGCCCAGAACAGAACTGGGCTATTGCACAGACACAAAGCAGTCTGCCATCCTGCTGCCTGTAACAACCTGTAGCCCACCTCTCCTGCGGAACAGCAACGCACCTTCAGCAATGTGAAGACTGAAATAGGAAATAAAACCAACAATGGAAAAAAATAACATATGCTTTTAAGTGAGGAAGCAACAGTACTTCCTTGAAAGTCTGGAACAGATTGTATTAGTAAACTTGTGGACAATGGAATAACTGTGCTATGCTTATCTTGGTTTTGTAAAGAATATCAGAGACCAACTGTGTTATAATCTTCGGTTTCATTCAATACCATACAAACTCATGCAAGATTTTCTAATTAGCAGGTCTGTTTTAACCTACCTCAGCTAGAACGCTACCAGACCCCAAATTTCCTCTTGAGTGTGCTCTTCTATAAACCTAAGAGTTGTAATCATAGCATTGGCTTTGAGTATTGCCAGTCAGATTAGTGTATGGAAATAGTGTACATAAATTGCACACAGTTTTTTGTATTAGGAAACATCCTGTGGTAATTTTAATATGGAAGGCACTCCACTTTCACTTATATTAAAAAAGACAGGGCATTGTTTGTTTTGGGACAGAACCTTTGTCTTTACTCCCAACTTCTGTAAAGGAAACTCAAATGAATTTACATCTTTCCAATATTCAACCATTGCCAGATGTTTAAAATTAATTCTGAATGGGTTTTAGAAGTGTTTGCAGTACTCAGTTTTTGTTTTCATAGTTGCTTTGGTGTGAGTTCCTGGTGTATTGTATCTTGGGGAGAACACATTGAGTGACATGTTGTTAATTTCTAATGACTATATGGACAGTAGGTAGGAACAGTGAGTAGAGAAGCTCAGTTTTTACCCTCTATGCATTCTAACATTCACAAAAGTAGGGGTAGCTACCATTATAGCCTCCTTTTAACCTAGCAGAAATGCAAATAAGTTAAAAGGAATACAGTTAGAAGTAGGCTACCTGCATTAGTAAGACTACTTTACCCTAGGTCAAAAACTAAACAAAGTGTTTGCATGTGTTGGTTGTGTACACAATCAAGGACTTTAATTTGGCATGGCCTGTAGCAATAAACCAGTTATCCTCATAGAGTGCACTCTTGTGACTTCAGCTGCATACATTTTCATAGTTTGATTAACAGAAATAATGCTTAAGTAGTTAAAATTACTCTAGGAAACTAACAACTTCACACATGAATATTTATGCGGAGCACGCAGGGGCCATCTGAACACAAAGCAGAGCAGGATTTTCCCTTTGCGGAACAGCTTTAGGTGGGGAGAGTGGGGCACTCCCACTGCTCTGCTCAGGCTGGAGGTAGTTTCCTTCTCTGCAGGCAACTTCCCCAAGGTCCACCTCATTATAAACCCAGCAGTTTGCATGTTCTTCATTTACAGTATCTCTTATGCCAGTTTTTGTTTCCTCCATATCCTTTCTTTAGGAGGGAGTCAGCCTTTAGTCCCTGCTGAAACTGTGTTGCTGACTGTTCAGGCAGAACCCAGAGAGCAGAAGAGTGGCATAGATAGCCAAGGGGGCACTTTGTGTGCTCTTCTTGCTTTTGTTCCCTCAGAGTATTCCTGCAGCTCTCTGGGGCTCCAAGCCCACACAAAGCTGCCTGTCACGAGACTCTTCAGCTCCTAGAGGCCAGGTTGCTTCTTATAAGCAGGAGAGCAAAGCCTTTTGCCCTGGGATAAATCCCATCCACTATGGTACAGAGCTCACACAAGGTAGCTGTAAATTGGCTTAACGTTTTAAAAAAACCCACCAAAACACAAACAGGCCCTCTCCTTATTAACAAAACAAAGCTTGACTTCTGCACACACCAGTGTGGAACCTCTGAACAGCTGCAAAATAAATACAGCAGTCGAACTTTCTGTCCTGCAGAGCAACAAAGGACTCTCAGTTTTCACTTACCCCTGGGAGCACCAACCTTAGCCTTTTGTAAACCTTCTTCCTGGCTCTTTCCTCTGCAAATTTCCATTAAGTTCAGGAGCACTGTCAGACTTCCCAAGGCATGCAGTGCTATACAAATTCCACTTCCTACTTTTCCCTCGTCAACTTGAAAAGAGCTCACAAGATCTCTTACTAAGACTTAATGTCAATATAAGCACACATGTAGCTGACAATCCCTTGCTCATTCTGCTGTGGAAAGGTAAGTGCTGTAAAATAAATCTCAGTGAGGACAGTAGCATACTGTGATGTATTACAAATTCAGAAAGCAATTTGGCTTCTAAAAACATAGAAAAGATAGGCAAACAGCACTGTCACCTCCTAGACTTGCCTATGCACTTAAGATACATAGAGGAAAATATATTAGACTGAACAAAATAAATAAGCATGAGCTTACATTTATCAGAGTTTAAGAGGAAAAAGTATTAAATGTAATTTATTATATGCATCATGTTCCGTCATGTTGTAAATAATGCCATGATAGCGTGTTGCTGTAGTTTGTTCTTGGCTGGTGATAGAGTTCTGTGGTAGTGCTGTGTAAGTTTTTTTGTTTTTTTTTTTTCCTCAAAACATAGTTAGTAAAAATGGCAGGGACTACCCCACACTCTGGTTTCCCAGTTGTTCCAGAGCAAGAGGAAATGTGAGATGCGGCTTTTTTTTTTTTTCTTACATGATAATACTTCTTAAGGTAAGAGAGATGAGATTAAGGCTAAGCTGCCACCACCGCTGTATGAAAACCACTGTGTTTGCAGCTGCCAACAAGAGGTAGTGCATTTCTGGACCACAATTCAGATCACCCGTCCCTGTGAGGATGGACACAAAATTCAGAACCTGGGAGCAACAGCTTTCTGGTGCCATCTAGTACATCCTTTGGTCACAAACAGCAAGATGAGGAAGGAGAGTTGTTAGACCTTATCTCAGGCCTTACCAGCTTTGCAGCATTCTGCATTAAATAGTAAAACCAAGAATTCGATTTTGAACCAGGCAAGGTAATATGAAAACACCAAGCACCTTGGCTAGATCAACTTTGGAAGGAAGATTACAGTTACAGATCAACCACGTTGCAAAGGGCACTTGTCACTGAAAATTACGAGGCAAAGATGGAGAGTCCTATTTTTTTTTTTTTTTTAGGAAAAAAGTGAGCTGCTTCTAGGTTTTACTGACAACATTTCTGGTGGTTCCTCTGTCCAGCTCTACTGAATGCTGCACACACACGGCCAGGTGGAGCAGCAGCCTGAAGCACAAATCCATCATTAATGTGACACACTTGGTCTCCTCAGGTGCAGAAAGAAGCCCATATGCAAACCTCAGAGACTAGATGTGTGGGGCTCCTGCATCTTTGCACAATACAGGAGACAGATGTGTGTTTCACTGACAGAGGTACTCAGCAGCATTTTCCCCTTCTGTTAAACGACCTTTTTGTTACATTTGTTATTGCAAACAGTTCCAAGCAGAATTAATTAAACAATTATTTTTTATGATAATTGGAGAATTTCTAACATTTTCTTGTGAAGCAGTAGATAGAAATATTCCTGGATCCTGATTGCATTCCTTTATCCTCCACCTCCCTTAAATGTTGTCAATAAAAACACTAACCTTCCTAGGTAGCATGGTGAGAAGACATTATGTGATGAATATTAAAAATAAATGCATGAGGTAAACCTGCTGTAATTTCTGATTGTTATATGAAGCATGAGTAACACTAATTTAAATGTTGGCAACTAAAATACTGCAAAGGAATAAGAAAATGGTGTTCAATTCTGGTTAAATGAAAGACAAGAAGTTGTTTCTATGTTTTCTTAACTACAACATTCTTTTTCTTTACTATCATTTCCCATAGCTTATATGAATTTGGAGCTGGTGAAATATACATCTCTGCTATATGTGTCTGTCACCAGATCAAGAGTAAAATATAAACTTTTTATAATTTTGTACCTGTAGCAAACGTTTGTATTTTTTGAATTAGAAACAAACTGCTTTTTGTCTTTTGGGCCAACTAAAACTTTGTGTATTATTACTATTATTGCCCTTTTGGAAAACCTGACATATAAGTTTATGCTGTTTTACAGTTTATAAATAAATTCTTATAACATTGCCAACAAATCCAGCATCAGTACCCTATTTATTATTACAAATTATGATAAAAAAAATACACCATTACGTAGATGGGCCATTCATACAGCTTGCATGCCTGTCTCCTATTGTTGATACTGCTTTGTTACTTACAGTCAAGAATAATTCAGTAAATGGAGAAAGCCAAGAGTGTCCTTCCTCAGAGCAACCATCTGTGCCTCAACTTCAGACATATCCTGATTCAGTGGCATGGAACACCTCTCTCTGTCAGCACCACTCCCCTAGCTCTGGATCATGTTGGTTATAGAACACCTGGGATAGCTGCGACCCACCTTAGACACTTCGGGAAACTGCCCAGTCTCCAGAAGTTTCTAACACTGGAATAAGCAGAGGCTGGAAAGAACCACAGCATCATTGGAAAGCCCTTTGGGTAAGTGTAAAAGACTGGGCAGAAAGCTTGTCAGGGCAGGGAAGACACAGACTTTGTGAGATGGTTTGAAATGACTGATAGTCTTGGAGCTGCACACCTCTATTGAGCAGATGGCCTGTGAGGGACTCAACAGCGCTTCAGAGGCAGCACACCCACCACACCCAGCAAAAAGGCACTCACAAAGCCACACAACCTTCACAGATGTCTGTCAGTAAGGCAGAATAAAGCATTCTGACACAGCGACAGCAGCGCCACGGTAAGAAACAGGAACCCAGCCAAAACAATCAGGAGAAAGTACAGACAACAGCATGGAGACACCATCAATCACAACCTTTCTTTTTTTCTCCAGAAAAGAAACCACAACTTGTCATCAACTCCTTTATGGCAAAGGGTTTGACTGGGGAAAAAGATAATCACATGTGGCTTAACACATAGGGAAACGGAATAAAGATAACTGCAAGAGGAAAAGGCATGAGAAAGAGAGCAGATAAGGAGAACTACTCGAGTTCTTCCTTTACACCTCATTCCTCTATGCAACTGCCGACAGAGGTCAAAATAAGACGTGCCCTGCTCTCCTCTTCCCATAATCAATGTCATTCAGTCAATACTGGCTTTCATGTATCAGTGTGGGCTCCAAAACCAACACAGCTTGCTGCTGGTATGCTTGCATACTCTGTTCATCACCAACACACGCCAGCCCAGAGAAACACTAGGTGCAGCAGGTTCTCAACAGTCTTGTTTGCCAATGCTGTTGATGCATATAATAACAAAACAGGACTGAAAGTACCATGTTTACCTGAGCACAGCATTCCAAAAGAATGTAGCATGCCCAGCTCAAAACACCTTGGAGACTTGATATGAAAAAGCAAAGCTATCTCCATGTAACAGAAGCTTTTCATAATGCTTACACACGCTAAACAAGTGTGTGTAAACAATTTATTCAACACTAAACAATTTATTCAACTTTGAATAAATTTTACATTTCCTTCCCCAAAAAACTTTCACGTTCCACTGTCAACTCGGCATTTCAGTTTTCAAGTTCTTAGTTTAAGAACTGATTTTTTTCAACTTTTTACGGATCTTACAAGCACAACTGCAAAAGTTACACACCGTTCTGACTAAGTTTCACTCCCAAATAGCTTTTGGGAGCTGTGGAGGTGGAAAGTGAACATTTTAACTGACCAAAGCTGATGGAGAACATGAAGTCCCACATTATATGCCAAGTGAGCCAAACAAAACTTTATAAAGAAGTGAGCAGTAAAAACTAAGCTAAAGGATTAACCAGGAGTTGTAAAATACAGGTTATCTTACAACATCCAAAGCCCATCTGTTGCCTCAACAAGTCTTGATGCTCTGTACTAAATTCTTCTTAGTGGTTACACCTTCACATGCCATCATGATTTCACATTTCTCTAATGTCAAATAAGTCATTAAGTCTGTAACCAGACAGGAATCTTAATTTGAATTTAGTTTGAATCTGCAACCAATACTGAGTAAGAAGAAATCAAATTATGCAATTATGAAGTGTGATAACAGCATTTAGCAACCAAACTCTGCACACCCCTTCTCTTCCTACATGGCTCCAGAAACACTCCCTTCTCCTTGTTATCTGGCACTTGATCCCTCCAAGCCTTCTCCCTCCTCTTGGTCCTCTCTGTGCTGGCAAAGCCCTTCTCCAGGACATACAAGTAAGGTGGAAGGTGTGGGGGAAGCAGCGTGCCAGAAAGCATCCCTGTCTGCGGTGTGGCTCTCTCTATCCCAGAACAGTTTCCCATCCTGGAAGGGGGAAATAATTTTGAAACATTAAGAGGTTTTGCTACACAGAAAAATTATTGTGCAGTTCCACTCTCCACTAATAATCCATAAGGATACAGAAACAGGTTTATGTCCAATAAATGTCTGGAGAACACCTACTTCCAGTTTAGAATGCGTAAGATATTGCTTTCTCCAAATTCCTTCCATATGAAAGATATATATATATATATAAATCCATTAATTTATGGATTAAAAGAGTATTTTACTTACAGCCAGTAAGCTGATTCTACAAAAAGAAACGTTTTCTCTAGCACATATTGACAATAAAAATAGCCTGTATAACCTTCTTAATAAGAACTCTAATCTTTATTTATAAAATGGTAAATTCTAATATTCATCCCAAGGCAGAAAGGTACAGAAAAATCCTGCAATAACAAATAAGATTAAAAAATTAGGATCTGGTGGATAGGCAAAAGGCCCCAGAAGTCTGTGTTGGTAGCAATGTGAATTCTCTTATGCATATTATCCATTTCACTCTGCATCATGAAGTTCATTTGCTAACTTTAGACGATTTAATTTTCTTTATGTCACGGCTTTGCAGAATCAAGGTCCCATTTCTGAATTTTCCAACTTGTCCTGCAGGCCAAATGCTAGGCACTGATTTCTTTCTTTTGGACTTCCTGAAACAGGGAGAGGAAAAACAAAAATTAAAAGAAACAGCAGAAACACACGGAAACGCTTAGTATGGTGAAAAAGTCACCTATTTATGCAGAGTTTGGTATTATGGAGTATCAAGCCATAGCATGTAAAGACTTCAGAACATTTTTCCTTCATAGACATGCAAAATTTACAGCACATTACAGCATGATTTACATTTTTAAATGTTTGGAAACACGAAGATTTTTGGATAGAGAAGGAAGACAGAGGGACAAAGAGAACCTGCTGCACTAGGATTAGGAAATGTCAGCTCACTTTAAAGCCTCTGTATACTGTAGCCTGTGCTTTGCTCTGAGCGAGTGGTGTCTCATGAGTCTGCACACAGGGATTTTCATCCCTCTGACCTCCAGCTGCAGTCTTAAATGTGTTGGGGCAAAACTGACATACTTTCACATAAAGCTGTGGAGCTGAAGCCTCTGGAACTGCTAGGCACAAAACAGTGTCACCATTCTTTGAGGAGCTCAGCACCTGAGAATTTTGTTGCACTGTGATGTCCATGACTTCTGGAGTAAGACTTTGAAGTTACATTGGGGAGATACACTGGGGAGACCATGTTAAAAACACCTCACCTCTCCTTCTGTTCTTTCTGCTTCTTCTTCTTCTTCAGAGAATCACCTTTATGTTCCTGTTTTAAAAGATGTGTATTTTAATGAAAAAGGAAGAGAGCATGTTGGTTAAACAACTACCTGCACAAATAACATGCAGTAAGTAGCCTTTGCTTCACAGAGCAGCAGGCATTTAAAGCAAGCTCGGAGACCTTCTGACAGAGCAAGTGATGCAACACATCATGGAGCCACTGCCACGAGTGCCCAGAGCCCTTCCTAATGCCTTATGGAAAGTACAGCCCACTCACGACCAACGTTCTGTCCTTGTGCAAAAGGACAGGGGCTTCCTTCTTGAGCATGGGACAGATCCCAGGGTCAGAAGATGGACTTGCTACCAGGCAGGTGTGTCCTGTCACCCAGCTGAGGGCAGCTGTCAGATAACAGGGTTCACACCTGTGACTGGTCATGCACTGGATGCACTGTGAGCCACATGGCAGGAGAAGAAGTAGGCCCTGGGAAAGAGGGTGGCAGGAAACCGGCTGATAGAGCAATTACTGGCCCCACCAGCCTGCTCTCACCTACATGGGAAGGCTCCATAGGGAGGCAGAGAGTAGGCTTAGAGCCAGATGGGCTGTGCTAGAGGATGGATGCAACAGAAACCTCACCCTTCCTTTAAATAATGAGTAGGATCCTAGATGGAATTGTGCTGATAAAAAAGCAGTTGAAGATCCGGCTCTCTGTGGTCAGACAACATGCAACTAACTTTAATTGGGGACCATTTTGTTTCCTCTCAAGAGGAAAGGATAAAAAAAAAACCTCTGCTGATTTTGTGTCATCAGTGTATCAGCCTAGAAGGGTGAGGCAGTGAAACCACCGCAACACAAGCCTAACTCTGTGTCTTCATACTGCACACAACCAGCTTTTACCAATGAGATTAATCCTGTAGGAGCCAGGAACCCAATCCACAGGGAGCAGCAGCAGCTCAGGCACTCCTCCTGCACCTCAGGCATTATCTGTCAGGCTCCTGGGCTAGCTCCTACACATGGCCTTTTTCTACAGAAAATTTCACACAAACCTTTTCCTTGTCAGCATCTTTCACTGCTTTTTTCTCTTTCAGTTTTTCTTGGTAAGTCCTGTAGTTCACATGTGCCTTTTTGGGGGGCTGCAACAAAGATTGGGAGGGATACTGCTGATTAAATTTTCAAATAGGTTCAAAAATTATTCACACACTTGCAGAGACAGTATTTTTCATGTGGTGGTGGCAAAACATTAGAAATGCTTATTTCCTTTTGGGTGAAAGGAATGGACTTAAGAGACGTCAGGTAGTCACAAATTGTTTCCTTCTTGGTGAAGACAGCAGAGAGACAAAATAACGTTCTGTTATCAGTCCTAGAAGGTTTACACATACACTGTGAGCAAAAAAAAACCAACTTACTACCTAAAACATTATTTTTTTTCTTTCATACTAGTTATGATGAACTAAAAACTTTTCTCCATCTTTAACTCACTCTGAGAATGAAGTTTTAAAGTGAGCCCCACTCTCCAACTATTTATTTTTTAATGGCCTGATTAAAAATTAGTAAATGTTGTTTTGCAGCCTGATCAGTCATATTTCATCTATAATACTTTCTGGATAACACAACCCTACTAACTTTCCAATCATCTACAGAAAACAGACAAGACAGAACAGATGATGTAAAAGTAAAGATGAAGTGGGAAGAGGGTCAGGGCAGGGGATTTTGTGTTTTGAAAGAGTAATACCAAAGCCCCTCATGTTCTTTACTGCTTTTCTGCACTGTAACGGCTGGGTGACCTCCAGCACAAACCAAGGGACAATTACCTTGGCTCCCAGCATGATAGCACGCTCCTGTTCATAAACACGTTGCTCCTGTTTCTTGTAGCCAGTGATTCCAAACTTGTGCACTTCCAGGCGAGCCTGGAACATTACAGAAAATTACAGGCATTTCATAATGTCCAACCTGTTGTAAAGCAATGCCTGGCAGAGTGCAACAAAGTCATACTCCTGAGGAGATCCTGGCAAATACTGGAAATTGGTGTGCTATAAAACAAAACTAACTGAGTTCAGAGCTATACTGCAGAGCAGTTAACCACCAACTAATCTCTGGATGGTGAGGATTGTCAGGGGGACAATTTTCAATTCTCTTCATTTCACATAAAGTAACACATGGAATGGATTTCCTCCATGTAAAAAATGAGCACTTAACCACTGAAAAACATGGATAGGAAGATGGTGGTTTGACTACACACATATGTAGAGTTAATGCTATACAAGCATACCTTGGCAAAACCACTAATGAATCCATAATCTTTTTAAAATCAGTGATTAAATCCCCACCCTTCTTAGCAGTACAGAGCTCCATGCAGAATCTGCAGTGAGAGATTCCACTGGATCATAACACATCCCTGAGCAGCGATTAGGCACATAAAACAACTTGCACAGGTCTGTAAACAAATTAGTAGCTAAGGTGGCCAATGCTAGTTATGTTCATGTAAGAACAGTTGAGAATAAAAAGACAAATGGATAAAGCCATTTGTTGTTTCAAAAACAGATGCCAATACACTTTTTTTTCCTTCCCACATGAGATGTCAGAGAGTTAACACCATAGGGCTATGGTGCTAACAAAAGAATTATGATAAACATTATGGGAATTCAAGCACTTTTACACATCCACCTCAAATTCTCATTGGAAGATGAGACAGAAAGGCCATGAAGTTGTAACACACCTCTCCTCACATGGAGCAGTTGACTGCTGCCAGCCTGCTCCTCCTTTGGTGTGGCATGTAGCCAGAATTACCTATTAGGAAATCCTCACCTACGAGAGACAGCCATTTCTGGAAGGGTTTCCCACCAGTCCCACCATAGCTTTCTGAAGTATACACGTACACTAAACTAGTGACATTAGTCTGATCCTACTGACTTACCTTTTCAAAGTTAAATTCTTGTCTGACTGCATTTTTCTCTTCATTCACTAATTGGGTCTATAAACAAAACAAAACATTTCAAATTAATATGCCAAGTAGCACCAGTTTAAGTGGTGACTGGGATTTTTGAAAAGCAGTGAAAAGTAAAGTCAGTTGTATGGAATAATACACAGGTTTCCCACAGTATTTTTTTCTAGCTTTATTACCAGGGTCTGTTAAAAGAGACAGTTTCAATGGAATTTTTCTAGGTAAGTAAGAGAAAAACTGCCACATGTGAGCTATGTATCACACATATTTCCATTTCCAAACCTGTACTAAACAGCTAATGTAGGCTAGCTCATGAATTTTAAGTAATTTGTTTGAGACAGTGCAGTGGTAATAGTGCATGTACTCACAGCTGGGGCAATCGGTAGAACAAGCTTAACTCCTAACTGCATGGACATATATTAGTGTCCATATCCAGCATCACTAGTGCCAGAGAAACAGCTCCAAAGGGTGCACTGTCAGCAAATGGCAGAACCCACTTAGTGCAGGCTGAAGAAAGTACTTGCTCAAAATGAACTCAGTGAAAACTAAATTTTCTCTACTCTGTGATTTACACAGACACCTTCCATCAGCAGTTCTCAGTCTGGAGAGGAACTCTCCAGGGGGAACACACTACATCCTAGAAAGAAAAAGAGGCACAAAATCTCCATGGAGAGAGTTCAATGTTTGCTTGTTACAGGAGTGTCCCACGTGGGACACTGTTACAGCAGTTACAAATCTCCCAGGGTTATTTTAGACTGCTTTCTGATTTCAGGGAGGATGTGCTGAGCCACCTCTCTGAGTGAAAGCTCTGCCCACTCCCAAACATGCTGATGCAGCCAGGCAAACTGCCATCTGTTCAAGAGATTACCCTGTTCACCATCCACGTTTGCTCCCAAAGGTACAATCCACTCAGAGGAAACAGGAGTACTGCATAAACATTAGAGCTGAACTGAAATACATTTTATGCATTTCCTTTTTACTCTCCACGACCTCAGGGCACAGTGAGTCACAGGTTCAGGCCCAAGGGTTACACCAGGGCTTCCCTCTGCATCCACCACAGCCAAACTACTCTCAGCTCTGCAAAGGCTTCTGTATAGAACTGCCATTTCAACCACAAATAAACCTGGTTATCTTCAGAGCATTTTGCTAACAAGCCCAACACCAGTATTTTCAGGAAGAAAAACTCCAGCTATAAAAAACTTAAGAAAATTTGTAGAGGAAAACATGCTGGAAAAAGAACAAAAGTTCATGGACTCAAACAACTGCTTGAGTCTCTTGAAGTCCTCAATTCTAAGCAATCAAACCCTCAATATCAGTAAGTCTCTGTGAATTCAAGATAGCCATATGTTGGCCCATCAGAGCTTATTTTAGAATGGGCTTCTGATGTTACAGCCATAAAGACAACTCAAGGAAAACAAGAAGAAAAGCTATAAAATCTGGAGACCAATCAACCCCTCTGCTCAGCTTCTAGCCAAACCTATCCAGACCTCTCTGTTGAAGGAACTCAGCTATAGTTTTTGGCAGTGCAAAGCAGTTTAGCAGCAACAAACTAAACCACAGGACTGAGATCTAATGCTCTCATGCCTTCCCTCACTGACTACCCAACGCGGATCCTCCAAGAACAAATGCTGCTTGTCAATGGCCCAGTGCTGCTGTGATGCCAGAGAAGAGAAGCAAGTTTTGGCACCTCACATCCACAGCTACTGACAGGAACAGAGCAGCACACAACACTCCTGGGCACTGAAGCAACCAAGAGGCTTTACCTTCCATCTCTTTCACTTCTTGCCCAAACATCAGGCCTATCAGCAAATCAATTTATTTTGCTGAAATGAGCCTATTTCAAACACAGGATTCTTATCCAGAGATCTTCTGAAATTGAAAAAAATTGGTCTTCAAGTCCTGCCCCTTTCCCTGCTTCATCCTGCCCCTGTTTCCAGCAGCCCCACTGCAGGGGAATCCGAAGGACTAGATGCCATCGAGCTGTGCAGGCGGATCGCCAAAGCATCCAGACTTCCAGGCAGCTGCATCAGCAAGAGGGACAAACCTGGGCAGGGCAGGGGGCTGGCGCCGCGTCCAGGGAGCGCACGCCGCTCCGCAGCGCCCAGTCCTCGGGAAGGGCCGGCTCGGGGGCAGCGGGGACCCCGCCTGCCCGGCTCTACCTGTGCTGCGCCGGCGGGCGCTGCCGAGGGGCTTTGCCGCTCCTTCTTCTTCCTCCCGCGGAACACCACGACCTCCACGGCGGGCGGGGCGGCGGGAGGCGGCGGGGCAGTGTCGGCGGCGCTCAGCTCGGCCCGCAACTCCCCGAAGAAGCCGCGGGCCCCGCGCCGCCCGCCCGCCGCCGGCTGCGGCCCTCGTCTCTCCTCTTCCTCCTCCTCTTCTTCCTCCGACGACGGCGGCGGCACTGCTCTCGCTTCGCCGTCCTCTGCAGTACCCCGAGCGCCGCCGGGCTCCTCACCTGTACCGAGCACATGCCGTGGGTCAGCTCCGCGCCGCCGCCGCTCCGGAGCGCCCACACCCGGCTCCCCTCCCTTCCCCTCCCCGGCCCCCAGGGAGGACCGTGGTACTGGCACAGAGCCTGGCCCGGCCCCGCGCACCCACCCAGGTCGTAGAGGGCGCCGAGC
>VWZV01007153.1:47675-60773 GCA_013397155.1 Irena cyanogastra | reverse complement strand
ACCCTGAAAAAGTAGGTTGGGAGAAGGAATAAATAATTTCTAGATAGTTTAATGTGTACTTGATGCTTGGCTCTGCTACTGATTTATGTTGTAGCATTGCTCTAGCCACAATGATACAAAAATATGCTCAATACAAGGTTCACAGGGAACAATTCTGACTCACTTTGGAAAGATTCATGAGGTTTTGGGCCCAGAAAAGTTTAGAATATGGCAAGCTATTATTAGACCAACAGAACGTGAAAAATGCTGCCTTTTGCCCCTCTCTACAGAGCCCAGGTGATTTAGAAAGTCGCTATTACTGAAGGAAAAAATACGCAGAACCATATCCAAATCATCATGTATTAAGACAAAATGTTGATACACCAGCTCATAGGTTTTTTGTTTTGGTTTTTTTTCCCCACCCTTGCTGCTGGGAGTGAGATTTCATGGGGTTTTGTAGGTTTTATTTAGTTACGGGTTTTTTCAGTTTCAGTCTGAAACCACTAAAGGCGTGGCAATCTTCAGAATTACAGGTAACACAGGTTTCTTTCCTTTGTAGCTGATGACAGGTACCATGGCTATACAAAGGATCGGTATGTTCTAACCACATTACAGCAATCAAGCTCTAGCCATAATCAGACAATAATTACCTTAGCATTAGAGAGGTGGTCACAGACTCTCCACTGTCCAGAAGAACATGATAATAACTGCGGAATGATAAGGACACTCATCTTCAACAGGACTTTTCAACAATGTCCATTTTCACAAGACAGCAAATGCAAAATTTGCACCATATAACTACTGTTAACCCTATCTAATTTTCCAAGGACTTTAACTGCCCATCTTAGTGTAACTCATTTCCCAAAGAATTGGAAATTGCAGGACTCTTCGATTGTAATCAAAACTCATGGATCTTTGCCCTGACTGAATTGTCTAGGCTCTCTGAGTTGTCTAAGCTGCTCAGCCGTTCTCCTATTTTCAGCGTACTACCTAGTCCTGCTACCTCATACTTCATCTCAATCCTCTGAGAACCATTTCTGAAACTAGTGACTGACTTTCAATTAAATCACAATAGATTTCATCTGGGTTTACTAGTGAGTGAGAAACTCTTTAGCAGATTCTGGTAAATTCTGCTGTAGCTAATTTAGAGCAAGCTTCACCTCTTAAACTGTCCACCAACTTCTTTCCTCATATTCTGGATTTTAATGTGTCTGCTAAACTTCCATTTCACATTTGCTCTCCTTCACAGTCTTTCATCTGTCCAACCCACTTAGAATTCTTTGCATAATCACTTCTCTCTTCATCACTTCAGGCTCCCACCTCAATTCAAGCAATATGATATTTCCACCTCCTTCTTCTCACACAGCTGTCAGCATTATGCTGGTGCTCTATGGTCTTGCACAAAATCTAAAGTGTTTAGTAAACACTGTAAACCTCAAAGCACTTGATAAAATAACATTTCCTTCATTTTCTTGGAATGGTTACCCACCAGGTCTTACACTGAAAGTTCATAACAGAACAGTTTTGTGACCCTCTGTAAATAAAAACTTACGATTGTGCAACCAAATAGAAATAGCATTAATATGATCAGGTATGTCTACACAGGTGTGCTCCTAGAAAATTCTTACAGGATCTACAATATCAACTATAGTGAAGTCATTATCCTTACTGTGTAAACAGAATTTGTGTGAAGACATCTGGGAATCACATCGCAACTGCTTCACCTTCAAACATGCTTATGAGTATTCAAAAATTAAGACTGCTAGTTACCTAGGCATAATACTACAGTGATACTTATGAGTGAATGTAATATTCTACAGCTTAAAGTTGCTGCAAATAATAATACTCTCACTTCAACCCGTGCAGCCTGAGATGGTTCTTACAAGGTTTTTCACCCCACCATATAGAAAAGCAGATGTGGAAGTCAGGAGGGAACCTTTCATCATTGTAAAAATCCACCAGAGAGGGACTGTGGTATTTCAGCTGAGGCCAGAGGTCAAGCTAGGACTACTCAGCAAGAAGAATTCATATCTTTACCTAGTATAAGCATCACTGTATGTAAACGCAGACCATCCTGAAACCTAAGCATGATATGAACTCATGAGACAATAAAAATTTTAAAAGCTATGCAGTTTGAAATTTTTTTTGAAAGCACTGCTATGTTATGCCTGCCAGCTCAGGACTAGGCCTAATTCTGGAACAGGTGTTAGCAATTCTAGGTACCTCTGCTTCTAGCCATTAAATGAACATCTAAAAAGTCTGACTGCCCCAAATCCCTCCTCTTGCTCTGCCTGTTAAAAGATGTGAATATTTTTCTCTTTTAAGATGCTTACAGACAGAGAAACCAGCTGAGAAACTATCAGCACTATTAGAAACACGTACAAAAACCACTGGGTGCTTACAAAAAGCACCCAAGTCAAGGATGGAGCGAGGTGTAACAAAACAAGAAAAACAGGATAACCCTAGACAACCCCGTCCACTTTCATGAAGAGGCTGGCAAGTGACAGCGAATGGAGGACCCACGGCCGCAGATATGAGGCCCACTTGAGTGGCGTCTGGCCTCCAGAAGAGATGTGTGAAGCCACCCAACCTCTGCCTGCGTTGGGGGCACACGAGGTGGGACTGGGCAGCAGCAAACCCCCTTAAACAAGCGCCCTCCCTCCTCGGAGGCGAAGGGAGGGAAGGAGCGGGGCTGGGGGCAGGACTGTGTGTTGTGACCGCGTCTCTTCCCCGGAGCGCAGCCGTGTCACGCCGGATCCCCCGCGGGGCTGCGTGGGGACGGTTCTCGCGGGACCGGCACAGGAAGAGGGGTCGCCGCCGCCGCGCACACATCCCCACCCCCGTCCCCATGCCCACCTGTCTTCTTCTGCATGTTGTCCCTCAGCAGGTCGCCGCTGGAGATGTGCTTCACGCCGAAGTGCTTGATAATCCGGGCAGAGACGGTGCCCTTCCCGGAGCCCGGCGGCCCCATGATGACGGCGCGCAGCAGCGGCGGCACCACCATGCTGTTCCCTCCCGCCGCTCCCACCGCTCCCCTGCTCCCACCGCGGGCGCGCAGGGGCGCGGCAGGAGCGCCGCCTTCCCGGGGAGCGCCGCCTCGCACCGCCGGGGAGCCCGGGCCGGTCCTCCGGGGGAAACGCGGCGGCAGATTCTCCGGCTGTCAGTCAGGGGCAGGAAGGAAAGATCCTTTACGTAAGTGCGCGGGAGGAGGGAGGGATAAATGAGTAACGATAACAAAAAGATAAATGAAGCGAATTGCATCTTAGAACGTCGCATCAGACCGCATTTAGGCATCACTGTTCAAACCGGCCTTGACCAGCTTCTCCGCAGCCCTCTGCCCAGGAGGCCCATTTTGGCTGCTCCCTAAGCCGTCAGCTCCTGCCCCCTCTCAGTCACAGAGTTAAAGAGTCGTTTGCTTTGGAAAACACCTTAAGGGTCACCGAGCCCAACAAGTAATGCAGGTTTGCCAGTCCATCCCTAAACCATGCCCCAAACTGACGCAAGTCCACCTGTTAAATATCTCCAGAAATGGTGACTCCACTACTTCCCTGAATTGTCCCAAACTGAGCTGGGACATGGCCCCTTACCTGGCTGTCACCTGATGCCTGCTTGGCTGCTGGCACGTCCCATTGCTGTCCCTGCCCTGCCCAGGTGCCCTGAGGCTGTGACTGACTGCGCTGTGCTCATTCACCCCCGTGCCGCAGCCCTGCTCTTGCTGGTCTCTCACAAATAAGCTCCCACTGTCTAGCAGCAGGCAGCTGCGTTTTTAATGAGCTGTGCCTGAGTTTTTTTTATTGTTTATCATACTTGAATGTAAACGGCTACAGGTTGTCCTTGTTCTGAGTAGTGTTCTTCCAAACACCAAGATGTCCTTTCCCACATACACGATTTGGTGATCCTCAGCTACATCACAAGACAATATTTTGGCCAAAATACTAGATTGTCCCATTTCCTGAGTGTTCACAGTCATGTCCACAGCAGGAGAAGTGAAGTGAGCCTTCCTGCTAAAGGCTCTGGAGATGCTGATGGATCTCAGCTTCTGTACCAGAAAGGTCACAGTGAAAAAGAGCATAAAGCAGAGCTAGTCAAAACATCAATGAAATTCAGCATCCTGTTTTAAAACATTGTTTCATTTCAATAATTTCACACTGAAACAATTAAAGCTATAAGAAGATATTAAAATGGCTGTTTGGTACATTGAAACTGTAAGGAAATGGGAATATAGCCCAAAACTCCCCAGTCAACAAAATTAATTGCCTTAACAATTAAGTAGGAAGGCACTGGCTTAGCTCATAGAGCTTACTATGAGCGTAAGTCTCATTACACTGAGAAATGTGAACCTTCATAAATGAACTTAGTAGTACCTCCATTCCAGATTGTACTAGGACAGAAAGAGTTAAAAATTCAGGGCTTTAGCAGTGTTCCCAAGGCAACATCTCAGTCTGCCAAAGCACCACAGTCTTAAACAAAATTTGGCAACAAAAGCCATTTAAATGTTGGAAGCCACACTGTTCATTTTATGCTCCACACTTCAGAGACTTCTGAATGGCAGAAGTCCACAAAATGTGTTGATAAATCTTCCTAAAGCAAATATATGGGAAAATAGAAGGTATTGTATGACATACATATCCAGCAAATAACTAGACTTGCCAGAGAGATGATTAACTCTAATCTCCAATGCCACCATGTATAAAAAGCAGCAGTAATGTATCTGCCTGTTAAAAAGGAAGCCCGAGGTTCAGCCTCTCTGCAGGCCTATTGAGCAGCTTAGAACTCCAGACAGGAATGCTAAGACAATCCCTTTGTTAAAGACTGTTTAGAAATCTCTCTGAACTTCATAACAGATTCACGAGGAAGGGGTGGAAAAGGACAGAAAGGCACTTCTCCCACATACACAGGTTCTTACTAACCTGTGGCCTTTGCAGAACAGAAATGGGTACTTAGATTAAAGAAAATATGTAGTAAAAGAAATTATTCTTCCCATTTCCTTCGCTATGTTTCCTAAGTCCAAACCTCACTCTAGTAGTTTTGTAAGTAGTTGTGGCATACTCAGAAGTGGAAAAGGAAATAATGGGAGAAATGGGGTCAATGGTTCACTAGTTTGTATACAAATCTTTACACAGCTATTCTGTATTTAAAGACATGCAAGTGGCTTTTTTGACAGCCTCATTATGATGTTTGGAAAATGATATTTTATCATCTTCATTCAGACTTAATTATTCACATCTTAACAGAGTAGTCAATGTTTATGTAAAACAACTTGCACTATGTTCTGATTAATCTTTCCACACATGTAGCCTACAGGTATAAATTAAAAACTTAACTCTTGCTTAACCTCATGGTGACTGAACAGTAATCAAAATCTTGTTTCAAACAAATCCAAATGTTCTTACCAATAAATAATCTTTCATATTACTCAGCATTTTTTCAAACATAAAAAATGCTTTGAAGAGGGTTTTTTAGCCTTAAACCATCAAAAGAGTTTCTGTCAGATATGGTTCTTGGAGATCTAAATCCTTTCTTCTGAGTTTGATTCTTTTAGTACTGTTGGGTAACTGCTTCCCAAGTGTTGTACTTCGTATCAAAATGAAATGGTTACTTACATGAGGAAAAAGTCATAGTATACTGACTAGCAGGACGTCTGTCATGGTCTCCCACATAATTTTTCTACCTCATTTGGTGGAGGGGTGGACAATTTCATGAGTGTAAATCTGGCTGGAATTGAAGTGTAGTGCTTACTGTTTTGTACCCTGCCAAAAGCTGTTAACAAGCATGTCTTTCCAGGGCCTGTCCTAGTGCCTTGTTTTGTCTAGTGTCTGTGAATAACCCTGGAAGAAGAGCGAGAGCCCACCTTCATCAATTTTGTGAGCAACACCAAACCATGTGGCCTGAGCACATGGGCTTAGGGGCAGGAGGTGGAGTTCTGCAAGAACAGATGGGAAAAGGGGCCAAGCAGGACTCTGACAAGATTCAGGAAAGGCAGGCACAAAGTCCTGCATCCAGGACACACCAACTGCTTCCAACAGTGCAGGCTGGGGACTGACCAGGAGGGCAGAAACCCTGCTGGAAAAGACTGTGAAGAACTGGTCTACAGCCAGCTAAGCACCAGCCAGCATGTGGCCACTAACATCCTGAGCCATATTAACAGGAAGGTAGCCACTACATCAGGGAAAAGAGTTATCCCTTTGTATTAGGCACTTCTTAGGCCACATCTGTGCACTGTGGCCAGTCCTGGGCCCTCCAGTACCAAACAGGCATTGATCAGTTGGGCCAGGTTTAGCAGGAAGTGACCAAGATGGTCAGAGGATGGAGGAGAGACGCTTCCACAGACAGATGGAACCATGCTTGTTCAGACTAGAAGGGTTCAGGAGTAGACAAGAAGGGTTCAGGAGAACCTAACAGCAGCCTTCTAGCACCCATGAGAAGGTCACTGAGAAGGCAGGGACAGGCTGCTTACTAAGATGAGTGGCAGGACTCACTAAGTCAGGCAGGGGAATCTAAGTATTAGTAGACTCGGCTCCCTGAGGTTTTTAAGACCCAATTGGGTAAAGTGCTGAGCAACACAGTCTGACGTTGCTTTGGTCCACAGACTGGGCTAGAGATCTGGATTCTAACCTGGATAAGGCTGTGATGCTGTATTTGTCAAACAAGATACCCCATTAATCATATTTTCTAAAATAATGCATGAAATACTTACCTAGTGAATGCTAACAAATATATACAACACAGCTGAAAATTCTCCCTCAAAAACTATATACCATCAAGAACACTTGAGGAGCAGATTTTTTTTTTTTAAATTAGATATAGGTTGAAATGAAATTTATAATGAAATGTTGCTGTTGAACTGTTTCCTTTAGTGTTAAAGTAGCAAAGACATAACTCTTTACAAACCAGAAATGTAGAGCTGTGATTCTTTATTTAGATTTAAATAGTAATTTATTGCAAAGAGGGATATAATACTGTCATTTTTGTGGTGTCACTCCTACCTTTATTAAAAATCCTAATGAATTATTCTTCCCAGACGGCTAAATACAGCAAATTAACACTTATACATAGCATAGGTTGTTCCAAAACTCTTAAGTTTCCTGGGAAATGTGTATTCTTTAGACAGAAACTTATTGCCTGTACACCAAGCTTGTTACACTCAAAAACCTTATTTATGACAAAGATGAAACACACCTTAATTATAAAGTGAAAAATTTATTAACATAATTGAAATCCTAACAGTCTCATTCAAGAATTATTAATTATTACAGAAAGTTTATGCTAAATTACCATTATTTTTATTATTTATAATATAAATAATTAATGGCTCCACACACTTCTTAGTTTCTCCCATTCTCCTGGTGTTGTGTTTACCCCTCTGCCCTCCTTGCCTGGGCCCCAGGGTCATGGTCTCACTCAGGTGAGGTTGGTGGGGTTATGGTGGGTCATCAGCATCTGGAGTCCCTCACCAGGAAGAATGCCCTGCTTTTGTTGACAGCTTCTTCTTCATTCCTCTAGGGTTCACTTGGAGTTATTTCTGTATGCCTGCTAACATGATTTTACACCTTGCTTTTGCTTCACTAGTCTGTAGCTCTACATTACATCTGAGTTTACTATATATAGTACCTTCCACATACATTAGGTAGTTTCTTTGTCTTTTTTGCTAAACCAGTTGTGTCCAGCTCCAGGTCTGCATCCAAGAAAAGAAAGAATTAATACAAGAAAAATAAATTAGCCATAGAAAACCTGTCAAAACTGCTCTCACAATTAAAGGAAGCAAAGCTGCAAGCAGATCAAGGAACATTCAGACAATGCAAATCTGACAAGCTTCTGCTCTGATGCCTTGGAAACTCAGTACAAGGCTTCTATCCTATTACGAGCAATGGCAATAGTTTGTTGCAGTCACAGGTTGATAATAAGGAAATACAGAATTTTAATTATTTGAAAAACGTTTCTGTTGTCTCAGTGGTTCTTTTGAGCTTTATTTGGAGTTTGTAATTTTAGTCCTATAAAAAGCACTCATCACAAATTGTTTAGACATCCCTCAACATACACATCTATAGGAAAAGAAATTAAGTTCAAGTAGAACAGAAGTTACATAGCTGTGTTTCTGAGACTGTGTGAAAACTCTTGAGAGATACAAAAATTCAGAAAGAGTGTTATCTTTTTGCATACTTGGAGCCCTCATACATTAGCAGAAGGCAGATCTCTTTTGGAAGTTTCTGTAATGACTTTTTCTGTATTATTTATCTCAAGTGATTAAAATATCAGGAGACTGTCATGTCGGCCAACCACCAATTAAATGAAAATTAACATTTCCCTGTGTAATAGCTTTACATTTTGAGGTTAAATTGTAACAGCTGCCGAGATCATGACGTGTATGTCTGTGAGGTGCCACTCAGTCTCTCTGTGCCGCCTCTAGGAAGTTGATAAAAATAATTTTTCTGACTCCAGAAATCCTTGAACTTCTAGCACAACAAGCTACTAGCATTCTCAGGGAAACAAAATCCCTCTTTCATGTCTCTGGGTATTTTTATGACCGATAGAGCTTTCATTACAGGGATGCTTACATTATACCAGCAGAGTATATATGCCAGTGATTTTTTACAGAAGTATCTTATTTCAGTTACATGAGAAAATTCTGGCTGCCAATGGAGTAATTTTTGGGGAAGACTGTTTTCTGTTTTGTTTTCCCAATTCTGTTTTCCCGTGCCTTGACATAAAGCAGATACTTGCAAATTGTTAACAGATGATAGCAAGTAATTGGAAGTCACAGAAGGACAGGATGGACAGAACTAAAAATACAAGTGTGGGAGCGCAGGGGAGTACACAAAGGAAGAGAAATGAACCACAGCAGAGAGTTCACTCAAAGTAGATGCAGTTGACTAGACATTTTTCATGCAAATCTAAGATACAGAGTTCAGACAATGCAGTGAAAAACATAGTCCCAGCAGCAGCACCTGAAAGCCTTTTACACAGCTGTATTCACAGAAGTCACACTCAATTTCAGTGGGAGTGTTAATCTTCTATCACATCCCACATCCCCAGCCACACAGCAAACTGTGAGGTTAACTACTACCCTGAAATTATGTCTAAAAGGCCTGTGAATGAAGGAAATTAAAGAAGACAAAATTGTTCTCTGAAAATAGGAAACAGTAAGTGCCAGATTTCTTCTCCATTAATCATGAAATTAAGTACTGTTTGCTGTGGAATTCAAAAAACGCCCTCCAAACTCTGAAACCCAAAGGAATTTTGCAGAGACTTGATTGAATTTAATTGTTTGTAAGCAGGAAAACAAAACACTGATTTATCAAGAAAGTTTTAAGAGTTCTTGTGAAGTTTGGACATAGATTTATTAGCTCTGAGAAGATATATATGTTCTTTACCTTCCTTACACTCAGTTTTCTCTTAGTTCTGCTCAGTGCATAACAGAAAAGAACTTCAGCTGCCTAAGCCCCACCCTATTTTCTGTTATATTCTAGATCAGAGCTGCAACTGGCAACTAATTTCTTACACATAGAAAGCTACAATTCTTTGATTCCACAAAACTGTCCATGACAAAACTCTCTTTTTCTAAAAATACAGAGAGTTCATCTGCACATGAACCATGAATAGCTCTAGATATTTTTGCCCATATCTCAGAAATCTTGGGCATCACATATGTGAACTAATGCTGTTTAATTGCTGTAATTTTTTGATCCTCATTTTCCACAAATTTCTCAAACATGCTACCTTTAAAAAATTTCTTAGGCTTTGTTTCAACACAGATGTGGTCTTTTGATTTAGATATACAATTTTTCTGGGTTTGAATTTTTGCCTTAGCATCTGGGGCTGGGAAATCCACAGCATCTATACAGTCTGCGTGGTAAATGGATTAAGTGGAGAAGAAATTTGGGATACTGGTATGTGAAAGATTGGACTTGAGCGTAAAGAGCAGTGTGTCCAGCTGGTAAAGGGGCATGACTGCCCTTTTCTAGTCCATGCTTGTGAGACCCCACCTGGATTTCGGCATCCAGCTGTAGAGTCCTCAGTTCAGGAAAGACAAGAGGACAGTCTTAAGCTGTGCCAGAGAACACTTAGGTTGGACATTAGGAGGCATTTTTTTCACATAATAAGGCTCATTGGGCATTGGAATGTGCTGGCCAGGTAGGTGGTGGAGTCACTGTCCCTGGAGGTGTTTAAGAAAAGACTGGATGTGGCACTCAGTGCCATGGTCGAGGCAACAAGGCGATGTTTGGTCATAGGTTGGACTTGATGATCTCAAAGGTGTTTTCCAACCTAATAAATTCTGTGATTCTAACTCTGTGGTTCTGCAACATAGACCTGATTCAGCCAGTCTAGATGTGGGCCACAAAAATGATTGGTGGGCTGGAATAATTTCTTCTTGCAGAAAGGTTGAAAGAGCTGAGATTAGTCAGCCAGGAGAAGAGAGGGCCTTGGTGATAGCTTATTGTTGTCTTTCAGTATTTAAGGGGGCTTATCAGAGAGACAGAGGGAGAATTTTTAACCAAGAATTAGTGACAGGACAAAGGGCAAGAGTTTTAAACTTGAAGAGGGTAGATTTACACTGGACTAAGGAAGAATTTTTCTACAGTGAAGGTGGTGAGGCACTGGCACAAGTTGCCTACAGAAGTTGTGGATGCCCAATGGGGACCTCTAAGTGTCGAAGGGCAGGTTGGATGGGGCTTTTAGCAACCTGGTCCATGGAAGGTGTCCCCTGCCCATAGCATGAGGGTTGATTAGATGATCTTTACAGATCCCTTCCAAACCAAATCATTCTGCTTTTCTGTGATAGAAAGTTTGCAGACCAGTGTATCAACATAACAAAAATCTTTATGCATGTTGATCACGAAAGTCAGCTAATAATAGGTGCCTTAGTTCCTTTAAAGTTTCTGTAAAGTGTGCCTATCATGGGTTTAAAAAAAAAGTTTTACACTCTAGAAAACAATTTAGTAAAATAAAAAATGGTTATCATGTGTAAGGAAAATTGTCTGACTTTTCCTGTACAACTCTGGAAAATGCTGTTGACTCTCCTGAGGGACAAGAGCCCTTACAGAGAGAGGCATCTGGATACAGTGGAGCACTGGGCAATCACTAGTGACATGAAAATGACAAGTCAAAATGCCAGATTCTTCATCTGGGATAGAGAAATGCCAGACACAAGTCTAAACTGGGAGAGGGACAGCTCTGGGGTTGCAGAGTGGGCTCTGTGGCAGCCAGCAGTGTGCCCTGGCAGCCAGGAGGGCAGCAAACCCATCCTGGGTGCAGGAAATCCCACCCTGGGTGCAGGAAATCCCACCCTGGGTGCAGGAAATCCCATCCTGGGCGCAGGAAATCCCATCCTGGGTGCAGGAAACCCCACCCCGGGTGCAGCAAACCCCACCCTGGGTGCAGGAAATCCCACCCTGGGTGCAGCAGCCTCGGCACTCTAAAGAGGTGACTGTCCCTCCGTGTCCAGTGTTAGGGCAGGGCCTCCCCTGAGTGCTGGCTGCAGGTCTGGGCTCCGCCATTTCAGAACGGTGGGAAGGCCCTCAAAGGTGTCTGGAGAAGGGCAAGACAGCTGCTGGAAGGGCTGGATACCATGGCCTGCGAGGAGCTGCTAAGGGTTTTGGCCTTGTCCATTTGGAGAAAAGGAGGCTGGGGGGCAACCTCCATGCTCTCTACAGCTTCCTGAGGAGGGGAAGTGGAGAGGGAGGTGCTGATCTCTGCTCCCTGGGATCCAGTGAGAGAGATGTGTGGGAATGGTTCAAAGCTGCGCCAGGGGAGGTTCAGACTCGCCGTTAGGAAACATTTATTTTAGAGAGGGTGGTCAAGCCTGAGCCTATCACTGTGTAAGGGGCATTTGGACAGAGCCCTTAAGAACCTGCTTTTCCTTTGGGTCGGCCCTGAAGTGAAGCAGTTGGGCTAAATGATTCTTGTACATCCCTTCCAACTAGACTATTCCATTCTAAGAAACTTTTCATGGGCACGTAAATGTAGCCTAACAATTGACACTGTCATACCTCCACTGTAATCGGTGTTTCTCTTAAAATAAGAGACTGAAAGCTTTCGTCGGTCTCCTCCTTAAGGACAGCAGGACTCCGTCACTGTCATTAAGCAAATAGGCTGACCCAAGGACCGCGAGCAGGACTCATTCCTCCGCTCAGTTTTCTTTAAGGCAGCCAGGGATAAATTATGGAAAAGTACTGCCCAGGGAACATGTTCCCAGAAACTGACTCATTTCGATGTGGGGGCAGTATCCTTGTGCAGGCACCACGTTCCGCTCCGGACCGTCCTTACCCGCCCGCCGAAGGGGAGCCCGCACCACGCGGAGGAGCAGCGGGCCAGGCACCGGGCTCCGGTCAGACACATCTCTCGACACTTCCACACTCCTTAAGTTTCAGCTGAAATCATCACGTTGGGAGAGCAGAGGAAAAGGCAGAGGCTGCCACCCGTGCCGCGACAAACTCAGCCCAGCCCTTCTCGCCCCTGCCCCCGTCGCCGAACTCCCGCGCCGGGCCCCGGCGGATGCGAAGCACGGGGGCGGTGCGACCCCTCCCAGCGCCCGCCCGCCCCTGCCCTTTGCCCCCGCCCGTGTCCCAGCGCTTCCTGTTTCCAACCACGTGGGCAGCGGGATGGCGGGCGGCGCGGCGGGCGAGGCGCAGTGCCTCAGCTACACGGGATGCAACTTCCTGCGGCAGCGCCTGGTGCTGGCCACGCTCAGCGGGCGCCCGCTGAAGATCCGCAAGATCCGCGCCAAGGAGGAGGACCCCGGCCTCCGCGGTGAGCGGCGGTACCGGCGGCCGCGGGGCAGGAGGTCGGGGGGCGGCGGAGCTCCGGCGCCGGCTGTGCCCGGGACCTGCTGTCGGGCAGGGGCAGACCCCCCCGGGAGCTGGGACAGCTCGGGCTCCGTCTGGGCGGGGCCCACAGAGGAGGAGAGACCCAGCGGCGTCCCGGTGTCTTCCCGTGGATGCGCTCTCCCTTGAGCGCTCCGCACACCCATCTCGGGTGTAGCTGTCACACGCGGGTCTTTGGGAGGAGGAGGAGGAGGCGCGGGAGCGGGCAGGGGCGGAGAAGGAGGCCAGAGCAGGGGGGCTGTCACACACCCGCCGGTTCCTGCCGTCAGCCTCCTTCGCTGCCCGGCGGGGCGGGGGG
>VWZV01007153.1:0-47628 GCA_013397155.1 Irena cyanogastra | reverse complement strand
CGGTTCGGCTCGGCTCGGCAGCCCTGCCTTCCGCGGGGTCACACCTTCTCTTCGGAGCGGGCCATCAAGTGCCGGTGCGGGCGGCCGCGGCTGGTGCTGCCCTGCGAGCCGCCCCGGTGGGACGGGGCTGGCACTGCCCGTCCGCCCCTCCCGCCCCGCGGGGCAGCGCCGTTCGCTCCGCGCCGGGCGGAGGCGGTGCGGGAGCGGCCAGGCGCGGCTCCGACCGGCTCGCTGCGTGTGCGGGAGCCCCTCTACAGCCCCGAAGCTGGTTCTCGTTCCCGTGACGGTAGCTTCGCAGTCGGGATGGCAGGATTAATTCCCTGTCTCTTGGGCCGTCATTTCTGCCGCGTGTCCGTGCCCAAGCGTCATGTGCCCCCTGTGCTTGTGGGAGCTCACGTTCATGCAGTTTTAGTAGGTCACGTTTTATGCTTTGATTTTTGTCAGGGTTTGCCGAAACAGGAAAGGTGAAAGAGGTGAAATCATTTATTCTCATTTCTGCAGATTTGTTTAAGGGAGACCTTTCTTAGTGAGTACCATCGTCGTTATTGTACAAAGCCTTTGGCATCCCAGGATGAATTCCATCATACACTGAAGTAAGAAAACGATAGGATAGAGTTTGAGGAAGAAACGTTATTGTGGTGTTCAGTTATTTTTTGTGCAAGGACCTCTGTTACGAAGTTCAGAACAAGGGTAGGTGCTTCTCTGCCTCCTGAGGAGCCTTTGGTGTGTAGCTAAAAATTCTTCTCAAAAACTGCCAAAGCATTCTTGTGTGCTTAACATTTACCATGATCCAGAGTATTTATTATCACTGTGAAGCGTTTGGTGGTGGTGAAGTTTGTAGCTATTGCCATGTTTTTTTAAAGAGTGTTTGAATTTACTTTTTAAAGTATGGGTTCAAGTGTAAACTATGACTGTAACAGAAAAATAATAACAATAAATCCTGATTTGTTAATAACTCAACATGTAGTTCTTTTTCTTTTCATGACTGGAACTTTTGTAAACTCTGCTACTAGTGTTCTCCAAGAGTGAAATGTGTGCCCTCAAGGATGCACTCTTGCACTGGAAGATGCCCCGGTGCTTGTAAAGTCATATAAACTTTGTAAGCATATAGGCTGTCATAGTTTAGAAATTGTCATAACAAAGCAGAACCAATATTGTGTGACTGAGGCATCAATCATGTTATGCAACTATTGACGAACTGTAAATTCTGCAGGTAGCTCTGTGATTTAAGTATCTATTACATCCTAGAGTCACATCTAGAAAGAAAAATCTGATTACTGTGTAAGAAGTAACACAGGATTATTGCTAAGGGAGTTCTGCAGCCTACAAACAATTATGCAGATGCTGTTGGCTCTTAAAACTAACTGGGTTTTGAATTCTGCATATATTCACCTATCTTCCTTGACACTGAGCCTGTACCATGTTGGGATACTAGAATACTAGCATATTCTTTCTGGGATGGCTTTTTACAGTTGATTTTTGGGGTTTTTTGTGTTATTTCCTTTTTGGTTTTGGTTGGTTGGTAATTTTTGTTTCATTTTGGATTAAATTTTTTTGTCCTTTTCACTGTCTCTGGGTGAGAGTCTACACAATCAAGAGAAACTGAGAAATTATTTGCACACTAACTACTATGGTATAGTGAACACAGTAAGCAAGAAAAGAGGCAGTGGGAAGACTTGTGGTTTTCTAGGCCTAAGTATGTCTGAAACTGTTTTGGAAATGGAAAATTTTAGGAAACTGGGAAACTGTTTGGAAATGGAAAATTTTAGAAAAATGGAAAATTTTAATTCTGTTTGTGGAACAGCCATGCAGCAGCAGCACTTCACATCTAAATGTCCCCTTCTTTTAAGCTAACACTTTTACGGAGAATAATGTGATGCTGTTATTAGCTTGTCATGTCTCAGTATATGGGGTCTTGTTTGCTATAATTTGTATGTTTTGCTTTGTATTGAGCAAAATGTAAATTGTCAAAGGTTTTACCCTGGACAAGAGCAATCCTTCAATCCACTGTGGTCAGAAATGTCCACTTGTATTATGTGGTGTGTGCCAGGGAGAGGAGTGTGGCTAGTCTAGCTGCCACATCTGAGGGCATCTGAATTGATTTGAGATGCCTGTAGGTGTGGAGCCTCACATTAACATCTCTGTTTTTACAGAGAATTGCCTTTTCACATGGGGTAGCATTATACCACAACTTGAAGAATGAGAGTAGCCTTACTGTCACGGAAGGCAGGAAAGGGTAAAAGTACAAGTAAGGTGTTGAACTTCTAAGAAACTTTACAATTCTGTCTATGCTCTACTCCTTAGATTTTGAAGCAAGTTTTATTCGCCTGATTGACAAAGTGACCAATGGCTCACGGATTGAAATAAACCAAACAGGTGAGATCTGGTTTTTTCTGCTTCATCTGTTCTGGTCTCCAGGATTTATCAGTTTCTGCAGTAGAATCGAAGTCTTGTCCTGATAGAGGTAGGTGTTCAGATAAGATTGACTGAGATCAAGAATAACAAAGTTAACAAATTTTGTAATAATTGATCGCATGCAAGAGCGTCAGTGCTCCACCATAACGCAGAGAGCTAAGGAAACTCTATTGCCTGGGAACTAAAATTAGTATTTTGTTAACTATGCAGGATTTCACGGTGGGCAAATGTTCCTCTGTACCAGAATCAATTTTTGTAGAAGAAAAAGAAGATTTACCCTCTACGCAGGCAAACTTCTTAGCCAGACTGCTTGCTTATTCGTGCTTAGAAAAGGGTTTTATTAGTGTGAAGAGAATCCCATATGAAAACCTCACCTGGTCTGAATTTTTTCTTTTTTTTTGTTAAGGGTTCTAATACTCTTTAGTTGGTAAGTAAGGCAAATGAATTACCATCAGATATGCCAAGACTTCAATGAACTGCTAGACTGGTGAAGGTTCTGTGGAGGTTCTCATTATCCTCCTTCTGTGGAGGAAAATAATTGCTTGTATCAGCATTTTGGAGATTGCTAAGAGATCCCTGGTTTTAGTGGGGAGGGAAGGGAGGAAAATTATGTGCAGGACAGACAGACACTCATGTGTTGACCCATTTATTAGTTGCAGTCATGTAAATAGTGTGCTGGAAGTGCTATAATCTTCCATATAGTCTTCTGCCTCCAATTTGCCGCATACATTGTTGCAAAGTATTTTTATGCTGTTTTAATGGCCGGTGTTTCACAGTGCTCTCATTTGGTTTGCTCCCCTGGTCTCTTCCCCAGGTACTACCTTGTATTATCAGCCTGGTCTTCTGTATGGAGGCTCACTGGAACATGACTGCAGCCCCAGCCGTGGTATTGGCTACTATTTGGAAAGTCTGCTCTGCTTGGCACCTTTCATGAAGCATCCATTGAAGATTGTCTTGAGGGGAGTAACAAATGATCAAGTAGATCCTTCGGTGAGTAATAAAGTTTAAGTATCAGAGGAGGATAATTTTTCTCCCTAAAATAACAAGATTGGGAAGAAATGTCTAAAACATACTGCATTTTTATCATCCCTCACATTCAAAAGTATCCATTGTTGCTGCATTAGCAAACTCTGAGTCAAAGCACCTGCTGAACTAGAGTGTATCACACTCTAAACTTCAGTTTTTAATCCCCCTTCTGACGTTCAGTTCTATACTGCTTCTGTCTTCTCTGCTGCAAACTCCTGTTAAATGCAGTGTGAGACCCTGCTACAGGTTTGGTTCTCCTCTTCTCTTAGAATTTCAATGGATTAGTTCTCTTGTCCCACATGTGTATTTACTGTATAAAGAAGAAAGTGTCTTCAAAATATGAGTGCAAAAAGGAAGGAATCTTTCTCTTCTGTTGGATTCTGGACACAGTCATACCACTGCTGCTGTCAAGCCTTCTTTCTATTAGAATCAGAAGTCACATTGTGATTAGGAAATTACAGTTGCAAAAGTATGTAATAACTCTCTGGTTCTTCAGAAACATGCCAGAAGGTGTGGTAGGTCAAATGGCTAGGAAAGCTTGCCTTGGTTTATATTAGGGATCTGCAGTCCTTTGTTTTGTACCAGTGTTGTTATGAAAATGAACTGTGGGAGATATGATCAGAATGCTGAAGTAATGATTAGTGGTTATGCTCTTTATTTATTTTTCTCCAAAAACTCCAAACATAAACTTCTGCTTTTAGAGAGCAGCATTACTCTTTACTTTTTGAATGATGATTGGACACTGCCTGTTTTCCTCTGAGTAAATTAAGGACACATTGTTATCTGAAAATTTAACCAGTTTAAATGAATTGAAATACCTGTGAAGTATAACTACAGACACTACACGAGCCCCTGAGTCCTGCTAGAATTTGACATTTCATCTGTGTTTCTTTGCTCATTTAAAAAACTCACTCTCTCACCTGTGGCTCTGTGAGACATCTCCATGAGTCAAAGGATGATCAAAGTGGGTAGTACACAGCACTATAAGAAAAAAAGAGGACGTATTTTTTACTACCCTTTCAGTCATTGTGATTAAAAGTACTTATTGTAACTGGCAAGTAGTAAGAATCAAAGAAGTCCTTTTTTGGTGGCTGTTTAATCACAATGGAGAAATTCTTGCACAATCTGGAGATGAAGAGTAGTCCAATGTTCATATTGCTTTCAAGTACATTTGGACACTCATCTAAGCAATGGAGTCTTGATTCTGGAAATTATCTCCTTTTGGGCATCAATCACGTGGGCCTGAGATTAAACTATTCAAATGGGTGCAAGAACTAAGGCCACTTTGTGCTTGAAGGGTGCTTGCACTTGCCAAAACTCAGACAAGTGGCTTGGCATACATCAGCTGACTCCAAGCTCTGTACACTGAATGTAAATCAAATGCTGTAGAGAGTTACATCTCAAGTTCATTGTGCTATAGTAGCAACTACATTTTAGTTCTTAGTGGCAACACAATAACAACTTCAGTTACTGTGACTCAGCTCATACTTGTTACCTGTTTAAGTGTTGTAACTGAATACTAGTTCCTAAAATTGGTTTAACCCTGGTTTATGTCTGACTTGCCTGAGTAAGCATTAATCCCGGTACACACTGATAAGGTATAACATATACCTTATGTTGTTATATATGAGTTGTTTTGTATAACATATGGCTCTGCTGGTTTCTGAGACTAAAAGCACAAATTTAAGTGCTACCCTAGTTTATTTGTATGCTTAAGTAATGGAAACTTGGTTTTAAATTGATTTTGGTTTTTATTTTCCAGTAGACAGAGGGTGTTTATAAACTCAGTGAACAATTATTACCTATGCTTGCCCAAAAAAAGGTGCTTGAATTTGTTTATCTGTCTGTATGCTTTCTGCTTTCCAAGGAGAATTTGGAAAGGCAAACCAGTGTGACTACAGTGTGGGAGTTTAGGTGTTTTTTCTGCTGCTGTTCATGTAGCAACCTCTCTATTTCAGCTTAGTGGGTTGTATTGGATTTTGTGAGCTGGGGTGCTACAGAGGTGGCTTCTGTAAGAAGCTGACGAAAGTTTCCCCTTCATCTGACAGAGGCCATGTCAGCGGGCTCCAAGAGAGACCCACTGCTGGCCAAGTCTGAGCCCGTCAGTGATGGTGGTAGCACTGCTGGGGTAACAGCTTTAAGGGGGAAGAGTGGGGGGGTGAAACAGTGGAATAGCCTGGAGTTGGAGAGAAGAGTGAGAATATGTGAGAAACAGCCCTGCAGACAGCTGGGTCAGTGAAAAACGGGAGGTGTTCCGTGCACTGGAGCAGAGATTCCCCTGTAGCCCATAATGAAGACCATGGTGAGGCAGCTGTCCTCCTGAAACCCATAAATGTTGACAGCAGAGCATATATCCACCTGCAGCCAGTGCAGGACCCCAGGCTGGAGCAGGATGCCTGAATGTGGCTGTGAACCCAGGGTCCTGGCAGGAGCTGCAGGCCTGTCAAGAGAGGAGCCCATGCTGGAGCAGGTTTGCTGGCAGGACTTGTGAACTCGTGGGGAATCCGCACTGGAGCAGTTGATGAAGAGCTGTAGCCTGTGGGAGGCATCTATGAGGCAAGTAGCAGGAAAATGTGTGCAGCCAGAGGGTTGTGACCTTTCTGTCATGGTGGCAGTGAACAGGTGGGCTGACCCACTGGCCTTTGTGAAATCCACTTTCAACAGTGAGACCTTGGCTTTTACACAGCCTCATAAGTATTTGTGGGATGTGATTTCTGTGTGGTTTGAAGTTGCTCTTTACCAGAGACCTCCTTGTCAAGTGCATGCTAGGGAATATTGTGGATCTCCTGCTGTGAGGAGAGTAGGAGAGATTCAGGTGGGAGGAAGCGTTTCTAAAGGACATCTTGTAGAAGGAAAGACTTTAGCTGAGTTCAGTGAGGCACAGGTCAGGCTGCATTCCTGGAGTGTAAGAGTGTGGGTTTACTGTGGTTTTTGTTTACATACATTAATAGCCCTCCAGCAGGGTGCAATGGAAAGCTCTTTGACAACTGGCATCAGTCCTAAAGAGTACGGTGGTCACTGAACATGCACTTGTTCCAAGTGGGACTGTGCTGACATTATTGATATTATCTATATTATTTGGTGTATTATTGGACCCTGTAACAAATCAGCCTGAGAAGTTGTGGATGCCACAACCCTGGCAGTGTTCAAAGCCAGTTGGATGAGGACCTGGTCTAGTGGGAGGTATCCCTGCCCATGGCAGGGGTGGGTGGAGCTAGATGATCTTTAAGGTCCTTTCCAACCTCAAAACATGCTATGATTCTATGATAATACTGCACAGTATTATTACTGTGTGAGTGATACATCGTAAATGTGTGAAAGGAATCCTACTTTGCTGTAACTTGTCAGGAAGAGGTAAGTCTTTGGAATACCAATCTGGACTGTTCATTTGCAGCCTACACTTGCAATATGTTTTCCTGTGCTGTCACTGGTGAGATCTGACCCTGGGTAGCTTGTGGGACCTACCATGTGGGACTGGGTTGAGGCAGTTGAAAGTTTCTCTGTATAGTGATTATGTGTGTGGGGGGTGTCCTTTGTAAAGTGCCTTTTTGAAGGGAATGGAGGTGGCATGCAGATGATAGCTCTTATTTTCCTTTCCTTATCTATGTATTGTTATTCTGACATTTAGACATAGCTGCAGTAACTTGTTTTAGAGTAATCATTCTTGATGTTTGTGTTTCCAGGTGTTGAAGGTTTTTTACAGCTATGCCACAGAGCTTTGAGTTCAAATGACTGTCCTGCTGACATGAGACTAGTAGATGAAATTTTAATTTAGGAGCAGTAATCTTCAATCTTAATCAGAATTCAACAGTTGTCTGTAGAAAACAAGAAGTTTTTCCTACTGAGTTTTCTTCCCACATTACTTTTTTCCCTGTTAAACTCTGTTTTTTCCCTTCCCCCTTCTCCCAGTCTAGGCCCTTTTTCACAAAACATAACACTGTATGTATGGTGGGGCTCAGTGATCTGTGCAATGCTAATGGACACACAGGCCAACTGGTGCTTTTCCCTTTCTCAGGTGCTGCAGGGTCTCTGGGTGTTTTGTTTGGTTTATTGTATCTTTGCACTGGATAAGGGATTCTTAAAGTTACTTTTCCACCTTTTTCTTAGCTATTGTAGATTTCTTTAAAGGGAAGTGATTTGCATTTGCACAACTTCGTGAATAAGCAATATCTATGGGACTTAGAATGTTATTTTTGGTGAGGTATACCATCAGTTGTATGATGCATCTGTTTCAGTGCAACTTGGTGTTATGCTGTCTGTTCTGGAAATGGAATAGCTGCCCTCCAAGGGGAGCTAAGGGATGGGGTTTATGGCTGAGGATAGGCAAAAGGATAGAAAAATGGGTTTACAACTCAGTTCAGCTACTGTTTTGTGATTTTCAGTGAACTGCTTCACATCCTGCCCAAGTCCCCACTTGTCTGTGAGGCAGAACAGCCTTTTCCCATTCTTCAAATACTTCTGATTGCCTCCTCTGTTTAGGCAGCAAAATTGGAACAGTCAGTATTACTATTTGTCTATCTGGTACCTCTAAGTATTATGCCTGGAATTTTTCTGAGGACTGAAAACTATGAAAAGTCTTGAAGTTTTTTGAGTTCTTAACTCACATAGTAAAGCTTTTATTTTTTACTGGTACGTTTTGTTTAGGAGAAGGAGGAAGAAACATTTTGTAATTTTAATTTGAACCAGATCAGCTTGTTGAGACTTCTGCCAGTGGTATTCACATGCTTGTGCACATGCATGTTAGTAAAGGCTTTTCTCCAAAAGTCAAATCTGTATAGTTAATGCATAGTACTGAAGGGCCAAAGCAAGGTAGCCTGGCTGTAAAAAAAACATAAACTTTTTAAGTTAAATTAAGCATTGGCTTACAGTTTGTTTTTTTAATGTAGACATTCAAATATTGATACTAAAAGCTAACACCAAATGCCTCTCTGTAAGAAAGGAAATATGTTGTCCAGCAGGATTTGAAAATGAGAACTGTGACATACACTCATAGCTCCCCAGGTACCACTAACAGAATGTTCACAGGTTTGTTGGTGTGCTGCTCTTTTGTCAGTGGCTTGCAGTCTTTTCAAAACACAGAAAATGAAATTCAAGAATTATGAATTTTGGCTGAAGGCATGGGAAAGAGGGTGCTTTTTATCTGCCTCCTCCAATGCTGTCTACCTCATGACTGTTTCCTTCATCTGTGTTTATTTTCTCTTTGGTCATGCTGTCCTGATACTGTCTATCCACAGCTATTTGTCTTGGGTAACTCCCTGTGCTGTTGCACTGCTAAATAATTTATATCACTTTTGGCAACCCTACTGAAGTTTCAGAAGAGGGAAGAAGAAGGCAGTCCCTGTAGTCTTAGGAATTAGGAAGAGCAGTGACAAGGATAATTCTGTTCAGACCTGGACCTGGTGAGCACCTGGCTTAAAAGGGAGTACACTGATGATGTGTTATCCACTTCAGATTATTTAAAGTGCTTCAATAGAAGCTGCCTATAAGATTCTGTTTCTTAGAAACACGTAAAAATAAGTTGTTGGTAGAATGATCTTTCTGCCAAATCAAGGGTCTGCTCTTGCAGTGATGATTGGAAAAAATGCAGTGGTTCTTGCATTAATTTGGTTAGCTATAGGAATTTTTTAGTAATGACAGAAGAATATTATTTTCTCAATAACAGAGAAGTGTTCAGAGAAATGTTTCACTGTTCAGAGAAACAAGTAAGCTGTTTATATAATGGCATTCAAAATCAGGCTGAGGAAGAAATCCAGAATAGGAAATTCTATCTGCCAGTAATTTGTTCGAGGAAATTTTTTTAGTAATGATGTATTGTGGTAGTCTAACAAGATGAAGCTCTCTGTGGTGCCTTTCCATGTCTTCCCATAAAATACCTTCTATGAAGAAGACTCATCTCTGTTAGTCACTTCATAATTTATTGATTTTTTTAAATTACTGGCTAATCTAACTTCCAATAGAGAGTATTTTCTTAAAATTTTGTGTTCCATAGGTTGATGTCCTTAAGGCAACAGCTCTACCCCTTCTGAAGAAGTTTGGAATTGATGGTGAAAGTCTGGAAATCAAGGTAAGACAGTTTGTTCCTTTCTTTTTAAGCATGTGTTGAAATTATGTTCCTGCAGTACTTCACAGGGCCATGGGTTTGCTGTACGTTTCTATCTCAGATAATTAGTTGTGGCTATGAGCCACACAATGATAGAGAGGATAAGGAGAAAATAGTGACTTTCCTTAGTCTCCAAAGAAAACTGATAAACCTTTTTGCTTTTTGTTGCTTTTCAGTTCATTTTTTATTTTTTTATTTCTACTTGTTCGTTTTGCCCCATGCTTGGGCCTAGGGAGTAAAAATGGAATCTTAGCCTTTTTCACCTGTAGGAGAGCTGAATCTGTCTTTGGGTAGTTGAGGTTTGTATCCAGTCTGGGAAGTAGAGGAAAGAAGTTTTTTTCTTGAAGACTGCAGTCTTCAGAGGGCCAGTAAATCTGGATACAAAACAACGTTCGGGTTTCTTTTAGATTGGAGAAATGTGTGAAGGGTCTGGCTGCACTACTGAGCTCTGCTGGTGCCTTGCTCTGCAAAGGCTCACCCCTACCCTGCCCACAGACTAAGTGCTCGTGTCATTGTCCTGTCACTGTCAGCCTCTCCTCCTGTGACCCTGCAGCAGGGCTGGCCCTCAGCTCGCCACAGCCCTGCCCTGTCTGGCTGTGGGCCTCCTTACCCAGACCCACTCACTGGCCCATGTCCCAGCTCCATCCTTGGCTTGGAATGGTGGGGCTGGGCCAGGCTAGACAGGCCTGTTACTGGGAATGAGTTCATTCTAGTCCCTCACATACAGAATATTTGGAGTTGGAAGGGACCTGTAAGGATCATCAAGTCCAAATCATAAGTGAATGGTCCATGTGGGGATCAAAGCCATGACCTTGGCATTATCAGTGCCGTGCTGTAACCAGCTGAGCTCAAATTAAATAGTTCTAGTCTCCTCAGCAGCGAGGTGCAATCTGCTGCTAGAGACAAGTCTTAAGCCAAGGTTGTTTTGGTAAAGATGTTTTTCTTTGGTTTTGCACTGTTTCCTATTGAGAAGCCATGCCTTACTTTACTTGAGAGGGACAAAGAAATCAATGTCTGCTTTTAGTTTTGATGCAGAATCCACTTCTGCCTATAGGATGTGGTTTTCTTGCCTGTGTTCACATAATGCCCCAACTTAAAACATTTTATTCTATGAGAAATAGAAGTGTAGTTTTGGAGTGTGTAGGCACATTCTTTGTACTATTTACTAACCTACCTTTTTTCCTCCATTATTTGTTCTAGATCAACCGAAGAGGAATGCCTCCCAAAGGGGGTGGAGAGATACTGTTTGCTTGCCCAGTGAGAAAGGTCTTGCAGCCTGTTCAATTCACAGACCCTGGAAAAATCAAGCGCATCAGAGGAACTGCGTATCCTTTTTGTTTGTCTGTTTTTCTACTTTTAAATTACTTCGCTTATTAAAAAAATTTCCACTAACTTGGAAGTCATAGAAGTGCATCCCTGTTTGTGAGCATGTATCTGGGTAGCACAGGCCAAGATTACACAGAGGGGTCATACAACTAGATTTCAGGACTGTCTCAAAACATTGCTGTTCAAAAAGCATCTGTAAGCTAGTGAATAAATTCAAAGCTGAACAGCACTATTTAAAATCTTTTCAATAGCAAGAAAAAGTTAAAATACCTCCATCACATAATGTAGGAGCACTTCAAGAAATCTTACTTTGTGTGTAAATTCAGTAGTAACCAATGTAGTTTAGTTGTGCATTGAATAAGTGGCATCTTGGCAGTTACTAGTTTAGCAGAAGTTACATGGGGTGATAGTTTAGCATGGTAGTTAGATCTTAGTTCAGTTTACACCTTGCAGCACACACTGAACTTTTTTGGTGTGTTTTGAAAGAAAGTCCTTTGGCTTTTCACCTTTGGTAGTACCATTGCAAGTGGAAGTGGAGGAGGTTTTCTTCCACACGGAGATAAGGGCACAAAACACTCTTGTGAACTCCTTACTTTTTCAAACAACTGCAAATCTAGTCAATGTTTTGGTTTATTTATTTTTGATTTTTTTTCTCTTGTGGCCTTTGTATGGTATCTGTCATGAATCTTCTGTCATTGTAGGAAGAAGGTAGAAATCCGTTACATGAAACTGTCTTAAGCAGTGGCCAACATGTAGTTTAATTTGTGTTTGAGAGTCCCAAACATGATTTGGCATTGATTACTCAAAAGGAAAGCAGGAATGAGGTCATGTTTTCTGACAGAGGTGTAGATTTGCATGCTGTTTCTTCTTTTATTTTATGGCATACGGTCACAACTGTGTGTAAGAACTGGATGTTTTGACTACCTTGTGCAATTGCAGCATTTAGGTAAATGCAGCAGTGCCAAGCAAGAGCAGTTTTACTGGATGTATGTGCTGTAGAACAGACAGGAGGCAGCTCATTGTGCTTTTGGTGATAGTTGCTGTGGTATATTGGTGGAGAAATTAATTCTCTTATGTCTCCATTCTGCTCTGTAGTAAGTAGATATGTTTCAGTGTGGAGGAGGAAGCAAGGATCATGACTTTACTGCCGTTGTTCTAAATTGACATTAGTATGTAGCACCATTCTGGACCACTTTGACTGATGTGTCTGATTGAATTCTGAACTTCTGCCTTGTTGTGGGCTTTCCTGGGCCTTATCTCAGGGATACAGGTTTGCCTTTAAGCATGGTGAGAGGCAGTCTCATTTTAGTTTAGCTATTAAGTGGTCCTTCAAGGCAATAAAATACAAAACCTCTGGAAGAATAAATCCTTATGGGTTTTTTATGTGTACTATTGTTCCTCTAAGATTCATCTGAGTAAATCTTCCTCACAGCTATGGAGATCATATTACAGAAACCTTTTATATAATCCAAAATACCGAGTGCATCAACTGTGCAGAACAACCAGTTTTCTGGTTATTTTTTAATGATTTTGCCCTAAGATCCTGAAATTTTTGGTTTGCCTGCTCCACAAGAGAAGCTATAGAAATGTGTAGAAAAGGAAATTCCTCTCTGCCAGCTGGGAGTTTTGAGAGTGTATTTCCCTGCACTTCTATGTGAATGTACTTGCAGATGGGTAGAGCGTGAGTCTGCATTATAGTTGGTCTGGGATTTAAAGCATAATGTGCTTTGTACATTTGAAGATCTTTTGGGAGTTTCTCTGAAGCAGCACCTTAGTATGAGATCAGAGAGGCTGTTCATCTCCTATGTACTGTGAGGAGGTGGGCTGGGGTGGGTGGTAAGGTGGTAGGTTCTTCTTTTCTGAAACCTTCAGATCCTGAGTGACTAGAGAACTAGTGAATTTGATAGCCTCAGAACACTGCAAAATAGTTGGAGATAGCAAAGATATTTTTCATAGAGCCTTTTAGGGTTTTTTTTGTTGGAACAATTGTCTTTATTTTCTTATTCATCTTCCCAATTTCTCCCTGACAGAAACAAAAGGCAGGACTTTTTTGCTGCTAATTCACAGAAACTTCACTCAGGATCGTGTTTCAATAAAACATAAAGAACAGAGCACATGAGACTTTCTCCATCATAAGAAAGTACAAGATGACAGAACAGCAATTTAAATTTGATGAAGGGCATTTTTAAAATAGATGTCTACTTAATTGTAATCTGTTCTTCAGCACATGTTCAGTGTACTTCACTTAAAGGTATATCAATGATAAGAGTGTAGAAAGCACTTACGTGCATGTGGTTCTCTAGGTACAGGAACATGGACAAATGCCCATGAACAGATGTATAAAACACATGTTTTCTGAAGTAATGCACTGGGGCCTCTTCACTTTTGTCTGTCTTTGCCTTCAGTTTTTCTTGTGACCACAGTGGATTTCTTAGCTCAGAAATGTAGATACTCTGTCCGAGTGTCACCACAGATGGCAAACAGAATGGTGGAATCTGCAAGGGGCATCCTGAATAAATTCCTCCCAGACATCTATATCTACACAGATCATATGAAGGGGGTCAGCTCTGGAAAGTGAGTATCCAGAATTTACAGGAAACAGACAAGTAATTCTGCATTTGTTCATCTGCTAGGGTGTCCTGATCTAATTTCACTGAGTTTTAGATCACAGTCTTCTATTTTGTTGATTTGAAATACATATTTCTCCCGAAGAAAAAAAGGGTGATGCACTAGATACATTATTTTTACTTACATAACAGGGATAGAAGTGTGTTTTCTTAAACAAGGAATGCAATATATCCTAACCGCCACTAAAGGCAGTTTGAGCTCCTTTCATTTTTAAATCTGGTGCTTTGAAGAGAGATTGAGATCAAAGGTGTCATGTAATGTTCAGGAAACCAAGATTCAAATTTGACCATACACCTTCTGATGGAAATGGTAATATTAAGGATGGGGGAGGTGTTTTAAGGAAGTGTTAAAGCAGTATGGGTTGTCTTCTGCTGAATGGCTGAAGAAGTGTCCTCTCACTAGTGAGGATGGGAAAATTAATTTATTGTACTTCCACAGATTTTGTTTGCTGGCAGAACACAGAAGTGGTGGATGCAATTCAGACAATTTTGCTGGTATCTGTCATCTCTGTTGTCCTCTTGTCACACTTCCTTGAGGTTGAAAGATTCTGGAAAACTCATTTGTTAGTTTTCTGTCTGTATGCTCAAGTGCAGACATGTATGTTTTCTTTCACTGTTTCTGCTTTTTTAAATAATTCTGTTAAAATTTGTTCGATTCAAAACTTTATGAACCTAGAAATTGTTGAATAATTTTTTGGTATTTTTTGTCTTTTCCAATCCTTCATCATATTTAATATGCCAGATTTGTAACTTTAACACTCCAAACTGTTTATAGGATCAGAATTCAAAAAATTTTTCTGGGAGCTGTGTGATTTTAGGGTCTCAATTTTGTTTCTCATCTGTTTATGAAATTTTATTAAAAAGTCAAATGATTTGGGGCAGCAACATTACTTTTACTACATGTAGCTCATGCAGAGGGATAAACAATAGCATGGGAAGAGAAACTGAATCCCTTTCAACCTGGCTGGCTGGGTTTCTGATGCTGCTGTGTTGTGACATTCATCTTAAGTATGAATCCAGCATGATACCAGTATCCTTGATACTAACTAATTAGCCTAATCTTGCTAAAAATTGTGGCTTCCAGGGGAAAGAGCTGAAGCCTTAAAGATGGTTAGTTTTGGTTTTGAATGTTGCAGAGAAGAAGCACCAGATACCTTTGGATTGTTTATCAAACACAAATTAAATAAGTGTGAAAGATACCCTCCTCTGTTAAAAAGAAAAACCCCAAACATTGCTGAGGTTTGTATGGCTTTTTATTTTCTTTTTCATTTTTCCTTTTTAAAGAATTTGGCCCAGGAAAAGCCAACATAAATGCTTTTGTGGCAAGTGGTACTGGGTTTGACTTTTAAATACTGTTGTTGATTTTCTTTTTTCAGCATCAATCTCTTGTCTCAAACAGGACATTGGTCATGCTATGGGAGGAGCTTTTTATGACTTGAAGTTCTTGGCTTGTTACTCCAATTTTGTCCTTAAATCAAATGTACTTTTTCACTTTCTTTCAGATCACCAGGTTTTGGCATGTGTCTTACTGCAGAAACCATCAATGGCACTATTCTGAGTGCTGAGCTAGCCTCAAACCCTCAGGGCCAGGGAGCAGCTGTGCTTCCTGAGGAACTGGGCCAGAACTGTGCTAAGCTGCTGCTTGAGGAGATCTACAGAGTAAGTGGCCAATATGTTTTGTATATGTGTGTATAGATGTGAAGGGAAGGAGGTGATAAAATAGGTAAATGGATAGGTGATTTGGTGGCACCCTTGGACTGGCTCAGATCCAAGCAGAGGAATTATCTGATGCTGCCAGTGTCTATTTCATCCAGGTAGAGTGGTTTTGCACATTCCCTTTAACAGTGTAATGACTTACTGGGGCATGTTGTTTCCAATGTCTGATAGGCATAATTATGAGTCACGGGAGTGGCAAATTCTTCTGTTGCTTTCTGTCTGCAACAGAATTCAGTTAGCTTCACCTGGGCTGTTACTCTTGTAAATAATATGGATGGGTAATATAGTCAGTGCTTCTAAACTCGTGGTTGCAATGGGTCATTATGAGTGGAAGAACATAGGAGGGGAGGAGAGGGGAAAAAACCTGGCAAGGCTCCATGTTGACCACTTTGTGATGATGATGCAAAAGTCAGATGTTCTGAGAATTGTTGGTTGTATGAAGAATTGTCTTAATGGGTTGGTGGAAGGGATCTAGGATGGTGTTTACTTAGGAGTTTTAAGTGCATTGCAGTTTTCTTCAGCATATATTTTTTTCTTTATTAAAATGATTTTCGTTTGTGGCAAGAATTTTAAGTGGATGGGCAGCTTTTAGTGTTACAAATAATTTGTCAAATAGCACCCTGATGAGTTTCCAATTTAATAAAGAACCTTCCAGCTGCTTTGTTTTGTATCTCCACAACTATTTAAATAACTATGTTTTAGTATTGATAAAACATGTTTGGCCTTTAGGAGGCAGTCATCTACAAATTTTGCTCGTTATTTAAAACAGCAAGTAGTTACTGTGAACTGTAATAACCTATATGACTTCACAAAACGTTAAAACTGCCATTATTGAGATTCTGTACTAGGGAATGTAGTTAAATATAAAAAAGCCCCTCAACTTCCATATAAATCACATCCACAGCTGTGTTAGATTGTTCATCTGTGCCCATTTTATTTTTCTCTTTCCGTGTTGCAAACCTTTCACCTGTTTGAATTACCAGTTGGCCAGTTTTTCCAGTCTTACACTAATATTTTGTCTTTGTTTATTCAGCATATAAACCATGTTGCTGAAGGACTTTTCTAGCCCGGGTTTCTTGTCTCATGAAAATGCCACCACCACAATGTTCTTTTTGGGCCACAGGGTACAATCTAGACCCCTTGTATTTGAAAGTCAAGCATGTGTGGAGAATGTAGTCACAGCTAGTGACTGAAACATCTGTCTGTTTCTGCAATTATATAGTGCCCTGTAGTTATTTTTATTTCAGGCATGAACTGTAAAAATCTTTTGGTGTATTTATTTGTGTACATGTCTTGGAAAACATCTTCATGTCCAGAGACATCAAAAATCCGGTTTCCACATACTTTTATCAGCAACAATAGGTATTTTGCCATTTAACACTTGACACATTAAAACTGGTTAGGGAATTTGTCCTATAGAGTCAGATGTCAGAGAACTTATGAAATGAAGAGCACTGGAAAGGCCTAAAGCAAGTAACTTTCTGCTTTAATGTGTGGCAGCTATTTGAGTATGATGAGTCAAATTCTGCAAAGGATAGTGAGGATCTTAGGACAACAGGAAAACAAGTTTGAGGAGGAAGCAGGGTCAGACAAATCTTTGAATCAAAAAGTAATAGGCTGTCAGGTTTCAATGTCTTTGAAGATCAGAATCTGAGTGAGTGAGGTTGTTAGCTGTGGCTTGCTATGGTGCTGCTGAAAGACTCCTTTATGTGTGGGTGACTTCTGTCCAAGAGTGACTGAAAAATGCTGACCAGTGTACAGGCTGTTTGTCCTTCACTTATAGCAGCTCACTGTGGAAAAGTTCTGGTTTGCTAGTATTTTTGGCTATTGTGCTACTTTTTCACTGCAGTGCTTAGTCATTATTTTGTGAGTTCCCCTCTCCCTCCATCAGGGGCAATATGATGGGTTTTGTTATGTAGCTTTCAGAATACATACTTGAATTTATGTATGACACATGTGGTCCTACAGTGCTAGCCTGAATTTTGAAAGATAAGGTTTCTTTTTCATTTTCTTTCTTTTGTATTTTTTGGGGTTTAGTTTGGTTTTTGTTTTGGGTTGGGCTTTTTTAGGGTGTTTGATTTTTGAACATTTTTTGTTTAGGGTGGTTTTTTATTTGTTTGGTCTTTTTTGGTTTGGCTTTTTTTTTTTTTTGTTAGGTCAGTTTGATTTAGTGTTGAACTCAGAGGGGATATAAAAACGTTGCAAAGTGCACAGTGGTTTTTTAGGTTTAATGTATTAATTTTTTATGTTTCTTTGCCTAGGTAAGATGTTTAGTGAAATTAAAAATCTGAAAAAGCAAGAATAGATTGCTCTGAACAGGCAATCTTTAAGTCCCACATCTTTTTAAACCACCTACTTATTGAATACAGGGCTCAAGGGAGAATTTATTTTCTTGTTTTTAGATCTTCTCTTTATGAGATTATTTCTGTGTTTTTACCAGTAGGTACTGTGCTGTGGAAGCCAGGGAGGGTTGACCAGACAAGGGCAGCCTGTTAGAACTGGAGACAATTCTCTGTAAAAGGGTTTTAGGTGGTGGAATCACCCACAAATCTGCTGGAGTTGGACTTACTGTCAAAAGGGGTCCAGGGACATTTTGTAAAGTGCTTGCTATTGTGTAAACATTACCACCTAGGAAATCTAATGATTTGAGTCTTGCTAGAAGTCCTTTTACTAAGCCTTCAAAAAGATATTAATTAGCTTGTGTGTTTCTTGGAATCAGCAGAGATTTTTTAATGCACATTTGATGATGGAAATATGTCAGAGCTAATTGACTAATAATAAGTGGCACAGTGTCCTAATTGCAGTGGCTCTGCAAGAGGGGCAGTGGAGTGACTGACTAGCATTGTCATTACAAATCCATATGCAGTTCTTTCTGAAGCTTAATTGTAGAAGGCCAGTAAGGATTTTAACTCTTGTCTTTGAAAGACATTATTTATGGGAGCTCTATGTAGAGAGTAATTGGCAGAATGGAAAGGCCTGGAAGAACTGGAAAAAGATTTAATTTTTATATTCTTTGTAATCATGAAAAATAGGGGAGTACGTGTACCTATTTAAGGCTGAATTCTTTAATGAAGAAAGGCCGAGTTGCTAGGGGACCTTGAAGGTGCAGAAGGGCTAAAGCTGTTTGTTTTATTGAACTAGAGCTAATATGAGTGAAGGATTTCATTTATGGCTTAATTTTCAAGATGGTCTTACTTCAGTGTGGTAAGGCTTTGCTCCATTCTTCTGGAAAAAACCCAAACCCCAAAAACCAAAATACAAACCTTCTGCAATGATTTGTTACCTTTCACATAACAAATTATTGAGTCTTGCAAATATGTACATGCAGGTAAAGGAAGAAATTGTGTGTATCCCAAAATATAACTAGCACTCAATCAAAACTGGGCTCAAGCTCAGGAGAAAAACCTCTTTGAAACACTGTTGTCCAATCCACAGAGCTGTGATATTTGTATGTACATGTCGGCTGTAGTATTTGTATAACATTTAAAAATGGATAGGATTTTAAGTGATCTGTGTCTAATTGTCACAACTAGCTTGATCTGGCTCTGTAGTCAGTGTAAACAATAATGGAGAAACTGCCATAAACTGAATTAATACAGTCTAGAAGCTGCACTCTACATTGGTAATGAGCGCCAGCTATTTTGGAACAATTTTACCTTGGCTCTGACTTTGCCCATCCCATTTCTTTTGGGAGGGTTGCTTTTGATTTTTGACTCTTGAGTAAGTGGCAGGTGGACTGATAGAAAAAAACTTGGCCTCTTTGGGGGTGTTAAGTCCTTCACTTGGCAGAAGTCATTAGATTACAAGCAATCACTTAATGTCACTGTCTGGGAATTGCCTTTGTGGGAATGGTTGTTGCAAATGAGTGGTTTAGATCACTTAAATCACCGGCAAAAGTATTGTCAAAAGTAAGTTTTTATATAAATTTGTTGACGTGCAACAAAGTTTGATGGCAAGGTTCACTATTGCTTATTACACAGATGAAGCATGCAGAGAAAAATCGGATTAGAATGAATCCACAATGATTTATGCAGAGAATGGAAATGCAAAAAGGGTAAGGATGGAAAAGGATAAGACTGCAAAACGGGTAAGGGAGGTCCTCCCTTTGGGTCACAAAAGTGGATCCCTTGCAAAATGTAGACTCAGACTTGGTGAACAATTTGTCTAAAGAATGTGGCAGCATTCAATCGTTGACTGCGGGAATGCTGACACAATCAAATACTTCCATGAAGTGCATGTGCACCAGTGCACGCAGTATGGGGAACAAACAAGATGAGCTAAAGACCTGCATGCAGTCACAGGGCTTTGACCTTATTGCAGTGACAGAGACATGGTGGGATAGTTCATGTGACTGGAATGTTGGCATGAAGGGCTACATCCTCTGTCTTGGTGAGGATGATGAGCTTATGGGTCAGGCTAAAAGGGCAAACTAGTAAGGGTGACACTGTTGTGGGTGTTTGCTGCCTGCTGAGGAGGAGGAAGCAAATGAGGCCATCTACAGGCATCTGAAGCAGCCTCAGAGCCACAGACCCTGGTTCTTCTGGGGGACTTTAACTCCCCTAACACCCGCTGCAGAACCAGCACAGTGAAACACAAACAGCCCAGGAGGCTCCTGGAAAGCACGGATGACAATTTCCTGACACAGGTAGTGGAGGATCCCACAGGCAATGGTGTGCTGCTCAACTGATACTAACAAACAGGGAAGGCCTTGCTGGAGGTGTGACCATGAGAGTGTGAAATTCGGTACTGAATGAGGAGAAAGCAGGGCAGCAAGTAAGTTTACAACCACAGACTTCAGGAGAGCTAGCTTTAGCTTCTATGAGGAGATCTTCATGGAGAATGCCATGAGAACAAGCCCCACAGGGTCCTAGAGACCCTGAGAGGTCCAAGAGAGTTGGTTGATAGTCAAGGATTGCTTCCTCCAGTCTCAAGAACAATGCTTCCAAATGTGCAAGAAATTGGGCAAAGGGGAGGAGATCTGATGGATAAATGAAGAACTCCTCTCGTTATCAAGGGTAAGCAGGAAATACATATGAACTGGAAGCAGGGTCAGGTCACTTAGAATGAATATAGAGAGGTTCTGAGAGTATATAGAAAAGAGACAAGGAAAGCCATGGTCCAGCTGGAATTAAGTCTGGCAAAGAACATCAAGAACAACAAAAAAGGATTTTTCAAATACAACAGTAACGAAAGGAAAAAGGATAATATGGGCCTGATACTAAATGGAAGTGGGATCCTGTTAGCAGGGGACACAGAGGAGGCAGAGTTGGCGAATGCTGCCTTTGCCTCAATCATCACTGACAAGACCAGCCCTCGGGGCTCTCTGACCCAGGAGACCAGGGAGGAGGAAGGATTGAAGGGAGACTTTCCCTTGCTCAAGGGGAACAGAGCTGGAGTCAGCCAAACCTGGCATCCACAAGTCCATGGGCCCTGATGGGATGCACCCACAAGTGCTGAGAGAGCTGACAGACACCAAGGTGGGCAATTTACAACTGTCTGTGAAATGCTGTGGTGATCTGGAGAAGTGCCTGAGGACTGGAAGGAAGCAAATGTCACGCTGGGCATAAAAAGGGAAAGAAGGACCCAGGAAGCCACCAGACAGTCAGCCTCACGTCAGTTCTTGGAAAAGTGATTCTGGGGACCATTTCTATCCGCATGGAGGACGAGAAAGTGAGCAGGAGTAGTCAGCATGGATTCATTAAAGGTAAATCATGTTTGGCTGACTTGCTTCCCTTCTATAATGAAACAACTAGATGGATGGATGAGGGAAATAGTGTCTGCCTTGGCTTCAGCAAGGCTTTTGACACTGTCTCACACAACATCCTCATAGGCAAGCTCAGAAAGTGTGGATTAAATGAGAGCACAGTGAGGTGGATTAAGAACCAGCTGAATGGGAGATCCCAGAGGGTTGTAATCAGTAGTGCAGGGTCTGGCTGGAGGTCTGTCACTTTGGTGTCCCCAAAGTTCAACACTGATCCAGTATTGTTTAACTTGCTCATCAATAACTTGAACAAACACACAAATGTCTTCTCAGTGAGTTCACTCACAACACAGAGCTGGGAGCAGTGGCCAATACCCCAGAGGGCCGTGCAGGCCTGCAGAAGGGCCTCGACAGAGTGGAGAGATGGGCAGAGAAGAACCTCCTGAAACTCAGCAAAGGTGAATGCAGGGTCCTGCACCTGGGGAAGAACAACCCTGGGCACTAGGAGAGGCTGGGAACTGACACACTGGGGAGTAGCTCTCTGTATCCTGGTGGACAGTACACTGTCCATGAGCCAGCATTGTGTCCTGGTGGCCAAGAAGACCAATGATATCCTGGGTTGCATTAGAAAGAGCACTGACAGCAGGTTGAGGGAGATGATCCTGCCTCTCTACTCGGCTCTGGTGAGGCCACATATGTAGTGCTGTGTTCAGTTCTCAGGACAAGAGAGATGTGGTGCTCCTGGAGCAAGTCTAGAGGAGATGAAAAAGATTATTAAAGGACTGGAGCATCTCTCTTCTGAGGAAAGGCCAAGAGAGCTGCACCTGTTTGGTGTTGATAAGAGGGGACTGAGAGGGGACCTTATCAATATATCTGGAGGGAGGGTGCCAGGAAGATGGATCCAAGCTCTTCTTGGTGATGCCAGGCAATGGGGCAAGAGGCAACAGACAGAAACTGATGCACAGGAAATTCCACCTGAATATGAGGAAGATATTTTTATATATCCTTTACAGTGCAGTGGATTGCACACTGGAACAGGTTTGGATATAGAGAGGATATAGAGTTTCACTCACTGGAGATATTAAAGAACTGTCTGGATGCAGTCCTGTGCCATGTATTCTGGGGTGATCCTGCTTCAGCAGGGAGGTTGGACCAGCTGACCTGCTGTTATCCCTTACAATCTTAACCGTTCTGTGATTCTGTGACTAACATACAAAATGATTCAGTAAGATTTTCTATAAGCTCAGTAGTAACTCAGCTGGAAAATTAAGAGATAGCAACATTCGTACTATGCTTGCTGTAGTGTATTTAAATCAATTCATACATGCATACACATGGACATAAAGGTGTATATAAAAAGGTTCAAAATTCCCCCCAAGTTTAGAAAAATGTCAGATGGCTTTGTACCTGTAAACACCTGAAGGGTTAAGCTTTGAGGGTTGAGTCTATCAGCGTAGGCCCTGTCAACAGCTTTAGGTGAGTGTTCTCCAAGTACTGAAGACTTGAGGGTTGTTGAGCTTCAAGAGGTGTACCACTTAGAGGGAGGTGCTGGTGCAGCCTGCTGTGACCTTGGATAATTCAAAGACCCTCACTTAGTACTGCTTCATGTAGGGTTGTGAGATGTTTGGCTTTAGCCTTCTGTCATTCTCCATTCTGGCCACAATCTGGGTCAGTTGTTACCAGAATTTTCATCAAAACGTGCAGTAACAATTGTATTGTTCCACCTGGGCTATGATTTAGACAAAAATATGTTCCAAGGCTGTCCATTAGAAAACAGCAGTTTGTTAGGCAGAACATCCTAGAAGCAGACTGTTTCTGGTGAGCTAAAAAGGAGTTTAACTGCCCAGGAGCCATTAATCAAGGTCGATGTCTAATGAGAGTTCCTGAGGACATCATAGAGTGCCTCAAGGGGACAAGGGGGAGTGCACAAATGGGTGTAACAGATTGCTACTGCACAGCAGAACTGGGAATGACTGACTCACTGCAGCAAGAGAGCTTAGGTAAGCAGTTAGGACGTGATGGATGCAGTGTGTTTTGATATATGTCTTAGGACACGGTTGTCTCCATGCTGTTGGAAGCTTTTGTATAAATTGCGTTATAAAAGTAGATACCTGATAATGTTTTCAGCTGTCAAGAAACAAACAAGCTTATAAAATGTGAAATTTTCATCCAAGTAAGAAGGAGCATTTTGAATTACTAACTGAAGTACAACTACAGAAAGTCCAGTGTCAGGAATACTCCTTACCAGACTCTTATCTGCTTCTTGTACGTGTTTCTCATTGGCAAATACAACTCGTGAGATCTGTGGCTCTAGATTGCACCAGCAAATTCTGCAAGTACCCTGTTCACTCAAGATAAAGCAAAATTTTTATCAGTCCTGTAGGAGGCATTAGGTTGAGTATGTGAACTTCATTTTCGTATGGCAAGTTCACACAGTTAAAAGGGCAAGTACTGCTGTAAAAACATGTTTTAGGAGTTGGGTCATGGTAATGGATGTAATAGAGCTACTTTGCTGTGCTGTAGTTTGTTGCATGTAATGCAGAGACTTTTTTTCAAAAGAATGGAGCTGAGGCTTGTCACACAGGAGCAAGGCCATCTTGAAAATTAAATCTTCAGTATCCCGCCTTGGAAAGGCTCTCCCTTTCTGTCTCTCACTGAGTAGATGTGCTGAGGTTGTCACATTGGCTGATTCTCTTAATCTATGTAGTCCAAAATATATTTTCTCCCTTGCCTTCTTGGATAGTGTTATGTCTTGAAATTATGATTGGTTGCCTTCCTTGTCAGCAAAGGTAGCTGTCAGTTTACCTCATTAGAGAATTTGGTTTTGAAAAGGTAGGTTTTTAGTTTCAGTCTCTCCAGAAAGCCTATTCAGAGGACTTAGCATTAGGCCTGATGCAGCAGAAGACTCTTCCTAGATTTCATGTGGCTGTGGATCAGTATGCATATAGAGACAGTCTAAAATAATTTCAGATTTTTTTTCTATTTTCAGTGTTTTTGCATAGCAGTAGTTCGTAAATTCTCTCTACAGTAGCCTTGACTGAAATTATCCCTTTAAATTTATATTCCAGCTTTGTAGACTATTCTTATTTCTGATTCTAACCTTCCAGTTCTAATTAATGTATAAAGAACAATTTTCCTTGCATATGAATTACTACCGTCAAATATGTACAAGAGTATGTGTGATTCTACTTTATTTTATGTATGGCTCTTTCACCTAGCAATAAAAAAATCTTATGTTTTAATTATGGAGGGGAAATGTTTTACAAGTGTAAACCCACAAAAGTTGGCAGCAAGGGTTTTTGTGGGTAAGTGCTAAATAACTTTGAACTTGCTGTTTTGCACCTGCTAACACTGAACTATTTGTCCAAATGTAACTATTATCATAAAGTGCTGGGATTCATAGATCTTCAGATGCATGTGAACTAGAACTAATACCTCTTTTCAAATTATTGCAAAGAAATTCTTCAGTGTTTACATTCTGGAATGTTAAAACAGATTAGGAAGGATGTTTGATATGACCTTCTTATGGGTTTTGTTTTAGTTCTGTTCTTTTCCCAGCCTGCCATGTGAAATTAATTTGTCATTGTTAAAAAAAATCTAGATTTTTATCTTCTTGGCCGTTAAAAATTGAGAGTGGTATTTCACCCTTTTAAGTGTATCTTTTGCCTTCGTTACTCTCCTCACATCCCAATTTCTGGTTTGTACAGAGATTAATTATTAAAACATTTTGGTTTGCAGGGAGGCTGTGTAGATTCAACAAATCAGAGCCTTGCTCTGCTCCTTATGACCCTTGGACAGCGGGATGTTTCCAAAGTCCTGTTGGGACCTCTCTCTCCATACACGTAAGTTGTTTTGTTCAGTTCAGTTACACGGTCTTGTTTTAATTCACTAGTTTTATTGCACAGCTATATTTATATATGGAAGACTTTGCCTGTGGTAACAAATAGAACATCTTGTACTTCTTCAAATGAGACAAGTGGTATAAGTTGCCTAGAGTTTGTTTCTACATGTTAGATGAGTCCCTTACTGTTCTATATTATTACTGTTTCTGAGAATTGCAGAGACAGGGTTTATTGATGGTTCTTGACCTGAATGTATGTGTACATCAATTGGCTTTCTGTTGACTAGTGTACACTACTATGTTTTCCCTAGTGATCTCTCTGTAGCTGTGCAATTAAATGTCGTATTTCAAATGGCTAGCCAGACTCTAAAGCTGTCATTTTTCCTATGAAACAGCTTAAGACGTCAATTCATGCTTTGTGCTATTTCAAGGTTTTATTGGGAAGCAGAATCCTATCTGGTCCTTCAGTCTCAGTTTTTACTGAAGCTTTGTCTGTAGCTGGTTCAGAGGAGAGAAAGGAAATTAATTTCTTATATTGCTGGTTGTAAACACAGGTTACAGAATCACAGAATCATCAAGGTTTTGAAAAGATGTCTAAGATCATCAAGTCCAACTTTTGACTGAACACTATTTCTCAAGTAGACCATACTGCTAGATCTGGTTGTTTCTTTAATACTTCCACAGATTGTGACTCCACCACCACCATGGGTGGCCCATTTAAATTCTTAACAACCCTTGCAGTGAAAAAACTCATCCTAATGTCCAACCTGAACCTGCACTGGTGCAGTTTGAGGCCATTTCCTCTAATCCTATCACTTGTTGCCTGAGAGAGAGACCAAACCCTCACCTGGCTACAACCTCCTTTCAGGCAGTTGTAGAGAGCAATAAGATCTCCCTGGAGCCTCCTTTTCTCCAGACTAAACAACCCCAGCTCCCTCAGCTGCTTCTCACAGGACTTGTGCTCCAGACCCTTCCCCAGCTCCATTGCCTTTCTCTGGGCATCCTCCAGCACTTCAATGTCTTTCTTGCAGTGAGGGGCCCAAAACTGAGCACGTAATTCAAGGTGTGGCCTCACCAGTGCTGAGTACAGGGGGACAATCCCTGCCCTGCTCCTGCTGGCCACACTACTGCTGGTACAGGCCAGGATGCCATTGGCCTTCTTGGCCACCTGGGCACTGCTGGCTCGTGTTCAGCTGCTGTCACCAGCACCCCCAGCTCCTTTTCCTGTGGGCAGCTTTGCAGCCACTCTGCCCCAGCCTGTGGCCCTGCCTGGGGTTGTTGTGAGCCAGGGGCAGGACCCAGCACTGGGCCTTGTTGAACCTCACACCACTGGCCTTGGCCCATGATCCAGCCTGCCCAGATCCCTCTGCAGAGCCTTCCTGCCCTCCAGCAGATCAGCACTCCCACCCAGCTTGGTGTCTGTCACCTGCAAGCTGACTGAGGATGCACTCAATCCCCTCATCCACGTCACTGATGAAGATGATAAACAGAACTGGCCCCAGTACTGAGCCCTGGGGAACACCACTGGTGACTGGCCACCAGCTGGATGTAACTCCATGCAGCACCAATCTCTGGGCCCAGCCATACAGACAGTTTTTTATGCAGTGAAGAGGGTACCCATCCAAGCCATGGGCTATTACTATAGTTCCCTGGGTCCTCCTTCTGGCCCTGCTGGCATGAGCATCACACTGGCCAACTTCCAGTCCCCTAGGACCTGCTCATTTAGCCAAGACTGATGCTACATGATGGAGAGCAGCTTAGTGAGCCCTTCTGTGAGCTCCCTCAGTACCCCTGAATGAATCCCATCCAATCCCATAGACTTCTGAGTGTCTGAATGGCTCAGTACTTCATCGTGTATAGCAGATCTATTCTGCTCCCTGTACCCCAGCTGACGGGGCTGGTTGCCCTGAAGATAAGAGCCTCACTGTTAAAGACTGAGGCAAAGAAGACATTGAGGACCTCAGCCTTTTCCTCATCCTTGGTGACAATGTTCCCTTCCACATCCAGTAAAGCATGGATATTTTCCATGGCTTTCCTTTTGTTTTTAATGTGTGTATAAAACCATCTTTTATTATCTTTCACAGCAGTGGCCAAATTGAGTTCTAGGAGAAACTGGTTAGAGGAACAGGATCCATTATCAAAAATTTAATTTTTCAGACTTGCAAGGGATTTACTAGATCACAGTTATTTCTAGAGACTGGGCAGTGATTCTTTAGTCGAATGAAGGGAGGTTTGTTTATCTGGCAATGGCATCAAATAATAAGAGTATGAACTGTCCTTTTTCGGTTATCATGGTACCGGTGCTGTATACGTGAAAGGTACAGTACTGTGATAACTGAAGAATGGTGGTGCCATCACATGAGAGCTAAAAATTACCTAACTGCTCTTCTCAACTCCTGATACCTTGGAAACAACATTCATCAGATTTTGAGGGGAAGACAGGGAAGTGTCCCATTGGACAAAGGGGAAGTAATCCCTTGTAAAGTAAGTATTCATGTGGAAAGTTTCAGAAGAGTAGATATTAGTGTTTGAAGTGCACAGTTAAGCATATGAGACAATCCAATCACTTGTCATTGTGAGTACCTTTTAATTTTTACCCTTTTTTTGTTCTGTGAAAATCAAGCAAATGCACTAGTTTATTTTGTAAGTAGGCTGAGTTCGAGTTGGTGGGCTGTCACTTCTTCCAAGATAGGTGTATGCAGCAGGGATAAAGGTCAGAAGTACACATACTGAGGTAGCACATCGTAAAATCAATGATTCTGTGAGAATCTGTGACTCATCCATCTTGTGAGGATCTGTTCAGATAGAATGCAGCTTTTTATGCAGCACCCCCATGCCCTCAACTAGGGCTGCTTATAAAGGACTGGTAAATTTGGCTCCCAAGCAACTCGTTGGATACACAAGCTTATGAAGTAAATTGCAGCATTGTCATGTTCCATGTCCTTGTCCCTTCTTTTCTTTCAGAGCTGTGACATCTCCGCATTTAACACTTTCACCCTACAGAATCTGAAGTTATTTAAAAGCTGTATTATGGGCTTCTCTTCCCAGCATAATATAGCATGAATGTGACAGGTCAGCTGGCTGCTGAGAGTATCACATGGGGACAAAATGCTTTGGAATATGTCCATTAGAATGAGGAAATTTCTTATTTGCATGGGAGACATCCATTGCCTCAACTAACAATGGGGAGTAGAAGGACAGGCCACACCATGAACAGCGCTGGGCAATGGGGCTAGCAGTCTGCATGACCAGCAGCTGTCTGCATTACCTCCTTCTTGATATCTGTATTTCACAGAAGCAAGTGCCTTTCTGTCAAGCTGAGCTTAAAATCAAATGCAGGGTGCTGGCCATCCCACTGACTCACAGAGGTCAGTCTGGCAGGACAGACCTGCCTGCATGTAGGTGGATCAGCATGAGCCCGGGGGGAAGGACAGCAACAGGAAAGCCTGAGTGTCCCAAGCCGTGGCTTTTCAAGGGTTTAGGGGGTTCAAGAGGTGGGGTTAGGGTGCCTCTGCCCAGCCAAGCTGACACTTTGGGTTGCTCCCTTGACTCGGGATGCCCACGCCCAGCTCCTCAGTCTGTCTCCTGCTGGGAAGGTCTCTGGCAGGACTCGGGAGAGCAGTGCTGGGGCTGCCACTGCTAGCAGGCAAAGCCCTGTGCAGGCCCCAGGGCAGCCGAACCAAGAGTGCACTGCTGGCACACAGGTCTTCTCTCACACTGGTCTCTTAGTTGGTTGCTTTGCCCAATACGTGGAGTTCTTGTCTACTTCTTGGTAATTCTTAGCAGGCTTTGGGGAAAAGATAGCACTTAGATAAACAGGCCTTTTAGTCTTGTTATTGTTGGCTGTAAGGCCTTTGGTGTGGCTCATGTAGCTGTCCCGGCACCCAGCAGCTCTGTTCAGCTGCTGCCTTGTTCTTGCCTGAACACACAGTGTAAATTTTCAGCAAAATAAGCCTTCTTTGTACATTTCACCCCCTCCCTCAGTCCTCCAGCCTGTGCCTGTGTGGTTGGCACAGCCTGCACTATTATTTGAGACGCCCACCTGTGACCCTGGCCAGCCTCAGAGCTAATACAAACCTGCTTTCTGTCACAAACCCCTACCTGCCTGCCTCTTTCTCTTCTATTTTCAGGGCTCGTGCCACTTGTGCTTCCACTGCTACAAGACAAAGCTGACCTGCTTTGCTGCTTCTGCATTCTCCCCTGATGTCCCCAGGCAGCCTACCCCTTGCTTGCACTCCAGCAAGCCTTTCCCATGTACATTGGGGCTGATGTTTTTCTCACTCTGCCTTTATTCAAAAGGGAAAAGAGGCAGAGATGCAGGGTAGCCCACCTATGTGCAAAGAGAGGTATGGGCTGAACTGATCCCATCAACATGTTGCAGAGTTTCCTGATCACGTTTTAGGATTTTTCCCCGAGCTTCTGGCTCCACGTGGACCTGTGGAATTTTTACAGTTTATTCTGTAGCCTCCTTGCAGTTCAGCATGCCACTCCTGCTGTTTTGGGCTCGGCTGCTTGCTTGTCACACTGCCAGAGCCTGTGAAAGGACCCAGCTGAGGAGAAAGCTGATGGAGAGCTTGCTGTCTTTCAGCTTTACTGAAGCATTTGTGCCAGCATATGCCCATTTGCCTGCTATAGCTGCAACCAGAAACATTGCAGCTGGGGAGGCATGGAAGAAAAGGTGCTTTTCAGGTCTTCCTTTCAATTGTTAGTCTGTTTGAGAGATGAGAGAGCTGGTGTCTGTGCTGAGGCAAGTTATCAGTCCAGGAAGGTGCAGGAGAAATTATACATAGCACTGGGAGCAATATTCCCCCAGTCACCCTGCAAAAGTATTTAGCAGATTGCCCCAGAGATAAGTAAGATCATCCCAAGCACACACCAGTATCGGTAACGCAGCCTCTCTTTTTCCAGCTCCTGCCATTTTCCTCCTCTCCCATGCATATATCTGAGTGCAGAACAGCAGCATGCCCAGCTGAAGTGTATAAAGCAATTTTGCTCCTGCAATTTTACTTGTACTCCTTCACAATTGCTGTGAATAGGAGCTGCCAAGAGCTTTCAGAGGCCTCATGATCCCACAGTGGGGACAGACTTAGGCTTTTGTTCTCCTTCTTCCCATTTTGTGGGTACTTACTCTTGATTTGTTGTAATGATGTGTGTGTGATTAGCTTTCAATTATGCTTTCAGCATGTAGAGCAGACAAGCCAATGTGTGACCTGGATGTCCACATTCCATTTCTTAAAAGTAAGAAAAGCACATACCAATTGCTGGAGGAGATTACATCTTCGTTCAAGACTGCAGACTTGCTTTTGGCCATGACTGGTAGAGTGCAAACTTCTGTCAGAAGCAATTACAAATTTTCTTTTGTAGTCTTGTGCAGTTGCGTATTCTCTCTTTTGGAGCAGCCAGTAAAAATTTTCTTGGATGTTTTTGGTTTTTTTATTTTTTTATAGTTTTTTGTGTTACCCTGCAGTTGGTGTTTGTTTAGGATCAGTGTGATTGTTCGGTTTCTTGTTGCCTTTCTGTCTGAAATGATGAAAGGAAATTTTTTTCTGAAAATGAGAAAACAGGAAGAATTCTGAGTTTGAATGTAATTCTAATGAAACATTTAACTGCAAAGTGGAGAGGTCAGTAATCAGTCAGAAATCAAACACATGCTTTGGGATCTCTCTTAAAGTATGCACCCAATCTTTTGGCTATGCCTGTTTACGTTTTATTTCTGTTTTAAACATTGGATAGGGGAAAGGAGAATCACAGGTTGGTACGGGGTTCATATAGCCCTGATGAAGAGTCAGCATCAGGAGTAAATAACTTGCCTAGCTACATTTCTCTCCTTTCTTTCTTGTTCCCTCACAATTTTGTCTTGCTATATTACCAGCCATTCCTGTCTCTGCTTATACAGAGAGTGCAGAGGTTTCAGGAGGGGTCACTAGCTGCTTCTACAATACAAGTGAGAACAGTGTTTGGAGCTTGTAGCCCTGTTTCTCTGTACTAAGCAATATTTTTGTATTTCATTTACCATGTTCATTACTGGAATCTGTGTTAGTACATAATGCTATCAGACTTTCTGTTTTGTTTCTTAAACTGTATTATTTTCTCTCATTCAGAATTGAGTTTCTGCGACACCTCAGAAGCTTCTTCCAGATCATGTTTAAAATTGAAACAAAGACCGCTGAGGAAGAGCACACAGGCGGGGAGAAAGTCTTAATGACATGTGTTGGCATTGGATTTTGCAACCTCAGTAAAACTATAAGATAAAAAACATCTGCTTACTCTGTGGAAGATTAAAATGCTGCAAAGATCTAATAAAACCTACCAGTCTCTGTACCTTATTCTAGCATAGGGAGACCTGTGGTGATTCCAAGTGCGGGGGTACCCAAGTTCACTGCATGTAAACAATAAAGCTGACTTTAGACTGTTTAGATCTGTGCTATTTATAAATGCAATACCAATATTCTGTGCTGCTTGGAGTGGCTCTCTGGAGTCTCAGCTGACTTGGGACTCTTTGCACTGTATTCCACTGAATGGGACACAAGTGCCTCATGTCACTGTGCTCTCAAGCCTTAATCAGGTGAGTGCTCTGGTTTTATGTATTTACTGATTTCACTCATCGGTTTTTCTGAAAGGTTTAGATAGAGAGGGAAAACAAAAACAAGCTTTGCGTTGCAAAACAAATGATCACAATGGAAATATTAGGTCTTTGAGGTTATTGCAGAGATAGTACTGGCATGAAAATTAAAGTAAAGGTATAACAGCAATTCTTTGTTTAATCATTGTGTGTGCGTAGAATTTGTCAGATGCTCCACTCCTGTTTACATTTACTAAATTCACAGAATCACAAAATGGTCTGAGTTGGAAAGGACCCAGAAGGATCACTGAGTCCAACTCTTAACTGAATGGCCTATACAGGGATGAAACCCATGAGCTTGGCATTATTAGCCCCATCCTTTAACCAGCTGAGGTCTTCTCAGGGTTGCAGTTTCAAAGGAAGAATAAAATACCTGTCTTTTATTTTTCCTAATGTTAGAATACTGTAGGAGAGATCACAACCTAAACTGACTTATTTTAGCCTCTTTTGCAAAGATGGCCATGGGAGGAGAAACCTCCATGGCAGCCTTTTACTTATCACACATATTCTTTTTAGGTTTGTTTGGCATGCTATACACATGGTTCAGAATTAGTTGTTAGAAGTAGCAAAAATAGCTGTAAGCTTTGAGAAAGAAAAATACATACAGTTCCACCATCATATTTTGTCCATCTGCTCCCTTTTTAAAGTGCCACTAATACTGTATGGGGTGGATTGACAGATGCAAAAAAGTTTCTACCAGGTTGTAAATGAAAGGCTTCTGGTAGATTCCAGAAACCTGTTGAAGTTAATGCTGAACTCCTGGTACAAGAGAAGAAATTTATATTTGACTTCAGACTATCCTTCGTGTGCCTGAGGAAAATACAACTGTGTCAAAAGCTGGTATATAGAGAAAGCAGATACTAGTGACTGTCTTAAAATGGTTTTATAAACTTTATCTGGTGCCACTGTAATGTGGGCATTGCCTCTGTAGTACGAAGAATATATATTGGACCCAAAAAGGACTTGGACAGAGGTTCAGTATTTGCTTACTGTTTTATTAACTTTTGCGGGCTGTGTGAGTAATTTTTTTACTGTACTTTGTTCTTGTTGCAGTCTGTCAGACATGATTTGAAAAAATAAAGTATTTTTTTTCTAAATAAGGTTTTATTTCCCTTTAAAGCAAAACAGACAACAACTGGGGGGAAAAAAGCCTGGAAGTCTTTCCTGAGCCCTTCATAACATAAATGGCTATCTTGAACTGATAATCAAAAAAAACCAACTTTGGGAGTTGCCAGGGAGGGAGGACAGGAAAGGGTGAAGCCATCCTTATAACTTACTAGCTTTCCAAAATTTGACTTGCAGCTAAGGAAATCCTAAATAAACCAGTAAGATGGGAAATAAAGTAACTTGACTATATGTTTCACATTTCAAGTTAGAAAAAGGTATGTAGGCCTGAAAGAATTTACCTTGCTCCCCTCTGTCACTATATAATGAAAAAATATAAATTTCATGAATTAAAATTACCTAAAATACAAGGCACCACTGATCCAAAAGGTGAAATGTACAAACTAAAATTAAAAGCCACTAGAATAAAAATATAAAGCTTACATTAATTAAAGAATCAAGTTTGTGCCACAGCTCAGATTTCAAAAATTTACTTAAATAAAAATTTATAAGTATCGTCACAATTTCAAAAATGAAAAGCTTTATTATTTTTAAGCTTAACTATAAAGCTGTGAGTTTTTCCAAATGTTCCAGTTGCACCAGGCATAGAGACAGCAATAAGTTGCCCAAGCAGCAGATTCTTCAGCAACAATTTATGTCATACAATTACCTGTATTTAACCTCAGTGTTAAAATTGGACTGGTAAGTCTTAGCCGTGCTGCAAATTGCATAGCTCTACAGCACAACGCTTGCTGCAACTCTGAATTTGCTTGTTGCTTTACAGAGAAAAGAATGGTATATGAAACTAATAAGTTTTTCCAGAACAGTCACTCTTTGGAGAAATATTAACAATTCCAGAAGAGGTTTTAGGTAAGAGCTTTCTTAAAATTATTTGGCCTTCATATTCTGGGAAAAGTACATATTAGAAGGAAATCCTGCAGATAAAAGCTGCTTGCTTATCAGCAAAACAGAAATTGACATCTGTTTTGGTGGTCTGATCACACAAGTAGTAAGATAGTTAATTTTAGAGCTGGACAGAGGAAATTAATTTTTGGTGAAAAAAATTCATACTGTTGGTAGCCACAGACTTTATGGTAAAGGTGATAGTTACTAGGAGACACATCTTTCATATCAGTCCATCCGTAGCAGAATAATACTCAGGTAACTTAAATTTGAAGTGGTTAGCTGTACATGAATAATCCTGTACTCTTTGAACAATCAATCAATAATTTAGCTAATCCCTTTGGGTGAACGGCTCTGATCATAGAATCAGAGTGGTTTTGGTTGGAAGAGACCTTACAGATCATCTAGTTCCACCATCCCCAACCAGGTTGCTCCAAGACCCATTCAGTCTGGCGTTGAACACTTCCAGGGACAGGACATCCACAACTATGCTGGGCAACCGGTTAGAGCAGCTCACCACCCTCACAGTAAGGAATTTCTTCTAATTGCTGATCTTTCCGTTTAAAGGCATCACCACTTGTTCTGTCACTACGTGCCCTTTTAGAAAGTTCCTTTCCAGCCTTCCTTTAGGTTCCATTAGGTACTGACTTAAAGGTGCTATAAAGTCTCCACAGAGTCTTCTCCAGGCTGTACAAACCCAACTCTCAGCCTGTCCTCATGAGGGGGAGAGGTGCTCCAGCCCTCGGATCTTTACTGTGGGCCTCCTCTGGACTTGCTCCAAAAGGTCCAGGTCTTTTTTTGGGGTCCCCAGAGCTTAATGCAGTACTGCAGGTGCAGTCTCATGAGAGTGGCAATCACAGTGGTGATTTGAAAAGTGTGTGTAAAATATACCTTTACCTTGCATCTCCTGCCAATTTTGTAATACCTATTGTCAAACTTTCTTCCATGATGCTATGATTGTAGTTTGACTGCACCTTCTGTGGTTATGTCAGAAAGTTCATGCTAACCTGCTGTAGGACAGCTTCTGGAGTAGAAGAGATTATATTGGAAGCAAAATTGTTTCATTCCNATATGTAGTATCTTCCTTGTGCCTGATCTCTGAGCAACACTGACAAGCTCTGGAAACCACCTATAACTTATCAGTGAGAGGGGTAAAAAGACAGAAAGTCCTGCAGGGAAGAGAGTGTGTGGGCTGAACTGTGTGGTGACGGCATTGGATGAGTAACAGAAGCAAGTCATGCGCTGTGTCACAGCATCATAATGTCCAAATAGCACTTGGACTAGATATAAATTGAGTTGTGACACTGTTACAAGACAGAACTATTAGGATGATTTGTAGTAAATCTGTAGCAAGAGATGTCAGGTGTTAGTGCTGATCTCTTTCCTGGAACAGTAAAATTATGTATATACACTAAGAAGAGTGCCCAGAGCTGTGTTCCCTGAATATTAGAGAGTATAGAAATAGTCTCTGTGTGTACGTAATAAGGTGACCCACAGAAGAAACCTGGATTAAAGTGGTATTGGTCAAGGATGTACCCACAAGAAAACAGAGGCCAAAATAAATTCTTTACTTGAGGGTGAGCAGTGGCTGGGTGCCCATGGAAATTAAGTAGCAACTGCTCTGCACAACTGAGCACACGGAGGTAGGCTGTCTTTGCATGTTTGTCCTCATGCTCTGTGTCTGCCACATTGCCACTCCCTCTTCTCTGTACCAGTTTGGCCATGCTTCCCTGGCAGCCTCTGCTGTGCTGGTCACACAACAGACATCAGCACTCCTTCAACAGTGACCCCATGGTGAATATCTGTGGGGCCTTCTGGAGACTGATCCATGGGAGGTACCTGGTGCTTAACTGTGGATGAGCTAGTAGGATTAAGGGCTTGGTTCCAGTGATCACCACCACACATCAATGACACATCCCATTTTACAAAATGCAACAGGCTCAGGAGGGCACCCATTTTTGCAGGATGCCTCAGAAGTTACACACTTAAGAACAAATGCCTTACCCCTTCTCACTGCATTTTTAACCTGCCACCACCTTGCTCCTTGAAAGTTAGTTAAATCTTTTTTTCAATCTTAAACTGTCTCCCATGATAAGAAAAAGACTGCTTTAGCAAATATTGCATAAATGTAGATATGTTTTCTTAACTTTTGATGAATGTGGATATATTCTGTAAGTTAAGACTATGGTTCTGAATGATCATCCCTCAGTACATCAGGACAAATAATTTTCTTTGTGTGTCTGTACATACAGTTTTGATTCTTTATAATGCACTAAAGATCTGCAAGATACATCTAGATCAAAATATGCATAAGTTTTGATTATTTGCTCTTTTTTTTTTAACATCATGAAAGTGGGAAAAAAGATAAGAAAACCACAGCCATACTATTTTGTTTGTGTGCCAGTGTTCAGAAAGTGCCTGAACAGTATGCCTTCCTGAGAGATTCATAAAAGTATTTGTATTTAGAAACACATCTAAACATTCAGAATCTGACTGGGAAAGAATTTCTACTGCAGAATGTTTCTGAGCATTGATTGTAAAAATCTACTTAATAATTCATGCCACAAGTTTATTATCCACTATTTTCACTTGATTTTTGGGACATAAGTAATCTACATAATACATTTTTAAAGAACACATCCATAGTGAGCCAGAGCTAAGTAAGACAGACTAGGAAATGGTATTTCTGTTTCTTTTGGAATGTGTTTGTCAGATTGTTAGTGAAAATGCTGTTTCTTCATCCTTCACCATTAATGTCAGCAGCAAGTTTTGCCTTGAAACAGTGTCAAGATCTTGCTCTAGACTTTTCTGAGCAATGATGTACAAATTCAAACTGAGGAGCTGTTTTGAAAGATCTGGCTTTTTCCATGCTATGTAAAGCATCTTAGAAAAACAGGCTATTAGACAAGGCACAGGCTTCTTAACAGTTTCTTACTCAGCAGGAGGGTGAGGGGAGTTAGTCCAAAGCTGCACCACCAGAGGCTGGATATAGCAGCTGCTTAAAAAGATTTTCTTAATTTTAGTTTAAAGTACAAATAAAGAATGAACATTTGTTTCAGTTTGCAGAGTTAAATAAGCATTGTTAGCAGATTTTTTAAAAACTTGAAACTGAGAGTAAGAAGCAAAGAGAGAGCATAACTAACAGCCAAGGAGAAGGGTATTGCAGAATCCTATTACCTTTCTTTTCCCTTCTCAGTCTCACAAGTTTGCACAGAAAAGAGCAATTTTTGTCAGAAATTGTTGAATAGCTATTGAGACACTGTAAGGAAAATACAAGAAATTACCAAAATTGTCACTTATCTGACTGACACATGGAGTGAAAACTTAATCATATTTATGCTCATGGCATTTTCTTCACTGAATCACTTTCAAAGAAAGAGCTGCTATGAAGGAACTTGTCTGAAACTTCTCTTTTCACACCTTCCAGATTTCAGTGAAGTGTCTCACTGATTTCCTCTGCCTTGTCTTCTCCAGACAATAATAATGCTACTAATTAATATATGATTTGAATTGTTATTCCTAAGTCATAGGCATATAAATATAAAAAGGTACATTGTTTGCATTAATGTAATGTAATTCTTGGCCTCACACATTTTTATCCTCTGTTCCAAAGTCTGTGTTTTGGAGAACTGCTTTTGTGCCAGTGGTAGAGAAGAATGAAGTGACTCATTTGTGTCCCACAGGGAGCTGGGCTAGAAAATACCAAGATTCACACAACCTCAGGTCTGTGCAAACATTTGCCTCACTTTATGATAGCTATAAGCTTCTTTGTGGTCTACAATCCTGAATCTCCTTGTCTTATTTTTGCTCTTTTTTATGTTGGTTTTGGTATGAGGGTGGTGGATTTTGTTTGTTTGTTTGTTTTGGTGAAGTTTAGGTTCTTTCTTTTGCTTTGTTCACAGAATTTGTTTAGTTTATTTTGTCTACCTATGAAGACTAAATTCTGCCAGTTTTACTTGAAAAAGCTTTCCATTGTGCTATATCCCTTTCCCCACTGATCTCTTCTTACTCCTCCTGTTAGATTCATGTTCTTTGCTCTGCTGTACAAGCTGGAAGAACAGTCCCCGCTATGCTGCAGTGGGGCTCTGAGTTGCTGTATCATTTCACTTCTCTGTTCCCTGTACGTACACAGAATCCTCTGCAGGCTGTCCTCCTGGCCACTCCCCCAGACAACTTCCTCTCTTTTTTCTGCTGGTCACTGATCCACCTCACTACAGGGATTCTCATCCAGGGTTTCGGAAATGGAAGAGTGAAGAGACAGATTGGATTTCTTCTAACTAAATCTGCCCTAGTAGCTCCTGCTGTGGAAACAAAGCATTGTCCTCATCTCTCTGTCTCAGAGGTCTCCTTGAAGGCTTGCCATCTTGGAAAGTAATGGTCTTCTGGCTGACTCCTCTGAGTTTTTGAAAAAAGTGGAGCAAAAGAGGAAACTAAGCCTAACACTCAAAATCAAGGTTTCTTGCTGACTGGCACTAACATGTATGGGCTGCTTTAAAACTGGTGGAATATTATACTATGAAATGGACAATGAGTGCATTCTTATAAAGTCCTAAGTCTCTGAATTGTACAAGATAAAATCTTGATATGAAACTCCAGTCTTATGAAATTGAAAGACTTTATTCTTTTAGGACCTTCTGTTAAGGAAGCCAACATAATATTGTCTTTGCTTATCAATACTGTGGGGTTTCTGTCATTAACTTTCCACCAGTGAAAACCCTTATGGCATTTCATCATGTAAGGTGTCTACCACTGCTACTGCAAAGACTATCTCCAGCACAAAGACAAAGTTGGCTTAATAGAAGGAGCTTTGAGGATTGGATACTATTTTTTAGCTTCTTGCTTTTCAATGAAGTAGTGTGGGAAATAAAAGTCACAAAGATATAGAAGCACACAATTGAAGAAACTCATGTAACTGTGCTACTGTTTCAATTATCTGTTTATATTTAAAATGTTTAAAGCTATTTTTAAATATTGTTCTTTAGCCCACTAGCATTTTATAGGGAATAAAAAAAATCCAAACCCTTGCCAGCATACTTTTGCAGCACTAGCTTATATAACAAATCAAGAAGCACAGATGTTCAGTAGTTGTATCTCACCAACCATTCTCATGACAATCCACTTTTTCTGGTGTTACTGCAGCTGCTAGCCAATTATTAAATTCAAATAGCTCTGTGTGGAGCTTGTTAGTTTCACTTTTGAGGGTAAGCAGAACAGTGGCAGTTCCAAGTAAAAGCTGCCCCCTTTGCAGTCTTTTCAATTTGCTTCCTCTGCCATTTACAGAATCGTAACCTCTCCATAGATCAGTAGAATATTTATTTATGTTGCCTGCTGCAGCATCTCTTAAGCACAAACTGGCTCCTGTTGTCACAATCTCTGGTAACCAAAAATATCTGTCGGGGTTTTTTGGTAGCTCTAGGCTTTCTGTCTGTGGCTGACTCAATTCTGTTGCAGCAGAGGAAGCAGAATAGAAGACATGCAAAACCAGGAGGGTTGGACACCTGTGACTCATCTCAGAGGACTGGGTTTCCTCCACAAGTCTAGCTGTGTTGAAGGCAGTGCCAGGGTTGCGCAGTACTCTTGCAGCTTCTCTGGTCCTGAAGTGCCAGATTCAGCATCACCCGGCATTGAGTGAAAACCATGACAACTAGCTTTCCTTCATTTCTGTGGGTGAGAACTAGTTCTACTCTTCGAAGCAATTAGATCAACACATCTAATTGCTTTGGTCCTTCACATGAAAGGTACCTTGGGAATGACACATTCTGAAGCTACTCCCTGGAAGGATCAAGTTAACTTCTGTTTCTACCTCAAGTACAACCACCTTGACAATAGCTTTTTTTATAACCTAAGCTTTGAGGAAGCTTAATGGCAAGTGATATGTATTCTTTGCCCTAGGGAGAGCTTTTGTGCTTTATTTTGTATGTGCGCCTCAGTGTCAGGGAATACTTACTGGAATTGCTTATCAAAAAATCTTTCTCCTCCAAGAAAATGAGTTAGTGGAAGCTATTTCTAGATCCTGAAATGCTCTCCCAGAGAGCTCCAATATGTAGTTTATTTCCATTACGCTATAAAGTGTGGAACAAGATATCAATGTTTTCAAATTTAATAGTTGCTGGGTGCTTTTTTTTAATATAGGAAATTAAAAGAGCTGAATTTGATTTATTGTTTTAATTATAAAGAAAGATCTTTAACTGATCTGACTGGAATTTGAAAAGAAGAGAGAAGAAGAAAAGAGCGATTTGACATGGGTTTGATGTTGTTTGTACCAATGTAACTACAAAGCAATAGTGAAAATCAGTAGTCAAATTAATTACTGAAAGCTGTGTTACCAAAGCTGTGGCATGTGGGACAGGCCTCTCTCTTAGAATTGCCTCTTAGCTGGTTTGCAGAGGTCCATAGCAGGGCATATTTTGAATCCAGGCCAAAAATTTACTTCTTTGTGAAAACCCTATACTCCTAGTTTTAACTGAAATTGATCAAAATATTCAAAAGCAAAACTGCTATGCTAAAGATACCTAATAATTTATTTTTAACATAAAATATTTTAATGTTAGAGTTTTGCCACTGTGCATATTTGATACCAACACTGATATCTAGCTTTTTGCTGAATTAACTTTTTCAGAAATATTTATACATTGATATATTGATATATGGGTCTCATATCTATTTTCATTTGAGCAACAACTATTTAGCACATTTGGAGAATCAGCAGACTGCATATTTTTATAATTGTATTTCAGACTGGAATAGGTTTATGATTTTAAACTCTGCTCATCCTTTTCCAGGACTGTGAACCAAAACACAATTTGCTGCTACTGTGTACTATCAACCAGAAGTAAAACTGAGTAGAAATGAAAGTGAAATTCAGTGTCTTTACTTCATTGTGAAATATTAAGATGAGACTATCATGTGGAAAAATTAACTACAAACAAATTTTTCACTTTGAGTTTACTGTAAGAAGTTTAGAGACTTCTAGAATCACTTCATAAAAGTTTCTTGTTTGTATATTTGTGTGTGTATATTAAAGTTTCTTGATCTTACAGAATCATAAAACAGTTTGAGTTTGAGGAGACATTAAAAGTCATCTAGTTCTAATGCCCCTGTCATAGGTGAGGACATCTTTCACTCTATCAGGCTGCTCAGAGTCCCATCCAATCCAATCCTGAACCCTTCCAGGGATGGACTATCTGCAGTTCCTCTGAGAAACCCATTCCAGCACCTCAGTGTTCTCACAATAAAGAGTTTCTTCTTAATATCTAATCTAAACCTACTTTCTTCAGCTTAAAGCCATTTTGTCCTGTCACTACATGCCCATGTAACAAGTCTCTCTCCAGTCTTCCCATAAGACTCCTTTACAAGAAGGTTGCTGAAACTGGAAGGCTGCTACCAAAGTCTCCCTGAAGACTTCTCCCTGAAGCCTTCTCTTCTCCATGCTAAACTCAAGAACCCTCATTAAGGTCTCTGGTGATTAATGTGAGTACAGAAGGCAGTTAAGAAAATGTGAGAGATACACTTGGTTCATTTTCATGACATTGATTTCAGTATTGCATCCAAGTAGCTCAGTAATTGTATCTTAAATGTATTTCAAAATGAAGAAAAAAGAAGAATGAAAAATATCATAAAGGTTGAGCTCTCAAGTGAGGAAATTCAAAAACTTCAACAGTTGACCTTAACAGGAATTTTGTTACCCCCTTGTGTTGTCTTTTGTCCTTTTAGTTTCTCGCTGTATCACACTCACATCCTGCTACACTAAAGTAGATTAAATTACATAACAGATTAAGTAAGACAAAAAAACCCCCAAACCCCAACAGGATGAAACACTACTGATGGAAATAAATTTACATAAACATTAACTTTTGAAGCTTCCTGGCTTTCACAGATAGATAACTGCTGCCAAACAAGCTCAGGAAGGTTAACTTTTCATAATAATGCATGGTAAAAATATGGGCAGAGCTGCAGTCGATTGCACTTAAAATCAGAGATTATTAATCAGTAAATAATTAACTTCTAGAAATATTAATTTAAAAAATCCATAACAGATGTTCTCATCTAAATCTCCATTCATGTCTTGAGACATAAGAAAAAAATTCTAATATAGGTACATATGTGAAAACACTATTCAAAGAAAAATCTTACTTTCCACAAATTGATGCCAGGTCATTACGCAGTTGTGAACACTGTACAGAATGAAGTCCTGAAGAAGGTATTCACATGAACTGGGCTGGAACCTATAATTATGCATTAGAGTACTTCTAGTCAATTTCTGAGTCCCTTTAAATATCTGGAAACTCCAAGAATGGAGAAATAATAGTTTGTGTATATGAGGGAAGCAGGCTGTTCCCTATATTTGCCTAAGGTAAGAAAGTCTGAGGTGATTTTGCTTTGGTTTTCCAAAAGAAAAAACCCTGGTACCTCCAAAATCTGTTTTGAGAGGTTTTCAATCTAGTAGACTTCCCTATTCCAATGGGATTTTCAAAGACGATTTCTTTGTCAAAAGTTATTTTCCTAGTGATAAGTAGACCTGGGAAGGCACCTTAATTTATCTTTATTATTAATATGAATACAATTTGTATAACAGTAGAACTGAAAACCTTCTGAATTCAGTGGAGGGTTGATCCTGCCTGGATACCAGGTATCCAACAAAGCTACTCTAACACTCCCCTTTGCAACTAGACGTGGGAGAGAAAATACAGTGAAAGGCTCATCTCAAGATTCGAGATAAAGTCAATGAGAGGTCACAAACCAATTACCATCTCAGGCAAAAACAGACTGAATTTGGTCATTAGTTGAATTCAGGACCAAGAAAATCAGATCAGGATAATGAGAAGTAAAACAAATCTCAAAAATACTTTCCCCCACCTCTCCTCCTTCCCAGCTCTACTTTCTCCCACGGTGATGCAGACAGAACGGGATGTTCATCAGACATTTTTTCTCCCAGTGCTCAGGGAGAAAAGTCTTTCCCATGCTCCAGCACGGGATGCCTCCCACAGGAGACAGTTCTGTTAATTTCTCCAGTGTGAGCTCATCTCACAGGCAAGAACAGTTCTCCATGAATTGCTGCAATGTGTGTCACTCTTCCACCAGGCACAGCCTGCTCCAGCATGAGATCTCACAGGGTCACAAGTCCCAGGAAACCTGCTCCAGTGTGGACTCCTCTCTCCCTGGGTCTGCAGGTCCTTGCCAGGACCTGCTCCAGCACAGGGCTCCCATGGGATCACAGCCTCTTTCGGACACCCACCTGTCCTGGTGAGGGTCTCCTTCACAGGCTGCAGGTGGATCTCTGCATCCATGTGGTCTCCCGTGAGCTGCCGGAGCACAGCTGCCTCACCATGTGCTGCACCATGGGCTTCAGGGGAATCTCAGCTGCAATGTCTGCCTTGTCCCTCCCCTTCTTCACTGACCTTGCTGTCTGCAGAGCTGTTCCTCTTACATATCCTCACTCTGCTCTTCTCTGGCTGCAATTACATCTGCTCAATAACTTTTCTTCCTTCTTAAATACGTTATCAAAAGGCATTACCACCATTTCTGACCAGCCCAGCCTCGGCCAGCAGCATGTCCGTCTTGAAGACATCTGACACTGGCTCTACCAGACACAGAGGAAGCTTCCAGCGCATGGACAGAAGCCAGTAGCTCCCCCACTACCAAAACCTGGCCATGCAAACCCAAGACAATTCACCAGTTAAGCACAGAAGATATCCTGCTTCAAAGATGAAAGGGAAAACAAAGCAATAAAAGAATCTATGCAAGCAAAAGTTGATTAGGAAACAAACTGTTACTTGATGGAGTCATGGCGTACTGATGGACTCCTGAAGCATTTATATTGCAATCACTAGGACTTTTGACAGCAGAGCCACTAACAAACACTGTAAGCTGAGTCTTCAGTGTCTATGCTTGAAGGTTCTCCTTCAGCCTCAGGCCGCAGTTTTATTAATTTTGTTTTATTTCATTCTGCTAGCAGATTCTGAGTAGAAATTCAGACTTACTGACCTTTTCCTCACTGTGTGGTACTAATATATCTAAATGTTTACTAAGCAAAAAAGTCATAGAGTGACAGTAAATTTGTAGTTCCCTGTAATACAATTTATACCAAGCCATTTCCCATCAGTGGACTGCATTTCAAAAATTTATATTGAAGTTCTACAATTAAACCAATTGATTGCACTTATTTGCCTGCCTGCTTTTTCCGGCTACAAAACTGTTGGCTGCACGCTAGGTTTTACCCTCTAATAAGAGAAAGGCACGTGTTCCTTAAAAGGAAATCCCATGCTGCTGCTCTGTTGTGACTCAACTAACTTGGCAAGAAATGAATTTACTCTATTTCCATATCAGATCCACACCAAACCTGTGCTGAGCCACATGGATGACTATTCAAAGCATTACAACATTTAATAGAGCCACAAGCAGTATGGAGATCAGTGCAGGCCCTACTACTCGCATGAGGCAATTAGCTTCATTATACAGGAAATAAGCAAATAATTAAATCTTTTTTTGCAGAAAAAACTATCAGAAACTATTGAAATCCACAAAACTGGAACAATTCAATTTGAAAGCTGTAGATGAAAATCTCATGCACTACGTGTGGTTGACTTGTGCATATGCTACCAATGTTGACTAAGAAATACAGCAATACTGGTATGCAATCCTTTTCAATCCAAGATTTAATGTCACTGGACATCTGACACACCCATCCCTCATCCAAACAGTCTGTCAGGCAGAGCACTATTCCTGATCACTGTGGGCTACAAAGCAGGCTTCTCAGTCTTCTCCTTGTATCGTTTGGAGGGAATCCCAGAGAGCTGTTGGATAATGAAATCCAGCTCCTGGAAGCTTCTGGGAAAGGAAACACGGCAGTTTTGGACACACAGGGAGCATTACCTGATTCCAGTCCTCTGTTTTATAGAAGTCACTGCTCTGCATTAGTCACGGTAGTCTCTGAGTGCTTTTTACTTGCTCGGAAATTCAACTAATGCCTGTTCTTATAGGGCTTTTCCTATGTTTGTTAGGGTTTTTAAAAATTTTTTCCTATGGGATTGTTGTGTGATGCAGCATTTTGTACCTGATCAAGAACACAGTGGGCTGTTGGGGAAGGAACTGACAAAAAAAGTGCATCTTCCACCAGGAGCAGCAATGAGGCTACAATTTAGTGTCTGGAGAAGCAGCTTTTGCATTCTTAGGTATATGCTCCATCTTTGCAGAAATGCATTACAAAAGGTATTTTTTTGGTACTTTATACTTTTTCTCAGAGGAACAGTATCAAATGGATGTGTGGAAGGGAATAATCTTGTGCATGCTGTTGGGGCCTTCAAAGCCAAGAGGTGGCTTCTTTTCCTAAGTTATATTTTCCTAAAGGGGATGAATTAGGAGTGTGTCCTTTTGAAGCCGAGTCACACACAAACCTGTATTTACCCGGGCTTTTTCTTCCATTCTCCTTCAGGAAGGAGGTAATCACTCATACAACTTCAGGAAATACGTTTCAGAGAATGACTATAAAAAAAGAAAACATTTCCTTTAAGATCATTCCTTGTGTCATATACTTAAAGGAAAAGCATGGCTTTTTAACCAAAACATGTTTTTTTCCAAGGCAGGGCCTACTACACAAAGAAAAGGAGAAAAAGCATTATGACATATGTACTTACTAAACAGTATGAATTTTACATCCTATTACAAAAGTAGAAAGAAAAGCGAAATACATGCAGTCTGACTTCATAGATTTGACTAAAATAAGTAACTTTCTTAGTGTTGTAAGTTACAAAGGTTTTGCAAATAATTCCCTACTTCTGAACAGAGAATATGCCTTGACTTGAATTTCAGCTGAAAATAATAAATCAAAGAACAACTATGAGAATTTTTGAAGGAATTACTGCAGAACTATTTCTGTAATTTTCAGCTTTTTGAACATGAAAATGAAACAAAGTCTATTTCCTGGCCAGCACACTAATCTCTTGGAACACAGAAGTAATTGAGTAAGTAAAAATAAGCCTTTTACACAGATGGCAAGTTTGTGACTTGCTTTGAAAAGCAACTTAAATTTGAAGCTGCTACACCACCTGTAGAAATAATGTTTTGTTTATAATTAGTGGTATTTTTGTCTATCATTTGGGAATATGTTTACTACATTTATTGTTTAGCATCCATGTTTTTGGATTCTGTGATTATGCCTGTGTTACGACACCCCACACGTGAGGGTATTCACACAGTGTGAAGATGCAAAATTAAATGTGTGAACAGTATGGAGATAAATGGTACTTCAACTCCCTGCCATAAGGTTGACACTTGTGTCCAAGTATATTAACATGCAAATGTATGGACACTGTATGATCATTTAACAAAGAAAAAGGGAAGGGGGGTGCTTAAATGGCAGTTAGATGCAAACCTGAGATGTTCACAGTTTTTGAATGCAGATGCCTTTTAAAGGATTTGTTGAAAATTGATGTGGTAGCAAGAACTCTGATGAAAGTAATGTACAATGCTGAATAGACCAGTGAAAAAGGATATTTCATAAGACAATACTGTTTCTTGCTATGTTATACTAAAACATGTTTAATTTTAATAGAAGACAAAGAAGAATGCCAGGTACCATTAGATAAGCTGTAATGTTTGGAGTCCTAACACAGACTGGACTTTCAAAATCCAAGCAAGTGATGGTGTCCTTTTTATCATTCCAGAAGCTGAGGAATTTTGCAGGTCCAACTACACCTGATCCTGACAAACTACTGAAACTTAACAATATAAAGATTTGTCATCTATTTCAATCAAATTCTTTGCATTTGCAGGGGTCTGTCCACAGAAATCTTGATGAGCAGAGTCTTATGTCATGCAGTGAGCACAAACAATGTAGTACACTACTCTCCTTATCTTTTGAGTGGTCTGGATATCAGTGGCATACTAGGTAATTATGTTTGGGACGCATTAGAATATTTTTATTTTAGGGTTTCTTTATTTTCTCTGCTTGGAAGAAGTTTCCAGTGTCACTGCAGCATGCCTGTGTAAGTTTTCCACACTGCAAACTGAGAAGAGACATTAAACATGAAAAGCAAACTATTAGAGGATGCAATACCACAGAAACTTTCTTTGAGATGAAGGACTAGATACTATAGAAGAAAACATGCTGTAATTGACTTTATTTCAAAATCACTAGGTATTCTTTACACTGCACATTCAATATAAACAAAGCAATGATATAATTTCTAGTTCTGAAATGGCCTAGATTTTGTGGGATGATCTTATAGGACATCAGACCTGTGAGATAATGTTATAGCACATGGACACACTCTTTCCTTCTGTACAGAGCAAAACAACATGCATCACATCATAGAAATGACAGTGACACGACAAAGTAAGATTGCCCTCAAAGAATTACATTTTGACAGTACCAAATTGCTAGCTGACACATAACAGCCTGCTTTGAAAGCAAGAATGTCATGAGCTTGAGTCTATCAGCAGTCCATCCCTCAAACTTTTACACGGCTTCTTAGTTCTTCCCTGTCCCAACTTGTGTTTTTCCTTTGTCTAACAGACAACCCAGTTCCTGAGCCTTCAGGTGAAGCATGTTTACTTGGCACGGACAAGAAAACAAGGGACAAACTCATTACATAGGAGTGACAGAAAAGTGTGCATTTCAGAAGTCAGAACTGTGCAGTAAGTCCCAAGAGGTGGGACAGAAGTAGCACACACACACATTTCGCTTAAAAAACAACCGTACATTTTCTCTCTGGCCCAGCTAACACACTCACTACTGTGCAGCCAGACCGCAGCAAAGACGCACTGCTTGTTTACTAGGGCTGAACAAGGCCAGATCTGTCCCTCACGCTCGCTGGTCCCAAGCCCTTCGCCTCTCCGCAGTCCAGCTTTCACCTCAGCGGGCTGCTGCAGACGGGGACTTGCGAGAGACAAGAATCCCCTGCTGCCCACGCCGACTGCCGAGCAGGCAGCGGGGGCAAAGAGCAGCGCTCGCCTGCTCGGCAGCGGTTCCGCTTCTCGCACCGACAAAACCCTGGTGCCCTCTCTAGTGCCGACGGAGCCCGACAGAGCTCCTTGTGAGTTTCCATCTCAAGCACAGACGTGACTCTTGCGGACGGTACTGTGGAGGGCCAAGAGCTGGACGCGATGCTCCACGTGTTGCCCTTTCCAACTCAGAGTATGCTGTGATTCTGTGACGAGGGGGCTGCCGCCTCCACGGGAGAGCTGCGCTACGCCTGCCCTGCGGCCGCACGGTGTCCCTGCGGGCCGAGAGACACCGCGCCCCGCCCG
>VWZV01007150.1:414100-494876 GCA_013397155.1 Irena cyanogastra | reverse complement strand
TATTTTAGTTCAGAATTAAGTACCAAGTGAAGGCAGTGTGATAATAGAAATTAGTTAATCTTTATTAATAATATGAAAAGCTTTGGTTTCCAAATATCCTAATTTACCAGTTTATAATCTAGATAATTTCATTATGTAGTTATATATAGATTGCATTTTATCACACACAGTGAATCATTTTGTGCTAGGTTACATTGGGAATTAGTACTAATTCCTTGAAATTTTTGTGTTAAACATTGTGAATTTTTTCTTTAGGGGAAGAAAAGGTTTTTATTTTGTAAGAAAATTAACTTAATTCTTAAAGGGAAAAAGGCAGCAACAAAACCAAAACCCACCAGATTTCTGAATACATTTAAATTCAGCCATTTTTCTTTCTCTCTGTGGAGCTGGGTGTATCTAGAGCAAATACGCTTCTGATTATCTTCAAAACTAACAGCCTAGTTAACAGGATTAAAATCCAGAAGTTAGAAGGTTTTTCTATTGTTATTTTAAAACAAAATTACGTAGTCTCTTTCTGAAGCTAGTAAAGACAGAAAGAGAATTAAATTTATGTAGAACTAATACTTAGGGATTTTTATAGTTAGAATTTGTACTTGTTCAAGAAGAGTGAATTGAAACAGTTTAGCCAATTAATATTCACGTGGAAATGTTCTAGTTATTCTTTAATAGTATCTTGTGGTTTAAGCATATATGCTCCATACAGATGTGGCAGTTTATCAGATCTTATTCCTTTGATTAGTTTTCATGTTGGCAAGCAAACATTTTGCTTTCACATAGGAAATTCTATTCCTCATGTTATTTCCAAATTTGTGTCTCTGCACTAATTCAAGTAATTTGCAGTTGGCAGCTATCTTGAGCTACAGTTCAGCAGGAAACCAGCACAAATGTCAGATACTTACCAAGATTTAAAAACAGTTGAGATTTTTTGTGTATGCAGCTGGTATTCATGCAGAAGTCTGTGTTATGATAAAAATGCATTAGGTGATGTATAAAGCAATACATTCTTTCTATTTGGTTATTCAAAATTTAATCTCTTGCTGTAGGTAAAAATGTTTTTATTCATTAGAATCCAGCAGAGCTTTTCCTTCCAAAGCCATCCAATCATAGAAAAAGGAATGCAACAAGCTTTTTGTGTGCATTGACTTGAGATATCAGCTTTGTGGGAAATCCTTGCAGTTGAAAATGAATTATTGTTGCACAGTTTTCTCTGAATGGTGTGAATATTAACTATCCTTAATTTTACTGAATATAGAAAAAATCATGAAAAAGAACTTAGCTTAATATGCAAAACATTGAAATTTTTAAGTGGTCGAGAGCTGCACTGTCGCATATTTTTTCTTCCTTACCTATTCATAGCCAGTATGAGGATTTTTGACATTATTTTAGGATGTCTTGTTTCTGTTCCTTACTCTTCAGTCTCTTCAGGGTTTCCCCCTTTCTTGTCACTCGTGTATTCGTACATAACGAAGTTCAAAGGAAGACTCTAAAGTTTATTTAGTTGAGTAAAACCACACCTACCTGGTTGTTCCATTATTCTTAAAGATTGCTTTTATTGTGCTGTCTTGACTTACATTTGGGGTTCATGTTTTTCCAGTTATTTTCAAGAAAGACACATATAGAATCCACTGACACAGTCCTTTATAAGTGTGGTGTCCCATATGCTGTAGGTTTTCATACACAAGATTACTGAAATGCCAGCTCTTTTTCAGAAATACAGGACTATTGAATAACATGAGTTAACCTTCAAAGAGAACTGAAAGCAGTTCATTTCAATACTCTGACCTTTCATATGGGAATCTTTAAAATATATGAAACAGGAATGTAGCGTAATCTTAAATTTAAAGTTTCTAGTGCTCTACTAGGGCATTATCAGAGAGTACAACTGTCTTTGTAGTTGCTGTGTAGAAACTGATAGCTGCATAGCAGAGATGTGTTTAAAAATTTCCTATACATGCTTGATGTATTTTGGATTTGTTTCACATAGTATCTAGCAACAATTTGCTAAAGAAGATTGTTGGTTTACTTAGGAAGTTTTGATGACATCAGACATTGATGCATGATTCTTGAAGGTTGGGCATGTCAAGTCTTAACTGTCACAAGTTTGATGACCTTTTCAAAATACCCATCGTATACTTACCTTGCTCTTTTGTTACAAAGTTGAATCTTTTTTGTCAGGGAAATATTTTGTGCAGTTATTACATCAGAGAAAAATGAAACTGATTAATGGATAGAAGGTAGATTTTACTGACCATTAAAAATCTGCCTGTATCAGTTGTGTATTAGTAGGATAGCAGATGGAACAAATTAATGTTTTAAGAAACCTTTTTTAACATTGTAAAATGCTAGATTATGACAAATGAAATTTGCTTGTGTGCTTGGTTATTAGTCATCTCTAAGGTTTTGTAAATTTAGGTTTATAATTCATAGTTACTGTTACAGTACTCTCTATTTTAATTAGAAACTAAGTATTTAAAATACACTATCCTAAAACAACCACTGTAACTCACCACAGAATCAGGATTTCAGATAGTGATTATTGTAGTGCAGTATGTTGTGTTTCTTGTCCAAATGCAGTTGTAGAAAATTTCAATGAAATATATAATTTACTTCTTATTTTTGCTTATAGCTACACAGATTTTCTCAAGGCACTGAAACACATGTAAACAAGTATTTAGAATATGAATCTCTGAAGTAGAATATTCACACAGTAAAAAGCACAGAGGGGGAATTTGTCATTTCTTAATACATACTTCACATACAGTTGTCAGTATACAACAAAGATTCCTTATTAGATCTGTTAATAAATGTTGGGCTGACTTTGTTTCTGCTCGACTGCTGCAAAACAATGGCAAGTAACCTGTATATGAATTCCATTTGCATTTGATAGAGTTTAATATTGTAGTGAGGACCACCGTTACTTGATTTGATATGATAAGGATAGACATTGTGTCTAGAGTGAAATGGGACACAGTTTATTTTTTTAATTCTTGAGTACTTGATTTCTTATGAATCTTTGCCTCCCTGGAACACAGGCCAATTTGGCTACAAATGAACAGCAGGCTTCATATGAACAGCATTAAGTTACTTTTCACTAAATGGAGGAAGTGAAAGTAAAACATGCATATCTAAGAAACTTAAGTCTTCAAAGTAAATCAAGAAACTAAACAAAAGGTTTCTCAGTGAAAAAAAACCCAAAATGGTATAATTTCTCTTCCGGTTAGCATAGGCAGGAATGATAGGACATGTATGTGTGTATATATATATATATATATATAAAATTGATATTCATGAATCAAGTGCAACAGTTTGACTAAATCTGTCGCCAGATCCACAGTCCTGATTTGTTGTATTGAAATGCATAGTGATTGTTTCATGTGGAGTCTGATTTGAAATTTAATTACTTGAGCACTTAGTGGTATCCAAGAACTTCAGCTGCCTGACTGCAGGAGGTTTGGAAGCATAACATATTTTAAGGTGTATTTGCAAACAAATAAAGTGTTGGAGATTGTGAAGGCCTAAAAGGAATTATTCCCTGGATTGTTAAATTTGTCAGTGTAGAGACACGGGGACTACAGGAGTCTGACTGTTGAGTTGTCAGGATAAGTTTGGTTAATTGGTTTTCTAGTAGGTTGATAGGCCATTGGGAAATGTAGGACCATTTGCTAAGAAAAAAAAAAGCAAATTAAAGAGAGAAATTAGGAGGGAAAAAAAAAGAACCCCATTGTATTTCTTAGTTTCTTTTTGGCCTGCTCAAACTTTAGACAGGAGTTCTGCCAGCCCTATGAAAATTTCTGCCAATGTAGTTTCTGGGAACATTTTTAGAGATAGAGGAGGGGTTTTGTAGTACACATAGAATAAAATAAGTGCATAAGGCAGAAAGATGGGGTAGGAAACTATTTTATGCCAATCAACACTCGCAATGGGGTTTAAGAAAATAAATATTCCTGCTGGTTTTATTCCATATAAATAATCATAGCGTTACTTCCTGACTATGAAAAATCCGTTCCTTGTTTCTTGATTTATGTTATTAAAATAGGGGGAATTTTGAGCAACATAGTTGAGAATGGTGGGGGTTGATGAATACCTGGGTCACTGGCAGCTTAGTGCTTTTTTCAAGGCTTGTGAGGTGTGTGCATGCTTTAAGTACATTATGCACTAGTATTCTGGAAATTTTTCTTGGGTCTTAAACATGTCAATATCTTCAAAAGTGATGTCTTTTGGGTTATTTTTAAGATACTAATTATTAGCACCCAATGTACAATTGCTGTGTTTTCTAAGATGATTACAACCAAATCTTCTGTAATAATAAACAAATGTTTCTGGAAGCCCTTCTGTTTTTCTTGATGCTGTAGGAATTATGGAGCCTTTTACTGTATTCTCTCCTTTTTTTTTTTTTTTTTNGTATTAGTAGGATAGCAGATGGAACAAATTAATGTTTTAAGAAACCTTTTTTAACATTGTAAAATGCTAGATTATGACAAATGAAATTTGCTTGTGTGCTTGGTTATTAGTCATCTCTAAGGTTTTGTAAATTTAGGTTTATAATTCATAGTTACTGTTACAGTACTCTCTATTTTAATTAGAAACTAAGTATTTAAAATACACTATCCTAAAACAACCACTGTAACTCACCACAGAATCAGGATTTCAGATAGTGATTATTGTAGTGCAGTATGTTGTGTTTCTTGTCCAAATGCAGTTGTAGAAAATTTCAATGAAATATATAATTTACTTCTTATTTTTGCTTATAGCTACACAGATTTTCTCAAGGCACTGAAACACATGTAAACAAGTATTTAGAATATGAATCTCTGAAGTAGAATATTCACACAGTAAAAAGCACAGAGGGGGAATTTGTCATTTCTTAATACATACTTCACATACAGTTGTCAGTATACAACAAAGATTCCTTATTAGATCTGTTAATAAATGTTGGGCTGACTTTGTTTCTGCTCGACTGCTGCAAAACAATGGCAAGTAACCTGTATATGAATTCCATTTGCATTTGATAGAGTTTAATATTGTAGTGAGGACCACCGTTACTTGATTTGATATGATAAGGATAGACATTGTGTCTAGAGTGAAATGGGACACAGTTTATTTTTTTAATTCTTGAGTACTTGATTTCTTATGAATCTTTGCCTCCCTGGAACACAGGCCAATTTGGCTACAAATGAACAGCAGGCTTCATATGAACAGCATTAAGTTACTTTTCACTAAATGGAGGAAGTGAAAGTAAAACATGCATATCTAAGAAACTTAAGTCTTCAAAGTAAATCAAGAAACTAAACAAAAGGTTTCTCAGTGAAAAAAAACCCAAAATGGTATAATTTCTCTTCCGGTTAGCATAGGCAGGAATGATAGGACATGTATGTGTGTATATATATATATATATATATAAAATTGATATTCATGAATCAAGTGCAACAGTTTGACTAAATCTGTCGCCAGATCCACAGTCCTGATTTGTTGTATTGAAATGCATAGTGATTGTTTCATGTGGAGTCTGATTTGAAATTTAATTACTTGAGCACTTAGTGGTATCCAAGAACTTCAGCTGCCTGACTGCAGGAGGTTTGGAAGCATAACATATTTTAAGGTGTATTTGCAAACAAATAAAGTGTTGGAGATTGTGAAGGCCTAAAAGGAATTATTCCCTGGATTGTTAAATTTGTCAGTGTAGAGACACGGGGACTACAGGAGTCTGACTGTTGAGTTGTCAGGATAAGTTTGGTTAATTGGTTTTCTAGTAGGTTGATAGGCCATTGGGAAATGTAGGACCATTTGCTAAGAAAATAAAAAGCAAATTAAAGNTTTTGGAATTTTTGAGCCTTTTTTTTTTTTTTTTCCTTTTTTTTTTTTTTTTTTTTTTTTTTTTTTTAATGCTTAGCTCATTTCTTGGCCCAGGTTTGGCTTTGCAAAAAATTAAATGTCATAGTCCCCTATGTGTTTCATCTGTGACATTTTAAGACTATTTTTTCCTATGTGGTGCAGATGGTAAACAGAACTGTGGGATTTATTGAAAATATTTTAAAAGTTAGTGAATTTGGCGATTCACGCTATACTTTTTATAAGTCTGTTCTTTATTTAAGAAGACACTTGCCATGGTACTGGGTCTGAGTATAGATGACCTACTTTCAAACTCACTTAAACAGGGTGAAGTCCCCTCTTACCAGACATACAGTGTATCAAAGTGGGCAAGTCAGCTAACCTGTTTGGAACATCATAGAATAGTTTGGGTTGGAAGGGGCCTTTAAAGGTTATCTTACCACATACCATATCATTACCCACATACTCACCCACTGATCTGATTTAAGAGGTGAACAATAGAAAAGATTAATCCAGTGACTGCAGCAGTAGCGTCAGGCACTGAACCTGGCAGGCAAAAGTACCAGTCACTTATGGCCCATTCTGCTGGGCAGAGAGAGTGGGACAGTTTACACAGTACAATTGACTGCAGATTAATGTCTCTCAGAGAAGGTTTGTGTGTGTGGATTTGTGCTTTGTGATGGTTTTTTTTTTCCCTTTTCCCCTTTTTTCCATTCAGTGAGAACAGATTGGATTATGTATTTCCATGCACAGAGGAATGTCCTTCACATTCACTTGTTCACTGTATCATACATGCCGTCCAGTATTTGGGGATAGTTTTAATTGAATAGCTCTCTACTATGTTTCTCATTGTAGTACTCAGCTGTAATTTCTTTGGCGTGCACAGGGGAAATGTACACATTAAGAAGATATCCCATACAAAGAAACGTGTAATACTCAAGAATGGGTGAAACTGAAGCAAAGTTGCTTTGTTTTAGTGCTACCAAAACAGTGGTCACTGGTTGTGCTGTCACTTTGACAGACCATGCTATCCTAATGTGGTAATACTCCCACTTTGATTTAATTTTGTCTTCTCCTTCCTTTAATTTTATTTTCTTCCTTGACTTTTCCTTTTCACTTCCCTCCAAAGCTATAATAATGCTCAGAAATTACTTCCTAACAGCATGGCATTGAAAAAAAAATGGAGACAAAAACCGATGCTGAGAACTAACCTCCAGCTGATAAGCATGACTAACTCCTGAGTTCTATAAAAAATTCTGTATTGAAGATAAAAGTACTTTAGGTCTGATGGGAAAAAAGCAACTATAGATTCATCTGATTAGACACAAAGATATGAACACACAAGTCAGCCTTATTTTAACTATTCTGTTCAGTATTGCCTAAAAATAGCAAAGCTGGGCTGGTATTTAATAGCTCTTGATTATCTTCACTTGACAATGCTTCAAGCACTGTCAGGTTGACTGGATGAGCAGTGAGACATCTCACTTGGTCTTTCCAGATCCTGTTGATGAAGCCAGGAGGACAATCTTAGGATAGCAAGCAAGCACTGTTGATTTTTACTGAGCTGAAATAATTTTTTAGTATGATGTTTCAGTCTCAAAGCATTCAGGTCATGCACTTCCTCAAGTACTCTGCATGCTATCATAGAAGGAGGCTGTAAAGCACTGGGTCTTTTATACTGAATTACATGAAGTTTTAATGTCCGTGCATGAAGTACCTCTCAAGGTAAAAAAGGCCTGGAAAATCAGGGCTGGGAATGCAGCTTTGTAACTTACTGAAGTAATTCAAAGATGTGCATTTTACTGTAGTGCCCTGTATGTCATCTCAGGAGTGGCAGATCTCTGCCTTGATCTTTCTTTTCAAGTAGCAACTTTAATTTCATTTTCTGTTTCCTATCCTAGAAAGGGGAACAAATTACAAACCAGTTTTCCTAAATAGCTGTAGAGGGCAAATAAATGCTAAATTACTTATTTTTAATAGAATTGGATTGCTGGACCTGCTTACATGGGAGAGCTCTGGAGTTCTCTGTCCATCTGTTTCCTTTTCTTTGGATACCATATCTAAAAGTTGTGTTCTCACAATTACAGGGAAACCCTTACTTTACTTTCAATGAAGAAAAAACTTTATTGATAAAAGCTCTGTGTAAAATCCTGTAGATAGTAATTTCCAAAAGTTAGTTCCATTCAGGAACAGCTCAATTTGGGAAATGGAGCAGCCTGTCTTTGTAGGTATTAGGTCCTGCTGGGCTGCTCTGAAAGACTGCTAGGCACTAGGATTTTCGTACAGTGTATTGATAAATAATATCATGCTTTTTCATTATATAAGTTGCAAATTAAAATAATATTTATTGATTTAAGTCTTTAAGAAATCTCTAAAGATTTTTTTGATTTATATCAGGATTTTGTAGGTGAGAAAGTAAAAATCTTCAAATGGAAAATGTTTAAAAAAATGTTTCTTTCTTAAGGATCTTAACTGTTAGGGCATCAATCAGTAAAACTGTTTGGAAAAAAGATTCTGGTCTTAAATCCTCTTAAGTAATTTTTGCCAAGGTAGTTAGAAGTAAATGGTCCTAAATATTCCTATCTTTCTGTAGTAATTTCTTGGATCCTGAATGACGTACCACTGGTCTGTGTGTGATTCAGGCACTTAAAGCTTGTATTTTGCAATCATGTGTTTTACTTGCCATAAATTGTATAAATCAAAGCTGATTTAGGAATTCAGTTTGTAAAGTTAGTTTTGAATTTTTCGGATTTTGTGTGTGCACTTTTTAATGGCATTTTCTACTCTTCTGCTTTATTGGTCTGTACCACTGGAACAGCTGATACTGTCTTAGAAGAAGAAGTAATTTTTTTTTTTCGAGAAATGTTTCTTCTTGTATGCTCTTTTTTCGTTTCAGAGTTTTCTGGAGTGTTTTCAAACTCCTCCACTAAGGTTGCCTCCCACCTGCATGTTTTAAAATGCCTTGAGCAGTCATCCTACAGTATAGAGATACTGTTGTAGTGCAGAGCAATGTATGATCCTTATCTTATGGAAGCTGTAGTTATTAAATGATGATTAGTTTTCCTTTCTGTTGTGTAAATCAGATTTTGCTGTTGTATCAGAATTTCATCTGATTTGCCAGAGACACTTCTCATTGTCAGGTTTGAAGAAAATTAATAGTTACAAGATGAATTCTTTGGCGTTCCTTTGGAACCCATCAAACAGGCCATTCATTGAGCCACCAAACTATATTTATTCTATGTCTCTTAAACCTTTAAAGGTGAACATTTTCTGGTTAGGATCTTGAAGGATACCACTGTTTAGTGTGTAGGTGCCCCATCGTGGGCTCATACTGAGCTATCTTTGCTGTCTTTAGCCATGACCAAGTTTTAAGCAAGTTTTAAAAGCTTTATTTCCAAGGGGACTCTTCACACCAGGCTTTGTAATCTTGGAGTAACTGGCATTCATTTTGTCTGCATACTGAAGACTGTTTTAAGCACTGGAAGCTTTACTGTGCTCTGATACTCATCTGCGTACTCTGAAAAGAAGAATTGTGTTTAATATTCCTACTACACTCTAGAATTTACTGTTTGAAGTAACATTTAAAGGGTTTCTCTTAGGATCTTACGCTCTTACTTTTGAAAAAAAACTTAGTGGATGCCTTCCTGTTTCTGCAGTCTGCCCATTTCCAAGGTTTGCATTTTTAAGAATACAGTAACTTTTGATGATTTATTACCTTCCAGTATTCTGTTACCCTGTGTGTGCTTATCTGTGTATATAAATCCCCCTAAATCAGTGACATCCTCTTTCTTACTCTTACTGGAGACATTTTTAGCTACATTTCTAAACTGTGTTCTTGATGCATATCATGCCCGTGGAGATTGTATTCTGTGTTTTCAATGACTTTCAGTATTTTCTTTTTCAAGATAGAGGCCTGAATCAAAGTGAAACTTAACTTAGATTGTCCCTTTGGAAACCTTAGGTTTTAGTGGTAGAATATGTGGGACACTTGTGTCATTCTCACTGTCTCTGGACACTGCTGTAAGGATGGCTTATTTAATTGAAAGCTCTGTTTCCTTCCAGAGAGACTTAATGGCTTTTTCACTGTCTTCCAGGTTCTCATATTAACTAATATCATGCTGGGTATTTATCTCTTTGGATCCTAATTATTTTCTATTATCCTCAACATGGAATGGAATTCAATTAAATGATCATTTTGGAACGCAGAAAGACAATTACATTTGAAGTAATTAATTTGGATCGTGTTGGAGACACCAGCCATCCTTAAAACAAAAAACAAATAGAAATGAACACTCTTGGAGGAAGTCTTTGACACATATGAAACTATGCTCTTCATTCAATATATTGCCCCATTTCCGTAAGTTACAAAGTTGTACGTGTTGTAGTATATGTGACACACATTGGTCGCAGAGTTTTGCTAGTACCAGCATTCTTATTCCCAGAACATGTTCTGTGAGAGCAAATTAGCTAAGAATGCTACATCTCCATCCTCTTCCCTTCCCCAAAACAACCAGTCTCATCTTCCTTGGAGAAGTGAAACCTACCAAGAAATAAATGGGCTTTTAAAATAAAATACACATTTTCCTCTATTGTATATATATATTTTAATGAAGAGTAACATCAGTGGTTCTGGGTAAGTGCACAAGTCACGACTGAAAATGAGACTTAAATAGTGTTATAGAAGTGCTGGTGCACGGTGTCCAGTCATTTTTTGAATGCTACCAGTTTTTTTAGTGGTTGAATCTCAGCCCTTCAGGTCTAGTTTTAGGAGAGCACTTCATCTTACATTTGGATGTGTTTGGTTTTGCATCAAGCTATGCATAGTACAGTTTTAATTGCTTTAGAATAATTTTGTACAAGTTCTGGTTCTTTTTTTTTGTTTCAGCAGAACTGTAAGATGTGATTATAGTCTGACATGTACAATTCTGTATTCTGGGGCAGCATTTTGTACATTCATGGATATGCTGTGCTGCTCTTTGGACCATACTGAGCTTTGTTCCTCTACCATGTTTTCCAAACTTCTGCTCTCTTTTGGAAATTATGTTTTCCTGCCCATTTGTTTAGTATGGGCAACAAGATTCTAACTTGTTTGATGTAGGTAGTCAGTTAAAGTTTTAAGTGCATCCTAAGAAGAAACTAGCACTGTTGAGAAAAAGTTAAAACTTTGCCTCATAAATACAGTTTTCAGTGCAATGAGAGACCTGAGGAAAAGTATCAGGCTGATCATCTTTGCCTTTCTTTTTTTCTTCTTAGTTAGCATTTCTTTATTTTCAAAATGGTTGTGTTATGCTATGATTGGCAAGGCAGTAAATTCTCCATGTAAACTGAAGTTGAGCTGAAAACTAGAAATAGCAATATCCCTTCATTTAAGATTGATAGTAGACTTCATTGTTTGAGAATTCCCTTTTTGATTGAAAAAAGTTAAGTTCTGTCTCTTGAGAGTGGACTGCTTTTTTGAAGAAACTTAAGAACAGAGGGAGAAAGTAAAGGAAATGAACCACTAATGAAAAGCTTTTAGTTTGATGTTTGGGACTTCTGGGGGGAAGAGGAGGGTTGTCATTTAGTGGTGTTGATGAGGCAATATGTGTAAGAAGTTTAGTGCCTGACATAAAATTTCACTCCATGACCATAGAGAAAGTTCATTTGATATAACAAATCATGAGCTTTTGGAAAGTTGCAAGCAGGATGGGTTAGGTCTCAAGGATTTTCTTTATTTGGCCTTCTTAGTTATATCTACTGATTCAATAAAATGCAAGTTCCTTAGAGCAAATGGAGATCTTTAATTTCACTTACTCTAGCAGCTACAGGACACTGGATGTTTCTTGATTCATGGTAGAAAATAGTTTTGTAATGATATAACAGAAACCAAGTTGTGTAGTATATCTGATTATTTTTTTACACATCAGTGCTAGTACCATAAATCACTTAGATTTTATTGCCTTGGTTTTTTCTGGCAAGTTACAAGGTCACTTGTGAACTGCTTCATCTATGACTAGGTATGAGTGTGTTTTGTTTAAAATAAGGCTTGAGGTTTTCCTTTCTTAAAATAATGCCTATTCCTTATAACTTCAGAAATGTGAGCTGTATAAACTGGAGTCTCATGGATTGTGTAAGCTCCTGTCATTTGGGGTTTGATGCTCAGGAGAATTACTCCCACTGATAGCTTGCATGTTCTTTGTTTTTCATACTTCCACAAGCGAGAGAGAAATATGTCTGGGAAGCTCTAAATTCTTTTTCACTTTAGTGAAAAAACATTTTGTCAAAAATGTTTTGGGGTTTTTTCCCCACTTACCATAGTTTAACCCCAGCTGACAACCAAGTACCCCCCAGCCACTCTCTCACTTCCCACTCCTCCTTCCCCACAGTGGGATGAGGATGAGAATCAGAAAATGGTAGAGTGTCTGTGTTGAGATAAGAACAGTTTACCATTTGAAACAAAGTAAAATATAATAGTAATAATAATAATAGAAAAAAGGAATAAAACCCAAGAGAAAGAAGTGGTGCACAATACTGTTTCATAGCACCCACTAGCTAATGCCCAGCCCTGTCCCCCAGCAGTGATAAGCCCCTCCCAGCCAACTCCCATCATTTTATCTATGGGATATGGCACTCCATGGTATGGAACATCATTTTTACCAGTTTGAGTCAGCTGTCTTGGCCATGCTCCCTCCCAGCTTCTTGTACACCTGCTCACTGGCAGAGCATGAGACAGTGAAAAGCCTTTAACTTACTGTCAGCACTACTTATCAACTCAAACATCAGTGTGTTATCACCACTCAAATCAAAATACATCACTGTACCAGCTACTCTGAACAAAATTTGCTCTATCCCAGCAGAAACCAGGACACCACTGTTAGTGTAACCATTCTACAGATTGATAAAAACATTTTTACTGTAATCTGAAGTGAATTAAATGAGTCATTAAACTCACAGCTTTATATTTAAACTAGAATAAGGCTGGACTGCAACCTCAGAGAGCTGTCTCTGTTGCTGTAGTTGCATGTTTCTATCGTATCCTTTGTTTCTTAACTTCAGTCAGGCGAACACATGGTCGCTTTGTCCAGTGTGTTGCTGAAAACTGGCTCCTTACCATGACCACTTATTTCTTGTGGTCAACAACTGACTTGTTGATAATGACAAGACACCATTGCCAGGGACCGAGAGTGCCAAAATGTCCATTTTGGTGACAATGCAGTCATAAGCTGATGGAAATAATAAAAATTTGATGCCCCTTTTGTCCTGGGTGTGCATGTACAAAACCAATGTACGCAGAGATAAGCGTCCAAGTCACATTTGGCTTATATATGGATAAATGTTTTGCACATGATCTTATAATACAGGTACTTCTTTCCCCTTATTCTAGCAGCAATCATTACTTGATCTGTCTTCCTATTTAAAATTCAGGCTGTGATCTGACTTGTTTCTGCTGATAGCTGCTTCACATTAGCTAGATGCCTGAGCAATAACTTGAGTAATGTGTCTCCGGCTTGTGGCAGGATGAAAACAAAACAGTTTATACACCTCACTTGAAAGATAAGTGACAGGATATTGAAGAATAAAAAATAGTTTTTGCAGAGACGTAAGAGATGTCCTTTGCAGAATGTTTTTTTTAGCTTTTCATTTCAAATGCCATATGAAGTGTACTGTGATAACTTAAATTCCCCTATACACTTTTTCATAAAGCATACTCCTGTTTCAGCACAGTCTAGGACCCAACTCCTCCTTAATCTGCAGATATTTTTATCAACTTGCTGAGAGTGAGAACAAGATTAATTAATACCACTGATTAATAGTTTGATGCTTGACACTCAAGACAATACTACCTTTATCATTTTTCTTCTGTAGGGAATCAAAGGCAAATGTAGGAGTACAAAACAAACACTCTTGAATGAATATTTACAGTGTAAACTAAATTACAATGGAAGAGAATGCTTCTATGTAGATCTTTCAGAACCTTGAGTAAATATACTCATTTTCTTCTTAAAAATCTGAAACTGTGTTGGTAATCCAAATGGAAGATCTCCTGGTATGGAGGGGAAAAGCCCCGTAAGTCACTATATGGAAATGCTTGAAAAATTACTGGGTTGTAAAAAGTAACTTGCTAAGCTCATGTTCCTTAGTTATCAGACGTCTTTGTAGCAAACAGACTGGAAGAATTAATAAAGGGAGTTCTGCCATAATTGTTTTATAGTACAATGCTCTGTGGAGGGGCAAGTGGAGTTAATCACCTAGTTTGACTGTGTCTGAATGTACAATGATCACAATGGCCTTCAAGTCTTTGGTAGTGGTAAGGATGGCTGGAATGGATAGGTCTTTCTTGTGTTGTGAGCAGCATGCTCAGGATTGAATTTGTTTTAAAATTTTGTTCTCTTTGTAGCCTACAGTTTGCAGTGGCTGACTGCAGACTGGTACCTTTGCCTTTAGTTGAGTGCATTTCTGATCATATTCTATGTCTCTGTGGGATTCTTTCCTTGTTAGTCCTAATGTCCACACCTCCACATACACTCCCACACACCTTGGAAAGTCTTCAGAATGCTATCTTAAAACTTTTCATTTGCCACTTCAATCAAGTATAGAAATGGCTTAATAAGGACTATACTGTTTGTATAGCAAACCCAGAGCAGGATTAGCAACAGCCCATCAAATAAGTAGATTGTAATATAAAAGCCTTTTTAATGTTTTCATTACAATTATGAAATTAAAATGTAATATCCTTTGATGTATATAAACTTGTGTTAGGGGAAGGCTAATTAAAAACAGTACCATGTATATTATTGATTACTGGTGACAGAAAATACGTAATTTTTGTGTCAGTCAGTCTGAATTTACCAAAATGGAAGGACTACCAAGAAGAATTAGATAGTGCCATAAAGAAATCCGTACCAGTCTTTACTTCCAGTGTTGGAAAAGGATTTTAATGATTATAGCATTGCATTGAAATAAGCCTTTTGTTGAATTGGTAATCTGCCTGATTTGTAACGTTTTATTTTCTTGGGTTTTTTCTACTTAGCTTTTGCAGCGTGATTGTTTTAATAGTTGGAAACATTACTGCAAAGACTGATTTGATGCTCCGTTTAGTATTTCTCATGTTACAATCTCTGCTTGCCTTTTTTTTTTGTACCTTACCTAAAGGTTCATCCTATCTTTAAAAGCTGGACAACAGGAACTTCCTATTTATAATACTTTCTTGAAATTATGTATTTTGTTAATATTCATGTTCTTTTTCATCACACCAAAATACTTGAAGAGCAAAACAATAATGATACGTTATGTAAATACAAAAATTTGTTAATGAAAATTATGTGATTTCCAGTTTGATGCAGTTTATTTTTTGTGTTATGCTGCAGGTCTATCAAATGGTTTTGGAGATGAAAGTAAAGAGAGAGGATTAGATGATACTCCAGGAAGAAAAGTTGAACCTCGTCGCCGCTGTGCATCAGAATCTAGTATTTCATCTAGTAACAGTCTCTTGTGTAACTCAAGGTAAAACTGTAAATATGAAATACAGATTTGAGACTGGATATATCAGTTTTCTATAGTGCTTGTGACCCACACTGAAGAATTGCATAAATTTTGGAAAAAAGAGCGCATTTCAATTTTCTCAGTTATGTCAGATCCGAGATACCTTTCAGGATTGCTGAGATTCTTCTGTTGAATTCAGGTTATTGCATATCCAGGCAGTTACATTTTTAAACTGACTGTGCTTCTCTTGCTCTGTAAAGATACAGATATGTTTTTGTATATAGTAATCTTGGCTTAATTGCCTTCCTAATCCAGAACACTAAAAATGTGTGTGTTTATTTTTGTGAGTGCAAGATAGAAGCAACTTAACAGAGCAGAGTCTTGTTCACAGAAAAGGAAGTTCAATAGCTTTGGAATTGTAGGTTGTCAGTCTATGGGTGGCTGGCTAGGTACTACAGTGTTGGTAGCAGCTCTGTACCAGCCATTGACTTTCTTCCCATGGAGTCTGTTGCTAAAGGCAGCACTGTCACAACGGACACTTCTGCCACCATTGATGTCTCCATCACCAATGGTGTATCTTCTGAAATAACACTAATTCTGGGTGAAAGGTCTCCACTCCTGGGCTGTGAGGATGGGACATACAGGACAGTATAGGGTAAATCTTTTAGACAGAAAAAGAGCACTTTATTCATGTGTTCAGGTTAAGGGAATGGTGTTAATGTCAAACAGGCTTTCAGAAACAAAGAGAATTTAATATTGCATCTATTTTAAATGTGATATTCTAGATCAAATTGTCAGTATAATTGTTGTTCATGTTTTATGATTTCTTGAAGATAACTTAAGTGTGCAGAAAACAAATTTCCCATTTTGAGTAGAGACATTTCACAATTGAAAGACTGGAATTTGTAGTGAAAAATTAAACAGAGAATAATTGTGTTTTCTGTGTAGTAGAACTGTTGGAGCAGTGGAACTGTCTTTTACTGATAACCAGGCAATTCTGTGTATGAAAATAATCAGGGCTTTGGCTTTTATGTTGTTTGTATTTGTTACTCAAAATATTTTTAGAGCTTGCTCCACTGATTTTACTCTGTACTGATGAAATTTAAATTCTCTTTCAAAATTCTGATTTATAGTGAACAATGTTAATTATCAAGTAATGGTTTTCATATTAATACTTTTGTAGTTTTAGTCTACCGAAGTGTGGTAAAGGCAAACCTGCCCTGATACGGAGACACACACTGGAAGATCGAAGTGAACTGATATCATGCATTGAAAATGGAAACTATGCCAAAGCAGCAAGAATTGCAGCTGGTAACTATAAATAATTGAATTCTTAATAGTATTGTATAATTTTGTCCATTTATTTGATAGATTGTAACATTTTTATTTTTACTGCTTAAATACATAAAGTCTTCTGAAAGTGTTGTTGATATCCTTCCAGAAATTACTGAATTATGCTTTTGACTCTTTAAAGACTTTTAAAAGAATAGTATCTGACTCTGATTTTGATTAATTTTCTCTCATTGCTTGAGGAAATAAAGAGGTTTTGAAATAAAAAGAGAAGGTGAGTTTTCTTTTACACTTCTTGTAAAAGAAAATTAGTAATCCTATGTGCTAGATTAGTAACCCTTTACTACCATGTGGAATAAACTCTGATTAGGGAGAATTCTGAGACTCTTACTTGTATATACACCTGAGAAGTCTCTGAGTCTGGCTGCATGCGTCCTGTCAGCTTGTGTATGATTTTCTATTCAGCATTAAAATACCATTTTCTTTGCAGCTGAGAATAGTGTAGTTTTCTTTCTCATTAGCTGCCCTGAAGAAGAGGATTTGTACTGTTTTTATGTACCATATGCAGTTCTAAATACATATTTCTTGAAACAGTCTGTAAATTAAGGACAAATTAATTGAAACCCTCATGGCTCTTTCTAACTGACATGTGAATACTTTACAAACTGTTACTAACAGAGCAGAGAACTAGAATTTACTGTGCAGAATGATTGAACTTTTTTTTTTTTGTGATCACTTTAATTATTTTTTTCTTGCTATTTCTAATTCTAAAAGGTCTTAAACCACTTTTTTCCCCTGGTTTGTTTTTGTAGTGTTGAGATAGAACATATATCTGCATGCCACCTTTCATTATAAATAAGCAGTGCCCATTTGAAATGCACTTTCTCTCAGCAGTAAGTACTGCCTGACTGCTGAGAGAAAGTGCACCTGCAGCCCCTGAACTGTATCTTGGTACCAGGTTTCCCCATACAATAAGTGCTGCCTGACTTTTACAGCATATGAACTTGGATAACTTTTTCCCCTTTGATCACCACCCCCAATTCCATCTTGAGAGTGTAACTCACTGTGTTCTGATCAGTCTCTGGACTGTATCTAGGGGACCAGTTGAATAAAGTATTAGTATCATGTAAAGAGCTCTTATGAATGCAACCTTGTTTTTATTGGTATGTGTGTGAAAGTTGGCATTAATATTTGGATTCTAAGGATCATGAGCTATTGATTAGAAAACCAAGAACTGCAGATTTGTCTGAGGTTTCATTCTGGAACATTTTAATTTTGTATTTCTTTGTTATTAGAAGTTGGGCATAGCAGTATGTGGATTTCAACTGATGCTGCAACATCTGTTCTTGAGCCTCTAAAAGTAGTATGGGCCAAATGCAGTGGATATCCCTCTTACCCAGCTCTGGTAAGTGCCCAGCTTCCCAGAAGTACAGTAGGGAGTGTTTCTGGTCTGAAAACACCATGCTCAAACTTAAGGTAATTGGTAAATTCCTATTCAGGTTGAATAAAGGTGGCTTATTCTGCCCTCTTGGCTATGCACTGAGTTTGTAAAGTTACTGTAATATCAGATTTTAAGTCAATAGTTTCTGCTACCCTGCTGGCCCTTTGCGATATGCAATACTCCTGTGTGGTGCAGCTCAGCCTCCTGCAGCCACTTGCTCACTCCCTGTGGGTTGGGGGAAGTTGGAAGAGTGCAAGTGAGAAAACTCTTGGGTGAGATAAAGGCAGTTTAATAGGAAAAGCAAAAGCTGTGCACACAAGCAAAGCAAATTCATTCACCACTTCCCATAGGCAGCAAGTGTTCAATCATCCCCAGGATGGGGATGGATCCCCATGTGGCTTGGGAAGACAGACACTATCACACTGAATGTGCCCTCCTTCCTCCTTCTTCCCTCTGCTTTGTATACTGAGCATGATCCCATATGGGATGAACTATCCTTAAGGTCAGTTGGGGTCAGCTGCCTCAGCTGTGTCCCCTCCCAACTCCTTGTGTACCCGCAGCCTCTTCACTGGTAGGGCAGTGTGAGAAGGGGAAAAGGCCTTGACTCTGTGTTAGCACTGCTTAGCATTAATGAAAACATATCTATATTGTCAATGCAGTTTTCAGCTCAAATCTAAAACATAGCCCCATACCACCTACTGTGAAGAAAATTGTCTCTATCCCTGCTAAAACCAGTATAGTTGTCTCAGTAGTCTTTGTTTCTGTATTATACTCATATTGCAGCAGAAATAATATATAAAAATACTCTTGATGATGCAGCTCATTAAAGAAACAAAAAACTCAGTAGCTGGAATAAACGAACTAATTGCAGCCAATTGTGAATGATGTACTGGAAACTTAAAGCTGTTCTTAATATAAGATATATACGTGTGTGTGTGTATGTGTGTGCGTGTTAATAAAGGAGAAACAGACACAGTTCTACTTACATCAAAGCTTGCAGAGAAAATATTGATGAGGTGTTTGGCTTTAGGCCTTTGGGGTTATAGGAACAGTTCATACACTGGTTTGATTTTTATATGAGTCTGGACAATCACTACTTCTAATATGTGTGTTACAAAGACAATATGAAATGTAATTACACAAAGGTTAAAACCTCAGGAGGTGGCATTCAGAGCACTTGAGTTTAAGTACCCTCAGTGGGTGATTCAAAGACACTTGGGTCAGATGCTGAAAATTTGATGATTTGATGATTATTTATTGGAAGGCATTAGCGCTAGATTTAAACTGATGAAGACCAAAAGGTTCCTTTTCTGCCTTTCCTTTATGTTAGCATTGGTGTTTCTGAGGGTGGGATAAGTTGATTGAGGAGATAAACCTCTGTAAAGAGAAGAAAATTCTTCTGATTTCTACAAGCTCCCCACAGTATTAGCTTTCTATTCATTTATTTCCCAGAGTCAGTTTGCTGTGGATTAAGATTGGTGCCAGTGTAGATGGTGGAAAAACAACAGGAGTTTGTAGAGTAGGAGATAGGGTTTTACTCCATGCCTGTTCCACCCTTCTTTAGGTGGAAGCTAAGCTGTGAGCTGCCTGCAGTGGAATTTTTCCATCAGGATGCTTAGTTTCACGTTAGCATATTCCCTCTCTCCCTCAAGTTTTGTTTAGAACAGCTTTGTGACTGTAACATGTTTGCATGTTTTACTGAAGACTGAGTCATTAAATTGGATATGCAAGATATTTGAAAGTTACACCTTTTTTGGTTTTGTTTTTAAATTTTTGCTCCAGAGTTTGAGTATGGAGCATGTGTTTTACCAAAATACTTACATGTGAACATCGGTTGGTTCTTTAAGGTGTATGAATTTCAAACCACAAAATTTGAGGCCAGTTACAGCTTCTGTAAATCCTGGTTTGACTTTTTCATTCTAAAACCTGCTTGTCAGTCTCAAAGTTGTACTAAGTGTAATTCAAATGAGACTTTTCAGAAGAACTGATATGGGTGGAAAATGCTTTTTCCGGTGTTTTCAGTCAAGTCTGCCACTCGGTCTCCACTATGCGTATTCAGCTTGTGTCAAAAAGTTGTGTTTATATCCAGTGGCTGTTTAGTTTATTATTTATTTCTTGTTAGCTTAATTTTTAATACCTTCTTAAAATGAATTATATAATTTTAAAAATAAGAAACAGTCTTTTCTTCTCTTACAGATTATTGACCCCAAGATGCCTCGTGTTGCTGGCCATCACAACGGTGTTACTATACCAGTGCCCCCTCTAGATGTACTGAAAATTGGAGAACAAATGCAGACCAAATCAGACGAGAAACTGTTCTTAGTACTGTTTTTTGACAACAAAAGAAGTTGGTATGTTGCTGAGACATGTTGTTTGATGCAGTGACTTCAAATTTTAACAACCTGTACCTTTGGTCTGGAAGAAAATTGAAACATTATTTTTCCATGGATATAATTCCTATGGAATTATAAACTGTAAGGTTAAAATTTCATATTTGAGTCTATTTTTGAACCAAGAGATATATCATCACTGAAAGATACCTTTGTATTGTTATTTTGGAAGAAAATGTTAGGAGTTATTAAATAGTCTTTTTTATTTACAAGCAACTTTCATTTATTGACCTGATGAAATTGCTTCATTGCAGGTTTTTAAAACTAATAGTCTAACATTTATATCGATCATCCTTCATCATTGCTTTCTGAATTACAACACTTCTCCTCCCAGTCTGCTCAAGTGCATTTTCTTTGATTTTTTAACCTCTCTTTAATTCAATGCTTTATTAACACTTTCATTTGAAGTTCTTAACCTTTTCTAAATTTTTTTCATTAAACCTTCCCTATTTTCATTTGTTTTGGCATCAGCAATATGCTATGTAGAGCCTGAAGGGGGGTCATTCACACAACAAAACATTCTCTTTCCCCCATGGTCTTTGGCTTCAGGGCTGGTGGAGTTTTTCTGGGGAGGTAGGGGGAGACATATGAGGTTTTTTGGTGTTCTTTTGGTTGTTAGGGTTGGTTTTGGTTTTGGTGGGTTTTTCCTAGACAATGGAAGCTTCTCATCTACCTTTCATCAAACTGTGTATTCTTTTCTGTGTTCTCTGTAGACCCTCTCCTCTCCTAGTTTCCATACAGGTCAAGCTAACTGTAAATCTGTCCATGTCTCATTTTTCTCTTGAATTTGCTTACTTTTAGCCATCAGTTTCCTCTTGAGATGATTATATGCGGCGTTGAGTGATGCTGCCTTCTCCTGACTCCCTCTGTGCCAGTACGCTACACTTAAATAAATTTCTGCGTAAAATTTATAACTGATGTTTGCTCTTTTGCCCCTTAGATTTTTTGGCATAATTTTTCTGTTCTTCGGTAATTTTCTTAATTATTTGGTACTTCTTCTTAATTATCTTTGTTCATTTGCTTAGAATTCCATAATATCCTGCATTTTTCTGCCTTTGTTAGCAGAGAACATCTGCATTTAAACATAGTCTTGTTTCTCATTTTTTTTCTCTTACTGTTGTCACCAGTGTAATGCATGTTTTCCCTGGTCACTTTCTTAATAATTGCTCTTATTGCTTCTTGGTCTGGGGACTCCTCGGCAGCTTAAACTTTTCTGATTAGTCTCTATATGTAGGTGGTCCTAATCATGTAAATATTGTGCAAAGTTGTCTCTAATGGGTACTCTGCATTGATGGACAGGAAAAGACTCAATACTTCTTCCAGCTCCTTTCCTCCCCTCTACCCTGACCCCACCAACTTGTTTTGATAATTATTCTTTTATTGTGGTTGTTTTGGCACTCATAATTCTATCTCTGTTGTGTCTCTTTTAGTCTTGAACCCCTGTTGTGATTTTCATTCATTTGCAGGGTGTGTGTCACCTTCAGTCTGTGATACCAGTGTCTGTCCCCTGTGGATTTTCATATTTGTTTCTTCTTCTTCCCCGCTTATATCTGGAGGACTTGCAAAGCTTTCTTTCAAAAATACCTTCTTAAAACTTCCTCTGATCTGTATTAAAACTGATAATGGTTAGACTGCTGCTTTTCATGCTATTATCATGCTGTGTCCTTGTACTGACTCTTCACCTTTTATTTCAGTGTGTGTGCTCAATACGATAGGGCTCTAGTTTAGAGTCCTTTAAGAGAATGAAAATATTTCAATAGCCAATATTATTTATTTAAAAGAAAATTTTTTGCAGATTTGACTGTCTGATTTCCTGTTGGTTTGGCTTTAAATGGTCTCCCAAACTGTTTTTATACAAAAGGAGGGCTTCTGCCTTTTGCAGGATTGAGATTGCAGACTACGGGAACATATCTTAAAGATATTCATTAATTGACCTAAGTTTTGTTTTCCCCATAGAAAACAGGATTACAATCAACATGTATGAAAATTATGTAAATTTAATTTATACTTTTAAAATCAATATTTAGAATGCTTTAACTAGAAGAATGGGATGTAGAGGTTTTTCCATTATCACTCCTCTATGCCCAGAATTTGAAGATATTTATGGAGCTTAAAAGTATCCTGAATACAGAGCTAGTACTCTGTATTTCATACTGGGATTTCATACTGCAGGGTAAAAGCATGCTAAAGCAGAACTTCCTTGGCAGCTTAGCTTTCCGCATAAAGAACAAATTGAGATGCCTGAAATGTAAGGCAAAAATCCATCATCTGAAAAACTCCTTGTAATAATGGAAGGGAAAGAATGAAGAGAAACAATACTGTGTCAGGTGAATCTTGGGCCATGTCATTGTTAGTTGCTGCTGCCTATTCTTTAACTGCATCAGTATTTTAGGTTAATTTTTTCTGTTGATACTTTATCACTAAGTACATATCACTGAATTGGAATGTATTCTCTGTTTTTTGGAAGAGATTTTCTTAATATTTCATGTTCTTTAAATATATAATGCAAGTAAGCACTATCTTCAAAGATGTTTTATTGTTTTGTTTAAGATGGTGAAGCTGATCTGCGATATGAGAAACATGGCATAGTAGCCCTGACATTTCTGGGCAGACCTCTTGATTTTATTCTATATTTAACAGGTTTATTTTTTACCCTTTTCTTACAGGCAGTGGCTTCCCAAATCCAAAATGGTTCCCCTTGGGATAGATGAGACCATAGACAAGTTAAAAATGATGGAAGGACGTAACTCGAGCATACGAAAAGCAGTAAGGATTGCTTTTGATCGTGCTATGAATCACCTGAGTCGAGTCCATGGAGAACCAGTCAGTGACTTCAGTGATATTGACTAACAGAGATTCTCTAGCAAGGCATGAAAAGTACCACAGAGACTTGAACTCTACTAATGAACCTCTTTGTCTAAAAGAATGTATTGAAGATACAACCCCTTAATTGTTGATTCAGTGGCTGAGTTCTGCAAACTTGAAATAGTTGAGCAATTCTTCTAAATCACCATTGCCATATTGATTAAATATTTTATTGTGTTGTAGATTGGAGGATTTTCCACTAAACCTGTTAAAATGTCTTGTTCATAGTGTTCATAATTGTACATAAATGTATATTCAACACTTAACTTATTCTGATTTTAGAAGTAGCTCCTTAATTCCTTTTATAATTTTGTTGGGGAGGGAATTGGTTTTTGTTTTTTCCATGCTTTTTACTTTTTTTTTTCTTTCTGAGGTTAAGTTACCTAAGCACCATCTTCCAGCTTAAGGTGTTTAGTGGATCTTAAAGCCTAATATCAAAATGGCATCAAATATATGTTTGCCTAAATCATATACAGTATGGTGCTGCTTATATAATTTCTTCCTTGGTCTGTAGCTTCTGAAAAAGACTTCTGAATGTTTGTGTAAATTGTTGCTCTTTGCACAAAGTACCACATATTTAAGATTGATGTAAATTTACAATTACAAATATGTATTTTAAGAAAGGAAGTTACATTATTTTGGAGGGTACTTTGTGAGAAAGACATCAATAAAAATTATACTATGTACATCACTTGCAGATCACCAAAAACACTCCATTGTTGCCCAAAATGACTTAGGGTTGTTACTGTTTTAAGCAAACCTGGCTTAAAGCCTGCAAGCACATTATTTCTTTCAAAACCATATCCCATTTATCTCCCGTTGGTTTAAATTTGTTGATATGTGTGCCTCCCTGTGTTTTATTTATTGTAGAAAATGTATTAATTTGCTTTATAATGAAAAATGAAATTGACAAATATATTGATATGCATTTTTATACAGGCACATGAGAAGACAACTTGCTTTGGGAGAAAAAATGTATTGGAAATTGTATAAAATAACTCGATGGTTTGTGTGTAATTTGGTTTTTTGGTAACTTGTAATCTTTTGTTTCCAATGAGGGGATTTATGTAACTTTTAATTTAGAACACTTTGGTAGCAATAGAAACTTTGGATACATTTTTGTATGGTACATGTGATGTATATAGAATTAGTACTTTATTTTTATTTTTAAGAAGTAAAGCATTATGTTTGGGCAGGGGGAAGAAGGAGGGTGGGTTTCCAGAACTGCATTTTTATATTAAAAAGAAAAAAAAATAAAGTCAAGATATTGATTGTTGTAGCTACTTTATTCCTACCTTCACTGAGATACTGAATTTGTAACAATGAAAATGGCAAGGTATGTTTGCAATGTGATTTATAATGGCTCCATTATTTATAAATGCACTGTGTTTGAACTCTTTTGCAGTGATATCGTAAATACTGTACCAAGTTATATAATATGAAACACCAAATAATGCATATGAATGCACGAAGTATTTATGCCCAGCTTTTTTATAAAGGATTAGCAAATACAGCAAAACCAATACTTTTTAAATCTTTTTTTTAAAACTTCATTGAATAGCATACTTCATTGTTAAACCTGCTTGAATCTTTATTTTAAAGGGACAATTACTTTTTAAATAGTTTTTAATGTTTTTATTCTCTATTGTTTGTAATACCCCCGTAGAAGCTTGAAATAAAATTTCTTTCTCAACTGTAAATTTTGTCCTGAATTTAGCCCATGAGATTTTGCTGCAGTGCCCATTTTCTTACTCCATGACTGAGCTGTTCCAGAGGCACTGGGCCAAGAAGCTGAATGTTCTCCTGTGGCACCCAGCATTGTCCTTACCGAGCCCTTTGGACAGGAGCTGTTGCAGTTAGCTGAGACCAATTGCCTGTGATGGACCCTGGTAATTAGGGATGAGTTGGATAAACTTCACAAATGATCAAGCAAATGGTTTTCTCAGACTTTACAGCAGACACAACTTTAGGGAGAGGAGTGATGGCAGGTACCCTGGAAGGACCATCATTCAGGTATGCTGCTCTGATGGCCTGAAGAGCCACATCAGTTAGAAAAATTAAAATCTGGTTGTTTGCATTAAATATAATGACTTCAAAGATCTGCCATATAATCATGCTCTTCTTTAAAGGGAGTGGAGCCCGATTTGGGCAGCGTTGAGACACTAGAACCACTTATCATTAGTGCTCTTAAAGGTATTAAAAAAAAAAGATGCTGCATCAGATTTTATTTCAGGCTGGTTCCACAAAATGTACTCAGATTTTGTATGTGTAAAACTAGATAATGATTCACAACCTCATTTTTGTGCACAGAGAAACGGGCTTTGTTTCTGTCTTGGACCTTGGAAAGCTGAAATGCAGTTGCAGCAGAAGTTGGAAGATATACTTGTATGATAAGAATGTTGATACCTGTGAAATATGAAGTGCCACTAAAAAGGAAAGGATGCAGTTGCAAAATGATTTTTCAGAAGGCTTCCTGCGTTCTCAGTTGCTTTGCACACTAGCAACGTCACAGGGGTGGGAAAAGAGCTCATCTTTTGTAAAAAATAGCTCATCATTTGTAAAAAAGTAATTGATTTAATTATTTTGGATTTTTTTTTTAATCACATCTTCAGGGAAAGCTCTGGTTTGAATTTTGCTCGGACTTCCAAGTTTTATTTTATGACTTTTCTGTTCAGAGATAGTTTCATCAGTTCTTGGAGAAGGAAAATGTGCTGCCTTCATCTTACAGGGGACTGTATGCACTTATGAGAATTATCAGCTGGAAAACTTTACTGATTGAAAGAAGCTTGTTAAGTATCCTGACAAAGCACGCTGCATCTTCTTCTGATGAAGCTGGCATAAAAGGCTCGTTTATTTTTGTTCTGGTTATGTGGTGGAAACGGTCCCAGGAATTCGTCCCAGACCCTGTCGAGAGGAGGTTGCAGCAGTGTCAGTTGCTGTCCCCATACTCTCTTGTGATGAAGTCCAGTATCATCCAGTGGCTCTTGAGATTGGGTTAAAGTTTAAAATAATTTATCAGACTTGCCAGTCTTTGGTGTGACTTGGGTGTTTTTAATGGAATTCGTACGTACTTACGACAGGAAGTCTGAGCTCCAAAGCTGCCTTATTTCCAAATTCTAGGGCCTGACCAGACACAGTAGTCAGATGAATGCGTGCATATTGGAGTGTGCTTCACTGCGTTTTAGACCAGGTTCTTCTATGATGGTAATATTAACAACATAGAATGGAAATTAGTATTCTAGCAGAGAGAAAAACTGGAACACCACATTCTGGCTTGCCAGCTTCCTGGGGAGTGTTACAGTTGTAAGTACAGGGTGTAAGTTTGCACATTCACTGCTCAGTTCTGGTGTGATCATTTCCTGTTAATAGAAGTGTGAGACCTACATCATCAGTGGAAACGATGTGAAAATGTCTTTTCTTGTATCAAAATGTGAGCAATTCTTGTATAAATATTTAGGGGAGAAATGTGACTAGAGAATGTTTTTTTTTTAAAAAAGTTTGTTACCGACTTCAGTGATTTTTTTTTTGAGGAATGTTTCTTGTGATTTTCTGTCTTTTACACTAGAGGGAGCAATGCACACAGACCGTCAACATCCACAAAATAAGTATTCAGTTTTTCCTTTTCAAAATGCTGCTATTAAAACTTACTGCTTGTAAACAGTAAGTCTTTTTTGCTTCTAGTATTTCTAGTCCATCAAAAGTAGCTTTCTCTGTTCTTGCTGCAAGAACAGAGATTTGGGAGATTTGGGAATGTTTAATTTTGACTAGAGCTGGTACAAAGGAGAAATAGCTCTGGATTTTCTGGCTCTTATGTAATTGCAAGTGACAGATTAATATCTTCTTACACTTTTATTTAGTTGTTGGTTTTCTTTTCACAGTTGCATTCTGTAGTGTTAGAAAATGACTCAGAGGTGGCTGCTGCCAGTGGCACAGTGCAAGTCAAACACACCAATTAACAGAAATACTCAAGTTTGGAGGTGAAGGTTCCAAATGAGACAGTTGCTCCTGCAGCCTGGCAAGGGGAGGTTGTCCTTGAGGATGTATGCAAGGGAATAAAATAAATTCATCTCAATCTTGTGATCATATGGGTAAAGGTTCTTGTCTGTGTGAGAACAAACTTTCTCACCCCTGATATATCTGTAACAAAAAATACAGAAGTGAAATGTAAATGGAGGAGACATTTACTGTTCACATCCAGCTTAGCACTTTTGGGTTACCTTGTTTAGATGTTTGTTTAACATCATTCTGTTGCTATGACTTACCTGTTTTATCAGTTCTTCCTTGGAAGATTTATTTCCTCTAAAACTTTTAATGTAGAAAAAGAGTAAATTGAAGGTAATGAAAGCTTGGGAAATAATATTTTGGAATAGCATGAAGTTAAAAAACTTTTTTTAAACTTTTGGGAGTTGGTATTTGATGGGAAGGGGCTGTAAATTTATTTTTACCTGCCTATTTATTCAGCTTTTATTGGCTGTGCACAGAAACTGCTATCAAATCTCTGATGGTCAGGAAAGAAAACACAAGATCTCAGCAGCTGTACTTCAATGCTATTCATGATTTTTTTCAGTTGTTTCTATGTGTTAAATTAACAGTGCAGTGATTGCAGTCACCCCATTCCATTTTGTGCTTACACTACATGGAGAGAGGTGACAGAATAAGGGTTTTATTTTTCTTTTAATAATTTAAAATATTCTTTATTTTTTTAAATTAATCCCCATGATATCACATACTTTCTCATCACGCTGCTGCTCTGCTGCCTTTGTGCTGTTCTGCTGCCTTTTTATTTTCACAGTTCCTCCAAATTCAGCTCATTTTTTTTGATCTGTTTTGAAGTCTTCACTGCAGCAAGCCAGCGCTGTCAGAAAACCAGGAAGTCTCCACTTACTGGGGTAAAGTGGCTAAAGTCTGGCTATCCAGAGAGGTCTGGAGTAATGTGAATAGTTTCCATGTCTTGTCTTTGGTTGCTCCCTTTTACATGAAATTTTATGTATTGATGCCTACTTTTCTCGTCTCTCCTATTAAGCTGCATTTTTGGTCTGTCGGCTGTCTAGAGCCATTCTCCACCATGAAGGTCTCACATTGTGAATTCTGGGAGGTGTAACTGTATTCTCTGTTCACTTTCCTTGGCAGCAGTCCCAAGTAGGTTTAGCCTAAGAAGATGAGTTAGGAATGCTCACATGCCTCCCTCTCCTGTGGTCAGTTAATGGCTCTTTCACTCCTCCTTACCTGGCTTTATGGGGAGACATTTACTGTCCATATCAAGCTCTATGAGAATAAGAATTTTCACATACTTATTAAAAAAAAAAAACCCCAAAACCACAGAAAAATCTTATCTAAATCCTTGGAAAGTACAAGGAGGACAAAGGAGAATCTACACCTGTCATTTTAATGGGAAAACATTTGCTAATAGATGGTGCAAAGATTATAAAGGATTCAAATTGTTCTGATTGATTTTTTGGGCTTTATTTGTCACTGTATTTGAGATTGTGACAGTTCATTTTTTTAGACTCCTAGTCTTTGTTAAAAAAGGTTGATAATACCCTCCTTTCATAATTTTGCTTTAAGGCCATGGAAACTTGTTGCTCATGCTCAAGTAGATGGAGAACCACAGGAACATGAGTCAGTTTTGTCAATAATAAATAGGGAACTATTGAAAAATATTAGCAATTTTTTACCATGAAACTTGTAGGATTTGGGGACTTTGAAAATTGTCTAATTTTTCAGTGTGCAGAGTTCACAGAGGTATTATAGCACTGTAAATTACTTCAGTTGTAAGAAAACCAATCATGTCTTCTTTTCTTAAGGGTTATTTTAAAAATAATTTATGATTAAGTTGTGCATAAAATGTTGCTGCTTAAGGTTTTCTGTTTAGCATTTCTATAAGGAAAATTTTATAAGGAAACCATTTGATAAGGAAAATAAAATAATAAATTTATCTTAATTTAAAATAACCATAAAACTTAATAATTAATGTAATAGCTATAATATAGATATAATATTCAAAATATTAATCTTAAAATAATGAAGATAATATTATGTTGTAGAACAAAGGGATCCACTTTATTTACCACTTTATTTATTTAATAATTCTGATTTTTAATGCTGCTTTAATAAAAGTCTGTTGTTCCTCAGCTGTTCCTCTTTCACTGAGAATGACTGACAGCAAACCAATTCTTGTTAGGAAGCACAAAACAGAAAGCACAGATGTTGCACAGATGAGAGCAGAGGTTTGGACAGTCCCCTCCAGGTGCTCAGTGCATCAGTGCTTCCCTTCCATGAATCTCACAGTGCAGGAACTCATGGGCAAAGCAAGCCAGCAAGTTTCCTGCATGGATTTGATATGTGGCCATTGAAGCAGTGGGGTAGGGACAGCTGGGTGTTAAAAACAAAACAAAAAGCTTAGTAAGTTTGTGACAGGAACTGTGCAATAGCAGATCACTGTCCTTGGTGGCCCAGAAGGTCTCTTCAGTGCTGTGTTGTTAATTCTTAAGTTAAGCTGCCTCATGACAGGTAAATATGACTTTTTACCCAATTTTCTTAAGTCTAATTTTGCTATCAGTTATTTTCCTTTCTTTCTCCCCAATTCATGTGCTAAAATAAAGGCAGAATAAATAATCAGAATTAATGGTTCCCAGGGTGAGAGAAGCAAACATGATACAGTTTTTGCTCTCCCTTTTCATTTACTTACTCTCACATTCTGTTTATTATTTACTTTATTATATTTTGTATTGTTGTGGTGGTGTTTAAACAAGCCATATCATTAAGAGATATAAAAGTTCTAGTTTATATAAAAATAATGGTATTTTGTGTAAATAAAATGTGTCATCTAATATCCTAATTTTTTTCTGTTTTTCAGAAGACCTTCTGGAATGGAGTGAAAAATACTTCTCGTCAAAATAAAGAGAGAATAGTTAGCAGTTAAGAGAAGTTACTGAATTTGATTTATCATAGACTATGCCTGTCAACCAGAAAATACAAGGAAAAGGCAAAGAAAACTGAAGAGGTAAAGAACTGACAACAGTAAAATAGTTTTTATTTTAAAAGTCCTAATTTCTAGGCAAGGAAAAAGAGGCTCCATAGAAAATGAGAGCAGGATTCTCAGTTTAGAGTTAGAATTAAAAAAATAAGGTCAAAGACAGTAACAGCAGCAGATAGTCACATGGCACCTCCTCCAGAGCCTTGTATGCCAGAGACTGTTGATGTTGCTTGTTACTGCAATTGTTCAAAGTGTCTGTCAAGTCTCCATGCTTCATATAAACTATTTGCATAAAAAGAAACCATTAGCATTTTAACACCTCAGCAATAAAAAGTTCTAGTTTTGAAAACTCTGGTCTTATTTTATATTTAACATTCAGTAGTTTCATTAATCTTGGTTAGTGTGACACTGTCTTCTGTGTCCAAGGTTACTAGAGTTGGCAGTGATGTATTCAGTCAGGTTAGGGGTAGCTAATGAACTACACAAGTCTGTTTTATTAGCTGTCTCTCTAAAAATTACTTTTGGGGACAGCCTGAAGTTCGTATTAGCTTTTGTATTCAACAGTCTCTTTAATGTCAGCTATATGTGTACAATTACCAGTTAAAGAACAAACAGCCTTGAAAGTGAAAACACAGTTGCAAAGCTGAAGCTGAGCCTGTTTAGCTGTTGCATTTGCAGCAAGGGTACACAGGAAACCTTTGCAGTGGATATTGGTCCTTTCAAGCACACATAATCAAATTACCACTTTCTTTTCTGATATTCGTGGGATCTGCTGTAAAAGAAAATCACAGGCTGTTTGGCTGTAAGTTTAGACAATCTCTTACCGATTATTTTGATTACAAACAAGAGGGAAAACAGTTCCCAGAGCAAGACAAAAGCAATGCATGGCTTAGTGCTGCTGCTAACATTAAATTAGTTTTGGTAAAACTCCTGTTGGTGGAAATTGAGTGAATTGTCCAAGGACAGTAGAAATTCAGATTGTCCAGGGCCACAGAGGAAGCCTGGGACAGAGTTAGGAATCAAATGAGCACATTTCTGCCTCAGTGACAAAATTATGTCTTCTTTTTTAATCAGTTGATAGATTTGGAATTTAATCACTGGCTCAGATGCTCAGTGAATTTTGTTAGAAAAGGAGTGTGTTGGGCTGATCCCAGCTAGCAGCAAAGCAAAGCAGAGCTACTCCATCATTCCCTGTGGGATATGGGAGTGCAGAGGGAGAGAAAAAGCAAGCAGACTTGTGGTTCAAGATTTAACAGCTTAACAAGTGAGCATGGAATATGGCTTTGGGCAGTTCAGGTCGACAGCTGTGGCTGCATTTCCTCCCAGTCTCCTTCCCCCTCCCAGCAGAGAGGCAGAGTGAAAGCCAGAAGGATTTGGTGCTATACAAGCACTGCTCAGCAGTAGCCAAAACACTTGTATGTGATCAACAGTTCAGTCACAAATCCAGAACACGAGACAATATTAGCTGCTGTGACATTCCAGCCAGACCCAGTACAAAAGTTTAAGATTTTTTTTCAATTTGCTTTTGTTTTGCATCGGCATCAGTGGTCTTGTTATGGTAAATTTTTGATTTTTATTTTAAGGCAGAAGTCCTCTAACCTCTGGTTAGGATAGTCAACAGTACTGTAGGCAGAGCAGCCCTATGGGATATGGGAGACAGATAGATTCCCATTTCATCCTGTGGACACTGAATTTGGGCTGCTGTTACCCCAACCAGCTATCAGTTCTGTAAATAGGAAGCCCTGTAAAAAAGCCTTGTTGAAATGAACATGCTTCAATGAAAATCAAAATTTTTACCAAAACCAGCTTAATAATTATATCAAAAAGTTTTGCTTCAGTACAGTTATTTATCTTGGTCTCTTATCTACCCATAAATCTTGATTGTACCTTATTTCTACTCCTGTGTTGCAGATGTGAAACACAATATAAAACTTTCTCTTATGGAACAGATACTAAATTATCTTAATCTATTTACTGCTATTTGACTGCTGTACCAGTTGTTCCCAGTATCCAAGCTATATGGGTATGCCATGACAGTACTGAAATAAACAGAAGTTCTAGTGTGCGTTCTGGGAATGCATTTGGGGACTACCAATACAAATAGTGTGTGTAGTTAAAGAGTTTAAATTCATCTGTAATGAGTTTAAAGTTATGGGGTTTTACCAGTCTCTGCTTAATTTAGAAACTCCATTTCCTTTCTTTATGTGCTGATAAAAATATGAGTGTTTTAACATTTAATTTAAGTTAATTTCATACTGCTAGATCTCTGGGCAAAAAAGATGACAGGTTGTTAAGTATTATTCCCTAAATACATGTTAAAGTAGTAAAAAGAGAAAAAATTTCCTTATTTTGGAAAAGTGGAGGCACTGAGTTTTAATCAAAAGATAGCATGAAATTAGCACATTGGTCTTTCAGGGATTTCAGTACTTAATTCTGATAGATGAGCTGCTCATTTAGTACAAATATACTGCAAAGAGAAAAGAGAACTATGTTAGGCATAATTTTTCTTGTGAAAAACTTTTCTAATTAAGACCAGCTTATTTTGAAAACACGGTTAAATTACAAACTGCATTTATATATTTCACAAACATAATTGATTTTCACTAAATGAGTACAACCTTAGTTAAATAGTTTTCCCTCAGAAGCAAAACATAGGTACCTTAACGGGCTGAATTTTGCCCAAACTTCAGGCTTGGGCTAAAATTCATGTATTATCAATGAAAAATTACAGCCATGGACCTAAATTTTTGCAACAAAAATATAAACCTGACTCTCTTACTCAGTTAAGGTTGTTTGCTTGCTTGTTTACTTGTTTGTGTTTTGTTGCTCCTCCTCTCTCTGCTCATCCCTTATAATTTCTGACAATCTTTCTCAAGGGTGGAACTGTAAAAGTAACTCCCTGGAGACAGATAAAGAGGACGTGGCCCTGCTTTCCATTTTCACTGTCTTGCTTCATCTTTTGGATTTCTTAGGGGCCCATTTTTAACAGGTCAGGCTTCCCTTTAGTTGATTTTCTTTCTCCTACTCTGCTGCAAGAGGGGAACCGAAATTGTTAACTCAGAAGGAGGTGAACAAACTGAGCACATCTTCAGCATGGGGCATTTACCACTGCACAGTGTGAGATTCAGAGGGTGCACAAGAACCAGTTTGTCTGGATCCTGCTCTGTGCACCCAAACAGGCCTGCTGAAGTAGGCAGACTGAATTTTGGACAACTAACATTTGCAACTGCATGACAATACATATCCAATATGAAATTTTAAATTAGCTGCTTGGTTGGATTTCTTCTATTACCTATTTTAAAACAATACATATTACAGACAAATACGAGTCTGCAAAGGTGCTGATTTCCAGACAATATTCTGCAACTAGCAGTTCAAACAGAAGAAATATACACAAATAATGTAAAGGTAGTTAAATCAGTTTATTCTTCAATAGATATGCCTGTTTTCTGCAGAGTAGAACTGACTCGTGTCCAATTGGATTTGGTAAACTAATGCTTTTTAGATAGAACCCTCTACTTATATTATGGAACACCTGTAAAAAAATATTATAATATATAAAATCAGTCCTTTCACTCAATTTATTACTATTTGCCATGGTTTGATTGATGCAGTCCACAAATGAGAGGGAGTTTCTGTTTCCTTTGACTGTAACTGAAGTCACAGAATTGACTTACTGCTAGTGATGTCTCCAGGATAATGTAGACAATAGCAATATCAGCAGGCCTTTGGCAGAGAAAGATTATAATGTTCTAAGACTAAATTATGAAAGTTAACTATTTAGAAGGTCATGGGAATCTCTAGGGTGGGACATAATTAAATCCTGACTTGTTCTCAGAGGAAGAGTTGCTGGCAAAAGATAAATCTAGGGCATTAAGCTTTAAACAACTTTTCAGTTTTAAAAACTTGTTTTATCAAACAAGATCACTTGCTGAATCCCATGCTTGCATGAAATAGAGAAATTTTGACACTGGCTTTGAAAATTAATGTTCTGAGGCCTATTTAATCCATTGGATTGGATTGGAGTGGCAAGGTCTTAGTAGCAGAGGGGCTACAGAGATATCTCCTGTGAGAAGATTCCAGAAGGTTCCCCCACATCTCATGAAGCCAATGCGCTCTGGTTCCAAGACACATCTGGTGCTGGCCAAGGCTGAGCCCACCAGTGATGGTGGTGGTGCCTCTGGGATAACAGATTTAAGAAGGGGGGAAGGTGAAACAGCTGCACAACAGCTGGAAAGAGGAGTGTGAATGTGTGAGAGAGCCCTGCAGTACAAAGGGATTTGGAGGACGTGCTCCAGGCAAGGGAGCTGGGATTCCCCTGCAGCCCCTGGTGCCCTTGGTGAGGCAGCTGTGCCCTGCAGCCCCTGGAGGAGACTGATGCCAGGGGAGGTGCACACTCAGAAGAGGCTGTCATCCTGTTGGAAGCCCATGCTGGAGCAGGCTCACAGGGAGAGGAGCCCAGGCTGGAGCAGTTTGGTGCAGGACTTGTGACCCCGTGGGAGATCAAGGCTGGAGCACAGCAGGAAGCACTGACTCCCAGGGTGGGACCCCACGCTGGAGCAGGGCAAGAGGGTGAGGAGGAAGGAGTGACAGGGACAATGTGTGATGAATTGGCATGACAGCCCCATTCCCCATCCCCCTGTGCTGCTGGTGGGGAGGAATTAGAGAAATAGGGAGCAAAATTGAGTGTGAGAAGAAGGGAAGGGTGGGAAGATGTTTTAAGATTTTATTTCTTCTGATCCTACTTGGATTTGATTAACAATAAATTAAACTAATTTCCCCAAGGTGAGTCTGTTTTGCCTGGGATCTTCCGATCAAACAGCTGAGTGATCTCTCCCTGTAACTGCTGAGTGATATATCCCTGTCTTTATCTCAGCCCAGGAGCCTTTTTTTGTGTTTTCTCTCCCCTGTTTAGTTGTGGAGGGGAGTAAAAGAGTGGCCTGGGTGCCCAGTCAGATCAGGCCCCCACACCTATCAAGGAAGTAACTCTCATGGTCCTGGGAGGCAGTGACTCTGCAGATTGGATCTGTGAGATCAACTCTGTGCCCTGCTTGAGTTTGCCAAGGAATCTGAACACAGCCATGCAAGTACTTCCACTGCTACCCTCATGTCTGCAGTGCAAGCAGATACTCATGGCTTTCTTTTCTGGTGGAGCTGCTCAGCTCTGGCAAATTTCAAGCTGTTCCCACAAAGACTCTGTAGGCCAGGGAACAATCACGAGATATAAAATGTCTGGATTCATTTATTCATAAATATTTAATTGCTTATTTAAAATGGAATAACTTTAGCAGCGATAAAGACCTTTCTCATCACAGGCAAAATAATTAACCATGAGGATTTAAGCTTATCTCTGTGACTTTGCTTTGGAACAAGAAAACTGTGCTGACCCAAACAGATCCTGTAGTCACCTGGCAAAGGCTTTAAATTTCTGTCTTTCAGTCCATATTTTATGCAGTGTATTATGTGCTGGGGGGCTTAAAACATGCTGAGAATGGACAGGTCTCCTTGCAGACTTTGAGGCTTTCCAGAGTGAAGGGCACCTCAGCTAAGCAATAACTCTATAGATTTTAAAGAACTTTTGGTGAAAAGCTTGGGTTTAAATCTCACATACAATGTAGATGCTTTAATTTCTTTCATTTCTCTTGCTTTGTTACAGAGTCTTGAAGCAAATAAAAGGCATTGAATTTGAATTTGAATTTTTCAAACTATTTGAATTTTTCAAACTATTTGAATAGTCTTCTGAAACAAATAAACTTATTTATTTGAAAAATGTTGTTTTCCTCACTGTCATTTCCTTATGACAGAAGTCCCATCCAGGTATTCACTGAATGAGATATGAGCAAAGAAGTCTACCCACTCCTGCTGCAGAATTAGCATAATTTAGGAATGTCATTTGGTGACCTTTTTATTTATGTTTTCAAAATTTGTTTTGTTTAGACCATTTGCAGAGTGCTATTATTTCCCACTGTCCACAAGCTGACCAGCTAGAACTAACTTCTTACTTTTCCTGATTCTGAGGGCTGCTGTTTCTGCATGCTAATTCATCACTACCTATCCAATATATCAAAATGCATTTGCTAATTTCCTCTAAAATGTACTGAGAATATTGAGTGGCTTTCCATTAAATCAGTATTTACTGGACTGATGAGCTGTAAACCCATCTGTCTGGAGTCTATGTGACCAATGCAGCACAATTTGGAGGGATCTGATGCTAAAGCAGATATTTCAAGGTAGTTGCTCTTCCACTGTTAATGAAGACTTTAAAGTGAGAACAGATCTCAAAGGCTGAGTGGTGACTGTTTTATCAGTTTTAAAATAGTACAGCTTTGCTTTCTAGTTTAAATAGTCAGTTGGAATCACAAGGCTGCAGAACTAGGCAGAGTAAAAAGGACTCCCTACTTCAAAGGGAACAGAACAAGCAACAATTTCAGGTATCTTGAGAGTATATACCAAATGAATCTACGCATATCATTTTTTTGCAGTTATTTGTAGCTCTGTTGTTGAGTCTGAAGCAGACTTTAAAAGTTCACTGAGGTCTAGGAATAAGAAACAGTATCTAATAATTACAGAAAACATTGTTCTGACGAGTGCCACCCATATAATTCAGTTTCTATGTGTCTGTCTACATGTATAGCTAAACCCATATGATGTAAATGGGTTCACATAGGGAATTTACATTCATGCTGAGTGCTCTTTACGTTGCACAGACATCTGAAGTGGAGCAAAGCTAAGAAATGGTTCAGAAAACCTCTAGCCATGTCCCAAGACCCTTAAAGAGGCCGAAGCATTGCTTCTGTTCCCCATCCCCCTCATGTATTGACACAAAAAAGGGGTATTGTAAGACATAAAGCTATAGACAAAAGCCAACGAGGGATAGTTTAGTTGTTTTAAGCTCTACTACCAGTTTTGCATACACCTGACAATTATTGCAGCTTTTTGACACTACTGGTCTGGATGATGGCCATGTCCTTCTCTTGCACTGTGATAACCCAAGTGTGACTGCAGGGTTCAGGCTTATATAAATGAGGTTTGCAGAAAAAGAGACCATATATGCTTAGCATGTACATTTTTAATAGAAATTGAGTGAGAAACCTCCAAAGATCATTTTCTCCTCACAAGGTTACTCTTCTAGTCAGTTCTTTCCCATCCCTTTCTTGCTCTTAATTCTCCTAACTGTAGCAACAGGAAAAGACAAAGCAGATGAGCCCTGCTGTCTTCATCCTTTGGGAGGTTTCATGCAGTGTGAAGCTGTCTCTGTGCTCAGACAACAGGAAAGATTTAATTTTCAACAGAAAGAGGAGTATCTGATAGTCCAGCCTTCTGGTGGTGTTTAATTCTGAGAGGCCAAAAGTGAGCCGGCAACATATAAAAAGTAGATTAAAACAAAAACAAAAAACAGAGAAACAACAAACAAACAAAAGCAACAAAAACAATAAAACCAACCAACCAAACAACATTTTTCTGCAATAACTTTTGTGTAGGAGAAGAAAAAACAGGCTTCAATTGCTGTCAATGTTTTAGGTTTGACATTAGGAAAAAAATCTCTAATACTAATATTTTCACAGCTCAGGTTTAGATGGCTGACAGATTTTGTGGAATTGTTATATTTTTTCTATATTAGCAGAGTAATTAATTAAACTATTTCAGCGCATTGGGGTTTTTTTCCCCTTTTTTTGTATAAAAATATTTCAATCCTTTTTTCCTGCAAATGTTATTGTGGTTAAAACTTTTATATCTGATGTGGACCATTTTTACTTTTCCCCTCTTCCAGACAGTTAAAAATAAAGACAGACCATTTCTAAAGTAAAATGTTTCCAAGTGGAAAACTACAAAGGCACACATTAAAAAAAGGACCAAGGTTTCTGAAATTAAAAGACAGACTTTTTTATGAGATGTAATTACCATCAATACTTCAGTAATCAGTGACAAGTGACACAGATAAGTAATTTTCTTATTTTTGCTGGGGTTTTTGTTTGTGTTAAAAAAAAGAAAACATCGAAGCTAAATGACTCCATGGAAACAGCAGTTACTCATGCTCAAGGCATTTCACATGATCTATTAAGCACAAATATGTTTTAATTTCAACACTATTTTTATGTTCCTGGTGCTATCCATATTTATAACATTGATATAAGTATTTATAACAAGTCTCATCACATTTCTTAGTATTTTAATTGTGAAATACTTAATGGTACTGACATTTAAAATAACATAATCAGTATTAGAATTAATACTGAAATTAATAGAGTAGTGGAAACTCTAAGAACATCTTTATACTTACAATGACATTGTGTAGCACTTTATTATAATTTTAATAGGAAATTATTTCATTATTATGGGTTTGCTATCAGCTCATAAATGTCCCCTGAACAGGGAAGCTGTGTGTGGTTGAAATATAAATCTTTTACCCTAGCTTGACACGGTAATTCTTATTATCAGCCTGATAAAAAATTTGCCTGGAAACATTTTGGAGGCTTACAGAAAGAGAATCAAAATGTCCTACAAATCTAGTTTAGCTGTCACCAAAGCCTTATCAAACCTCTTTCTTCATAGAAGGTTTCTTGCTTCTTAACATCTGTATCTTAAACCCAGGAGATTCCTCTGTTTTCTACCAGAAATTAGCAGAATATAGCAATTTGTGGGGTTCTTCCTATATCAGTCTGGATTTAACTTCACATCCAAATCCTATTTTAATCCTTCCAATGAACATGCCCTTTTTAATTGCACCCAACTTTTATCCAGAGAACATTCCAGTTATGATTTGAATAAAAATTCAAGAATATTGACAACTTTGAAGAGAATTGTGTGTTTTCCCCCTTGAAGGCCTGCTCTTTATGCTGCAGATACTCTCTTTGATGGGTGATACCACAGGGACAGTTTTGTTTAGCATAACGTGTTGCCTGTTAAAATAAATCTAAATGAACACAGAGGTCACACTGAGCTGGTCCCAAATGTCCCTGTAGACATATGTACAGACAGGTGGTTAACACAGCCTCCTGTCCAAAACCAGGTCTGGAGGGATTTCTCCTTATTCCTGACAGATGGTCAGCTCTTCTCAGGGAACCTGAATATGTTCATTTCAAATATTTATGTGATTCTAAGATGGAACTATGGGATCTTCGGGTGCAAACCGATGATCCACCTTTCAAAGATAGTTTACTTGAAATTAATTTCCTTTTCATGAAAACACAACTACAAAAGTACCGAGGACAAAACTTGAGTTATTTAGGGATAAAAGAGCAGAGAATAATTATATTGCATATAATATTTCCATTTTTCTCTATTTCCATTTTTTAAAGACCACTGGGGTACATTTGCTCTTCTTCAAAGTCACTGCTGTTTGAGAACAGTGTAAGATTTGGGTGTCTGTCCATCCTGAACAGGATGCAGAGGACCTCTCTTGTGCAGCAGCACTGCCCCAGGGACAGGGAATCCCCCTGTGTCCCCCATGTTTCTCTGGCTGTAACCACACAGTTTCTCTATGTCTAGCTGTAAGCACACAGTGCTGTGTCATGCAGCCTTTCATGGTCACTGCAGCAGCTTCTCATCCTTCTCCTGCTCCCTTCATCAGGAACAGGCTCTGTGGGAGCCTGTGCTGGTCAGTTCTGTGGAAGGCAGCTGACATCATTGCTATGACAGAAACCATTTGCCTTGGTGCTCTGGTCGAGTTGCTTTTATCATTGGCCCCAAAATGACCATGGAAAATAACACCTAGCTTTAACTTTGTTTCTCCATGAACTGCCAAGCAACTGAGAGGAGCCCAAAATATTGTTGCACCAGAAAAACCCAGCAAGTGTGTCATAAAAACGTCTGTAAAGAGTATGAAGTATATATGTAGAGATGCAGTATTAATATATTTTCATTGCTGGGTTACAGACAATTCCCATAATGGGACAGACCTGTGGGTAATAATGGCAAGGCTCATGCTGTGGCACTGCTTAAAATTATTACTGTAATTCCACCAAGATTATTTGCTTGCACAGGTAGAGAGAGTAGGTACAAAAATGTCTAGGCTTAATATTCAGAGATTAAAAATGTGTCCCTTCACAGGCAAGAGTGGATAATCAGAGCCTTTGGGTCTTAAGTCCTGTGTTCTGCTACCAAAATGTCTTTTAAAGCCTATTCTAAATCCACTAAAACTTAAAGCTGGTTTGCAAAGAAATTTTGCTCTGTCAGCTTCTGCACAAAGGTGCTTTAGTGTCCTTATAAATACAGAGGCTCTGTTAAACTAAGTGAAGAAGACCAAGTTTGGCTTTACAGAAAAACATATTTCTGAGAAACAGCTGGGACATTTTTTAATCAATGGACATTTTAAAGTGAATTTCAGCACTGGCTGCAGCAAACATACGGACCAGAAGATGATTGATATGTGTACACAGAAACTCCCAAGAAATCCCTATTGTTTTGATAGATGAAAATGACTCCCAGTAAGCACCAGACTCTATTCTGTGCTAAAATAGTAATAATAAAAAATTACTTTGCATGAATAAAGTGTGTTAGCCATAGTCAGTCTGGAGAAGTTTAGCCCTTGCTTTAAAGGTGCTGTTGGCGATCAAGATGAAAGTCTAAAACATTTCTAATGATGTTTGATGTTTCCCAATGGAGTAAACCCCACATAACCTGTTTTCTAGTAATAGTTTAAACTTTTCACATTTGCAGATTACTGCTTAAATGTGCAAACAATGATTCTGCCCTCATATTCATATTTATTTCATTGAGGGATTTCCAGCTGTGGTCCACAGCAGGATTCTTTACATATTTCTCTTTGCAGCACCAGGCAGAAGAGGAATTTTCATTAAGTGTGGAATTTTCTGTGTCCCTGTGTCTCTCTGGGTGGTAACATAAAGTACAAGCTACAAGTAGCTTATCTCAGGATTCCACTGGTTTTATTCCTTGATATTCTTTTCATTGGAAATACTGGTCTCCATGCCATTAGTATCACATTAGATAGCTCTTTAAAAATAGACCCATTAAATGTCTCACGTTGAAATAAACATTGGGTAACTGAAGGAGACTTAATGATTATGTCTTTAGTGTCAGAAGACACTTTCAGAATTTTGGATTTAGTCAGATGATATACACAGAGACACTGAGAGCACAAGGCCTCTTTAGATACTCATATTAAGTTATTCTCTCTAGGTACAATTTATTTTCCTTTTCATGATGTTTGATGTCACATCTGATGTTTTCTCCAAAACTGCGATTTAACAGAAAAGTGATAATGTAAACATGTGAAAATGCATCACATGAGGATATGTATATTTGTTATTGTTGTGGCACAACATCTGCTCCTACTTATGTGCCTTGTGTGAGCATTTTATAATAATGAAAAGTTGCAACACTTGAAGAAAAGATAATGCAATAAAATGTACAAAGCTTACTGCAACAACACACACCAAGAAGAGATGGATTTTTTTGTTTGGTCTTATCTCTGCTTATATCTCTTCTTATAATCTCTTCTTATATCTCATTTTATAATCTCTTCTTATTTCTCTTCTTACAATCTCTTCTGTGTTCACAGACTTAGTAACAGCAGAATGGAGTCTGTGACCATCATTCTGCTAAGGTCTGAGTGTCTTAACATGGGAGTGCCATTTTTCAGCCAAATCCACACCTTAGCGCCTGGGGGAAGGGAGCCAGCCTATTTGCTTGCCTTTCTTGTTTTAAAGGACTCAAATATTCCCCCACAGTTTGCTCTAGAGTGTGTCATGTGTGCTGAATTACAGACCTGAGCTTTTCAGACATGCACTGATGTCCATTGAGGCATTCTGTTGTACGTTCTCAAATGCAACAACCTTTTGTACATGGCCCATTCAAGATATTCATGATTCTTTTTCAAAAGTGGAGCAACATTTCTCTTCATTTAATTTAGACAGGAAGAATTTTAAAGCTTCTTAAAATCAGGTATGAATAATTTCAACTTGGAAAGTCAAAATAAATGTTCACTGTTAAAATTCATCTGATTATTATGGACACAAATGGTTGAATGCATTTGCATTTTTTCAACTTCTGTGATAGAAGTCATGTGTGTTTACTTGAATCTCCTCTGTGTGCTACTACACCAAATAAAGAGCAGAGTAAATAGAGCTGAGACAAAGTTAATTGAGAATGAGTGATCATTATATAAAATATTGTGGAAAATTGCACAAGAAATCTCTTATAGTTAACTAGCTCATATTATATATTTAATGCACAGTTTAAAGGGACTGCAATACAGTATAAAATATTAAAAGAAAGCTTCCATTTAGGAAAATGATGCTGTAAATGAAATGCAAATCAGGCTGATAGTAATTGAATGTTTCTGGATTGCTACTATGTGATTAGATTTCAAACTTGTTATTGTTTCCCATTTGTAGCTCTGGAATAAAATGTAAAATGTTTAAAGAAAAGCAGTATATCTTCAGTAATGCTCCAGTTTGACACCCTCTATACCATGTATCCCCAATATATCGTTATTATTGACCAAGGGCCCCTTTCAATGCTGGCTCATTGGCTCTCTAGGGAATGTGGGATTTTGAGGCCTCATTGTAAGCATCACTGTATTAATGGTACAAAGGAGGAGCCACACATTCTGCAGGGTCTTGGAAAACATAAAACAATGCTCTTAGCTTTTGTGTTTGGATGAAATAGTCTCATTGGCAGCAGATGACAGAGCAGGGAGCAGGGCTTAGCATTCCCCATAGTGAACCTGCATTCTCCTGATGTGCCCTGCTGTAGAGAATGTCTGAGTGCCAGAGATTTCCAAGCCCAGCAATCCAGCAGGGCAGTGTGCTTGGAAAACAGGCAGTTTCAAAAGTATGGCAATGGTAAACCTAAGTAAATCAAACACACATATATATGTTTATTGGATATATGCTGTCTGGTCCAGATAATTGTGCTTAAAATCCTTCCTTATTACACACATCTTTCCTTCAGAACATACCATTTGTTTATGTGTTTTGTTGTTTGTTTTTTTTTTTTTAAATCAGCACTCTAAATTATATTTAAGTAGGATGCAGATATGTTAAAATTTTAGATCCAAATATTGAGTAAATAAAATGTTATACCCACTAACCTTTTTAAGGAAATCAGTTACCTGTGTAACTTGATACGTGAGCAGTTTTCCTGTATTAAAGCTGCTTTTCTCTCTGAAGTCTTTTGGGAGAGAATATTCCTTTACCAAGTCACCTTCTAAAAGGTTTAATTAAATTTTTATGTCTAAATTTATCAACCATTAATCATAGTCTTATAATAGAATATTATGGGCTGGAAGAGACCACTAAAGGTCATCTAGTCCAAATCTCCTGCAGTGATCAGGGACATCTTCAACCAGATCAGGTTGCTCAAAGCTCCATCTAACCTGATCTCAAATGTTTCCAAGGATGGGGTATCTACAATCCCTCTGAGCAACTTGTTCCATTGTTCCTCCATCCACATTCTAAAAAATTTGTTCCCTATAGCTTGTCTAAATGTAGCCTCTTTTAATTTGAAACATTATTCCTTGTTCTGTCACCACAGGCCCTAGTAAAAATTTGTCCCCATCTTTTTTGTAGTCCCCCTTTAGGTAGTGGAGGGCTGCAATGAGGTCTCCAGGATGAACAACCCCAAGTCTTCCAGCCTTTCTTCAGAGCAGAAGTGCTTCAGCCCTCTGACCATCTCTATGCCCCTCTGGACTCAATCCAAAATGTCCATGTCCTTTCTGTGCTGGGGACCCCAGAACTGGACACTGTTTTCCAAGTGGAGTCTCATCTGAGCTGTGTAGAGGGGCAGGATCCCCTCCCTCTCCCTGCTGCCCACACTGCTTTGGATGCAGCCAAGGACATATTTGGCTTTCCGTGCTGCAAGTGCACATTGCTGGTCATGTCCAGCCTCTCCTTCACCTCCCCTCCAAGTACTCCTCAGTAGGGCTGTTCTCAGTCCCTTCATCCCCCAGCCTGTATAGATTAATAATTCTTGTACGTAAAACTGTTCCCTGTAATTGCAAAATGTTGATGCTGTAAAATATTTATTATCAGATACTATTAATTTTTTGTAAACTGAAATTCCTGATTGTTTCAGGAGAACTGAACATTCTTAATTTGATATTAAAGACTCATTGAAAAGTAATCAATTTTTTTAGAGTACAATAAATTTGTCATCGCTGATCACAGGATAGCAAATCTAGATTGTAAAAATTTTCTTCTACAGCTGCAGTCCACAAGATGGCAATCTTGGTCTGAAATTATCTCCACAAATTATTCTGCTGATAGTTTTGCTGCTGTTTCCAACTTTGGGAGCATGTTTGAAGCCTGTAGTGCTGTGCTCGTGTCTGGGGCTGCCCTGCGAGCCGCCCTAAGGCACGTTCCGATGGGCCCCAGGACCCTCACAACCGGCAGCTCCAGCAGTGCAGAAACACGTTCCTTTGGTCTAACCACTTGTCACTGCTACTGACTTTCATTCAGGCATCTAGTTTTGAAACAATCTTTTTAAAAGTACAGAGGCTGTATAGAAGCAGGAACACCTCTTAATGGCTTCTGTATGTTTAATTCAAACAAAAGCCTTGAACATAACCACATATTGCACATTAGCTGCTCAGTATACATTACCCTACCCTCTTCCCACCAGAGCATTAAAACCTCTGATAATATTTTGGAAAATATTGACCTAAAATGTGATCCTCAGCATTAAGAAGCCACCACAGTTGCAGCTTCACAGTTATGAGAACTCGTCTGTATCCACTGAACTCAGTGTTACCACCGTGGTGTACATGCACCCTGGAAGGAGTTGCTCATCTCTCTCCTGGGGCACTGCAAGATTTGAAGGCATTATGCTAATTCAAAATTGTCTGTTTAGCATGGTGTAGTTGGTAGTCTAGTCCTAGGGCATAAATCAGCCTTCCTAAGAATGGTTTCAGAAACGGGAAGCAGGAGGCTCTGAGAAGGTTTGCAGGATGGCATGCAGAGCAATAGTGTCACAGCCGTGTATCGGTCCTGGAATTCTGGTTGTCTAGCTTTTTCCTCCAGCTTAAAATATTATTTTGAAACCTAGACAACAACAGACCCTCATTTGCAAGTTGTAGTGGAAAAAAATCACAACTAATTTTGTAATTTTTCTGTATTCATTCAATGAACAAGCTGCACCTTCTCATTACTATTTAGGGCATCTCATCTTTCCAAGGCTTGAATTTGAGATATGGAAATGTCAAAATTCAAAAATTAAATATGAAAGGGAAATTAGCTGAAAGAAAGCCAAGAAAAACAAGATTAACAGTTTTATCTTTTCTTGCATTAGATTTTATTTGTATTTTCTGAGTTACTGAAGGCTTCTGAGCATCAAAAAGCAGTTCTATTACCTTTCTTTAGAGCACAAAGTAGACAAAGACCATTGTGACTTCTGTATCACCCGGCTTAGTTAAAAGACTAAAGATTGGTGGAAAGGAAATGAAGAAATCCAGCTCGTTCTTCCATGTCCTTTAGAAAAGGAGACAAAAGGTAAGGTTGTCACAGAGAACAGTCCAGGCTGAAGCTGTGGTCTGAGGCACTGCCAGCAAAACGAGGTGTTGGCAGACTGGCAGGAGTGGGTGCTGCCACGCGGTGACAGGACTGTGCCATCAGCCCTCGTGTAAATGCCTTCCTGGTTTCTCCTTTTTTTCATGTTTTGACCTACACAATTCTTACACAGAGGCATGAGACTGAAGTGCCTTAAGTTGTACCACCTTTTGATATCAAATTTCAAACTTAAAACTTGAAATTTCACAAGATAGTTTTTTTCCTCTCCCTAAATTTCCTTCTGATTTTCCAAATTTGATGGAGGAATTTAAAACAAAACTGAATCTTCAATACTTCTTCCCACGAATCAAAATCTTTATATTTATCACTGTCATGTATTTATGGCTATTTGGATAGTTTCCACTTAGTACTTTTTTGGTTATTACTATTCCAATTGAAATATATTTTGCAGATATTAAGATTTTATGAGACATTAGACAAAGTATTTAAATAAATATATCTTAGATTTATTCACCACCTGCAATATTTTTTGGTTGGGAAAGTATAAGAAAAATGGTATTTTGCACATTCCAGCTAATATTTCTGGGGAAAAAAAAAAAAGGAGCTTACCAGAATGCAATATTACTGAATTATAGTGTCTTCCACTGACAAAGTTGACTGTGAGATAAATTTAGAATAGGCTACAACAATTTTCCCTTAGAATCTCAATCTTTTTAAAGAAAGGTCTGATTCAGAAATGCAGATTAGACCTGATCCCCATAACTGTGTAAAAAGTTCATTAAAAAAGCAATCTAAATATGGAGAAAAGCTACCCATGTAATTTCTCTTTTTATCTCAAATGCCAGCAAAACAACACACCTACATAACAGTGTAGAAAGGTGACAGAAAAATTAGAGGTCTCGTCTTAGTCTTGTGATTTAATGGGGAGTTTTTCAATTGCTTTTAATAAGAGAGAAATAAGGTCTTGAGAATGTAAACAGTCAAGAGTTGTGTTAATTGCTTTTATTCTTAAAAGGCTCCAGCAGGAGCTCTTTTTTAATCCAAACTGCCTGGAGAAACATTATAGTGTATATACATGAGCAGAGTTTCTTCTCTTTTACCATTTCTTATAACTTTGCATACACTTCTGGCTTATATTTCTACATTTAAAGCTGTATTATTTGCCGAATAATTAAAATGAGACTGTTTCTCTGCAGTAAACACATGCACGATCAATATTATCCTTTCATTTATTGAATACACTAAAAAGTACAAGAAATATTATGCTTAGAATAAAAGCATTTTAAAAGAGAAATCACTTCAGAGGGCATGAAACTGAGTTTTTGGACTTGTAGATTATCACAGAGAAACTATTACAAATACTGTTATAATTAAAAAACTGTTTTCTAAAATTAATTATTGTGTAAAAAACCCATTGTATTGGAAACAGATTTGTATAACAACACCATGGAAAGCATTTGATCTTCTAAACCCAAACTATAATACCGCTTTGTTTTACTTTGAGGGAAATGCAGAGTTGGGTGCAGTTGGATGTTCTCACTGCACTGCTGCTCCAAAGGGTCTCTTGGCAGTTCTTCCATACAGGTCCTTGCTTCCCGCTGTTAAACTGTGGGAGCTTTCTCTAGACAAGGAGGAAGGAGTAAAAAAAGAAAATTTACTAAAAGATTATTTTTTCTCTTTTGAAGCTGGGACAAGAGCTGAGCATACAAGGACCCTGTGTGTGTGCCATTTTGCTGGGAAGCTGCTCGCCCACCACGGTGGCAGCCACGACCGCACACGCACCTTGAGGGGCTGTGGTGCTTCTGGGCTTCCAACTTTTCTGAAATTCACCTCATCCTGCAGAGGCGAGCCACCCTTGTGGGAAAAGTTACCACCTCCACACAGGTATGGGGTTCTGGCTTCCCACAGTATGCAAAAACTGGAGAGTGTAAACGTGACCTGTTCACCGTTTGCAAACAGCGCAGCAGCTCGCTTTCAGGACCACGGCTGAGTCAGGACCTGGTGACAGGATCTCCTCAGACAGGGAGGATGGAAGCAGGTGCTCCTTTTGCTCCCAAGCAGTGTGGGAGCTGATCCTGGGCCATGAGCTCCTGGCACACTGGAGACCCCCCCACAGCAGGTGTTGGCTCATGCCAATGCATGAGTCTGTCCCAGAGGGCAGGGGCTCCTCGATCTCGAGAAGTGACTACAGTTGGTCAGTCATGCAGCCCCTCTTCCCTCCTCTCTGTCAGAATTTTATCGACCTCCTGTCATTGGCACTGCTCTTCCTTCAAATAGGAGCTCAGGCTCATTAGGGGGGCAGCTTGTTCTGCTTCTGCCCTGGCTGCGGCTGCTTTTTGAGGAAGTTACAAACTATTGATGAGATAGGTCTCTTGAAGATTTATTCCTTGTCAAAAATAGAGGTCATTAATACACTTTCCAATTAAATTTCTTTTCTCCTCTCTGAAAGGCTTCTTGCCAACTTCCAGTATCATATTTAGTTAAGTAATCTGTGAGGATTTGTTATATTATTTACACTGGCATAAATTATGTTACTTTCACACAAATTTGGCTAATCATCTGTTGCTGAGATTTTCCACCGAGTTGCAAGGCTTGGAGAACTGCATGCTGGCTTAGAGCAAGGGTCTCTGGCTTTCCAAAACAGAGCCTGTCACTACAATCACCCTGAAACGACAAGGGTTGATTAGTTTTCTCTGAGGCAACAGCTCATTACATGATGATGAAGTCTAAAAGGTAGATAAATATAATTTGAGCTTTTATCTGGGGCTTTTGGGAACCTTAGTGGTCCCTCCTGCTTCTGAGCCCTAACACTTGGCTCATTTCCAAAGCACCTCACCCTGATCAATCCAAAACTCTGTTTCAGTTTCTTCATTTGTGAAATGGGACTAACAGCTGCATTGCCAGCCTCAAAAACTGAAATATGATGAACAGCTTTCCAGAGCATTACTAGTTTGTTTTCAGTGTTCAGGGGTTTTGTGGGGACTCCTGTAGGTTTGGTTTTATTTTCTTTATAAATTGCTGTATAAATTTTTTATGTCATTAAATATTAGAGGCGTATTTTGTGCTTTTTGCTGTGGCTAGAACCTTCCTTGAAAATAAGAAATCAAGACTGGATATTTTAATATATTTACTAGTTAGGTGCTGAAAAAAAATTCCAGCGATTATAGGAAGAAGATAGTTTGCAAAATTATCTCAGGACTAGCCTGCAAGAATCAAATTAATCCTTATTTACAGACAAATTTGCAAGGTGCCAATCATTATAGTTTTAGTTCAGCTTCCAAAGAATCGAAATTGTACTATTTACATATAATATGGGTATACTTACTTTAGTGGTTTTAATATTTCAGGTATCCTAGAATCAAGTGAAAAGTAGATTTCTCCTGAGCATGCAGAGACTGCTGAGGCACAAGACATTCAACTGGTTTCAATAACAAGATTCTTTTGCCTTCAGCAGAGTTTTTAGATTGATTCTGGGTTGGGATCTGGCCCAAAATGAAGAGGACTCATCCCGAATTAATCTGCTCTTTCAGATATTCTGTTTCTGAGATCTTCACTTCCCCAGTGAAGGTCAGGGCAGTAGGAGGTAAAACACTGTCATGATTAATATTCCCCACATCTGTCTGGAGCAGAATGCCTAGTGCAGAAAGCCAGCTGACCAGAGGGCATTGTTAAAGAAGGTGATGCATTCCTATAGCTAAAAGCACAAAGACTCTAGTGAGCAAACTTTTCTTTTGTAAGGAGTAAGGTTCAGGTCTCAGTCTGGCAAATTCTTATCATATCACCTTATTCAAAGATAGAGGGCAATTGGTTTGAAGTAGGGATTTTTTTAGTCATGATGAGATGTTGTTTTGTTTCAACACTGAAAATAAATTTTTAAAAAAGCACAGCATGCATTTGTTTAGTAAAATCATTAAAATTTGTGATTTTTTTTTTTTTTTGGTCCCTAGAAAATCTTTAGAATGGTAAGATTTTTGCATTGGGAGGTAATACTGTTAGTAGTTTCATAGTAATGCTAGGAAAAAGACTTGCAAAAATTATCTTCTATATTTATATGGCTTATTAAAAAAAGCTGAATGGGACTAAGTATAAGTTTGCACGGTTTTTTTGTAATTCAATACCACAGGAAACATTCTGCAGCAACCCTGGAAATGCCAAGACTCCCCAGTGCAAATAAAGTATCACTGTTTTTTTCTGGTGAAGGCTGCCTTCCATGTCTGTGTACGTGCCAAATACTCCCCTACCTGTGAACACCTCACGATGTGTTGAAAAACAAGTCACCAAGTCACTTGTCAGATGTTTCCTTTGAACTTATTCCTTTCACTGAAGTTTTTGATGAGAAATAAAAGAATAATTCTCAGTTTTTTGTTTAGTGAAGAAAATATTAAGTATTTTAAGCATATTATAAAATGCTCTAAACAGATACAAAATTCAAAGGTGAACTTTTTCAGTATTAACTTCTCTTATTTACTTTTTCCTCTGTTCCTATTTCATAGGCTAACCAGTTTATTATCTAGATCAAAATGTCAGAGTTCCTAAAGAGTAGAGAGTTTCTAGTTCAAATGAATGGCAGTTATTCTGCATTTAAAAATCTGTTATAAAGGGAAATCTGACCTATGGTATCTGGAGAATAGCTGAATTGTAGCTCACTTGCTGCTTCTTTTCTTCCTTGTCCAAGTGAGGGAAAGTTTAAGTCTGCTACAGAGAATGAAGCACTTTTGTAGAAAAGAATGTGTACTAAAAAGTAATGTTTTCCCAACTAAAATCACTGCTGTTAAGGTCAGTGCATAAAACACATTAATAACATTTTGATTTGTTCTTCTCCTGGAATCTCAAACCAGAAGTCATTATGTTTTGAGAACAAGAGCAGAGCCAGTCTCTGGTGTAAGACAGTGCTTTGCACACTGGAGGTTGGTGACAGCAGGCTGTTATGGGTTTCCTAAAGAATAATGGCTTGTGTTACCATCAGACCAAGGGAGGGTAGGAGCAGTACTTACAGTGCTCCATCACTGACAAACCGTGTGCATTAAATGTCATCAGTGACAGCCCTCACTCCTCCATAGCCTCCTGCAGTACCAGAAGGAAAAGACAAAGAAAGAGCCTTAGCCTCAATGCATTTAAGTCATGAAGGACAGGAGCTTGATTGCCTCCCTGGAATCTCTGGGTACAAAGTAGAATGCAATGTAAATTATAGGACTCAAGATACCAATAAACATCAGTTGTGACTATACTGAGCAAATGGTCTTTAATTAAATACAGGGAAAACCAAAATGTGCATTTAAAAATGTTCCTCTGAGATCCTGTTTCTTCACATTCCAATTGTTTGAGAGGCTGCTGCTGGAGGAGTCCTCCCCATTTTATGTTCACTGTAAAGAAAAAAAACAAAACTAAACCATCACTGAAATTCAGTAAATAGTTATTTAAAGGTTGACCAAAGCTGTAAGAAAATAACTTTTATTTCTTTAATGGTTGGGCATATATTAATGTCTTCAGTCATGTTAAGAGTCATTTTGAAATGTAGAGCACCAGCAACAATTTCAGGAAGTACTTCTAGTTGTAATTGTATATCCTCTCTATAATGATGCTGTTAACCTGAGATTTCAGCCCCTAAGCTTACCAGAGCTATTTATATGTTTACTTAGCCCAAGGTACTAGCCGTGAAAATCCTTGAAAAAGCACCATCATTAGCACCCAATTAAAGAGAAAACTTGTGCTAATAAAGCTAGGAGTTGCTTTTTTAATGCTATGAAAAAGAAAAAAAAATTTAATGACTGTATTTTTGGAAACCTTTTGATGTTCATAATAATTAATTCAGTCCGGCTACTAAATTAAGGGAAGTTAAAGTATTAAATAGGCATTTGAAGGTTGCTACATTCAGAAAAGACCTTTTGCAATCCTTTGGCAGTGAATGGCATCTTATCCAATATACAGATTTAGTCAAAGAATGTCAGCAGTGGAAAACCAACTCAAGGATTCTGTTTGGGTTTTTAGAGACTTTGTGTAAATCTTAGATGAGGAAAATAAGTGAAAATATTTGAAAAGGCAGCTGTATAGCTGCAGAAAGTTACAGTTCCTGCATCTGCAGAAAGTTACATTCTACATTCAAAATCAATTGTTACTATCAATGCATTTCACTGAAGAATCCACAGTATATGTCTTGAATATATTCAATAACAGTTTACGACTTATTTCAACTACAATACATTTCTGAACCCTTCTAGTACTGTGCAAAGGCTCTCCCAGGTAAGTGATTTCAAGTGTCTGGTGCTAGTTTGAGAGGGCAAACAAATAGACATTTTTGAATACCCTAGATAAGCTTTTGATCTTCTCTCAGAGCAGTTCAAAGGGACAAAATACCTCATTTTCCAGGTACCTAAGAGTTTGCTGTGGCAGAGGTGATCTGATGGAGTACAAAGAAACTGTGGTGAGGGAGTGTGGTTCTTTCCAGTCTCTAGAGGGTCTTACATCCAGAGGATGGTGCAAATTAGGGCTAAATTTGCTTTATATTGTATTAACTTTTTCATGTCCCTGTGGCAGCATTGCTCAAGGAGGCTTGCAGAGATCTAAAGCTGTCCTGGCCCTGTCTTCTTCAGAGAAGGTCAGGGACTACTCTGGCCATCTCTTGTACACCTAACTCACCTTTCACCTGATATACCTATACACAACAGATGTAAATATAAATAATGAGAGATTATTTATAGTATATAAAAAGATGATAAAAATTGAGGATTTTCTTCTGGTTCCTTAAGAGGGCATTGCTCTCCCTTACCTGCATAAATTACCAACACAGACAGCAACTATTTCATATTTTGCCTCTCCTCTCCCTCTCCCTCTCTCTCTCTCTCATTTAAATGTATTTCCATTCTTTTTTTTCTTGTAACTTTTTTTGCCTTTGACTTATTATGTTAATTCTTAATGGGAACATCTGAAGCGAAACATATACTGAGCTCGGAGCTGCTGAAGATGCATTGATATGCATGAACTTGTTAAAGATACATCTTAACCCCTATAGACCAGATCCTTCAAGATCTACACAATACAGCTCCTAAAAACACATATATCTGTCCCTACAGTACGAAATGGTGTAAATGCCATTTGGCTATTACAGTAAGGAAAGCTGCAAGAGTTTTGATCGTACATTTGTCACAATACGCCAGGGTGTATTTTTGGTCTAAGACACTGCACAGAGCTAAAACACGCTGCTGACCTTGTAGCGAACTAAGGAGATCAAAGAAATCAAACTGTAAAAATGCAACGTTTCATGTAATAAGTATATCTCTCCGGTCATGGACAAAATGACAAAAACATCCAAAGATGCTTAAACAAAAGTCAAGAAAATTCTGCTCAGCCGCAGAGTATACAACCGTGAGCCGAGGCGGCTGCTGCTCATCCTCTGAGAGTCCGGCACACAGCGAGCGGCAAAGCCCGGCTGAGGCTGCTCTGTCACACGCCGCAGTCGAGAGCTGGGGCAGCCCATGTAGCCTGTCTTCAGGTGTCCTTGTGCTCAGATCTGTGGGTCAGCAATTGGCCATTCCTGCCCCTCAGGCCTCCTGCGGCAGGTGCCGGTGTTGTGGTCTATTATATTATGATGGTTTTGCCCTCCTCTCCTCTGGCTTATGTTAGGTGGTTTGGTCTCCCGGTGTTCCCGCCTAAGCCCCTGCCGATTACGCTGACCCCTCCTTTTGGGCTTCGTTTAGCCTTGTCTGTTACGGTTCCCCTGCCTGTTGTTCTAGAAGGATCCTTGTCCCTCATACCCCAGTCCAATCCTAGCCCTCCTAGCCCCGCAGGGCTCCCCCTCTTCCCTCCATGCCCCATTGAAACTCGTGACCTGCCCCCCTCCTCCCTACCCAGTAATTGGTTCCCATCCTATGTTGTAATCCCTTGCGTCCCTGCTCTTGTGGATTGTGATTGGTTTGTTGAAAGTTGCCTCCCCTTGGGTGGCAACCCTTTATAACCTGTTGTCTCCAATTGTCTTGGCTCTTGCCAGCTTGTCCTTCACTCGGTTTATCTCTCCCTTTCAGTTCTGTTAGAATAAACTGAGACGGACTTAAAGCTCAAGGGCCTCCTCTTATTTCCTTCACGGAGTCCCATAGTCACATATCCCTCGACTAGTCCTGACCCTGTGGGAACACTGCACCCTGGGCTTGTGCTGTGTCGCCGTTGCTCCCTAGCCCTTGGTCTGCAGGGCTAGCCGGGGTAACACCAGACCAGCAAGGGCAGTGACAGAGGAGCAAGCGACATGCCGGTGCTCAGGCGGGCCTGCGGGGCCCTGCCTGTCCCAGCCTGCCCACAGCCGAGCGCGCCCACGTGGTGAAAATGTGTTTAAGGGAGGGCAAAGAAAGGCCTAGGAAGAGGGAAAAAGCTGTAAGAAACTGCCCTGGAGACAAGGTGAGACAAGAAGCTGTGGGACGAGGTACCACAGGTGCTCGATCAGGTGCTCCCCTGGAGACATCCCGCTGGAGGTGGTTTATCCTGCAGGGCTGCAGCCCATGGAATAACCCACTCTGGAGCAAGGCTCATCAGAGAGGAGCTGTTCTGTACTCATCAATCCCCATTCCCCATCCCCTGGTGCTGCCCAAGGGCTGGGGTGTTTCTCGCTTCCAATCTGTTTCAATTGTCAATAAATAAAATTAATTTTCTCCAAGGTAGGTCTATTTTCCCCATGACAGGCACTGGTAGGTGACCTCCCCATATTCATCTCATCCCGTGAGCATTCCCATGCTATTCCTCCTCATCCTGTTGAGGAGGGGCAGCGAGAGAGCAGTGAGGGCAGCTGGGTGGGCACGAGCAGCAGACGGACAAGGTCAGCCCCCTGCAAAAACATGGCAGAGGCTGCCAAGGGCTGCGGGCACGGGAGCGGTGGATTCACACACATATGCTGCTCTCAGGGCTGCCTGTCGTCTGCCACACAGAGGAATGTTTCTGTAATTATGCTTCTTTGTGAATAAGGAGACAGCTGTTATGTAAGTCAGTGCTGAATTAGGAATCTTCTTCTGTCCTGTGGGGCAGTGCTGTGTTGACAAACATCCTATGCTTGGATAGGCATTACATGATAGTCAGCACTGTGGTGGAGCACAAGCCTGGGAAGTAGTCCTGTGCTTGATGTGCTAGATTAGCTTCCTGACATAGAAGAATGTTGCAAATTATACTGCCTTTTTGGATGGGGTTGATGAGTCCTGAGGCTGAGGCACAGAAGTTTACATAATATCCAGAAATGGATCAGTCTTCTGGATCAAAATTTTACAAATAAATCTCAGGGACAGAATCAGACTGACTGAACATAAAGGGAAGACGAAAATATGAGACTTAGATTTCTGCTCTATGATGAAGTAATACCTAACATAAGCAGCAGTACACTACTGCACATCTGAGTAATCAATTCTGCACAGTCAGTTTTGAAGAGAAGGGGTCCCTACACATTTCTGCAGTGTTTGCTACGGTCCTGCATACACAACTGAGAGGTTATTTCTCCTACACTGTCAAAACAGTTGGTTTTGCTGTCAAAAATTCCTGCTTACGTTAATGTGATATGCTGCTTGTCTGTGGATAACCCTTCACAAGCAGATAAAGCTTTTTAGGTATTTATCAGAATAACTTACTGCATTTTCTTCAGATACAGATTTTTTTAAGACAATTTCCAATCCTTGGCATCTCAATGATATTTTCCCAGATGGAATTCAGTGAAGTTCTGGTATGTTCCTCATCACACTGATATCCTTATTTTGGGACATATTCCTCAGGGTCCCTAGAAATTAATTCAATAGTATAAACAAATAAATATACTTAACATCTAACTAAATATTATTAAAATATTGCAAAATTGCATCCATGCTATTGGTATGGGTTCAACTTTTCTTCTGTTCAGGTTACAAAAGCCATCAGCCGTACTGCTAGAGAAGAGTATGTCCCTTGTAATTTTGAGAGCCCAACTGCATTGAGAGTGCAGAGACATTTGGTTTAGATAAGACTTAGATGATAGTGAGGAAGAGAGGATCCTGGAACCCTGGAGGAGTGAAGTGTAGATGCATTATTCCGTAGCTCAGTCATGCAGGGGGAGATGGGTATTAATTAGTCAGATGAAGCACTGCCCAGAAGTTGTTTTACTGCTTCCAGACCTGGGTTGTTTTATTTGCATGTCTCCCCACTGCAATATGATGGTCACTGCAAAACCAAAGGGCTTCGTGTTGGGCTCTGATATGCTGTGGAGTCCTGCATATTTCAAAGTAGTCAAGGTCGTGTGTGTGCAGTCCAGAACTGAAAGAAATGGAGTTGCACATGTGAATTAACAAAGAATGGAGTCTTTTTCTAAATTGTAGCTGATTATTAGATTATGCTTGAGATCTTCCCCTCTGTTGTTCAATTATGCTGAAAACATTAATATTAATTACCAAACATTTGTATTAAACATAAGACTTCCTTATCTGAATATGTTTTGGTTTGGTTTTTATTTTCTTTTTTTTTTTGTGTTTTTTTGTTATGAAATGATTGACATGGTGGTAATAACACCAAGGTTGTGGATTTCATACTCATATGAGCCACTCACCTAAGAGTTGAACTTGATCCTTGTGAGTCCCTTCCCACTCAGAGTAGTCTGTGATTGTGTGATCTTAACAACAAATCTGCAATACATTGCTAATGTCTATTAAAATTAAAAAATTGAAAGAAGAAAAATGTAGCGTAAGAATGAATGTATTTCAGAAAAAAAAAAAGTCAAAATAAATACTTGAAGTGCATGTTCAGAACACAAGATTGTGTAGAAAATTTAGGCAGGAGATTGCAGAAACTGAATGAATCACTATATAGAAAAGAAATGAAGAATGTAGGAAGTTCTTTAAACTGGAATTGCAGAGGCAAAAAAGAAAATAAAAATGATATAAAAAGGGTGAAAATAAGTAGAAAGGACAAAACATAGAAACAGAAGAAGAGATAAAAAAAAGCATAATTTGATTTGGCAAAATTAGCAGGAATGGTGAGAGAAAACACGGACAATGGCAATAGGAAAAAATTGGTGAGGAATAAATTGGTTTTATTTGACGATAAGTCTGTTTATTAATTTCTGACTCCTTTTGGTAGATTGTTGTGTGTTAGGCTGTATTGAAATAGCTGAGCTGACTGAATATTCAGCAGTTATACATTGGGATTATTCCATCCTGATAGCTGATAGAAGCTGCATGTGTGTAGCAAACAAGACAATCAGCTAATCACCAAATTATATCAGAAGTATTCAATTCAGTTAAGAACGTCATGTATTGGATTGTTTTCCTGGCATTCATCCTGTGTTTCCTGAACTTTTTATGCACAGGAATTCCCCTCATGAATTCCAGTCATGAAGGCATTGAAGAGCTATTTTAGGCTTAGTCAAAATCTCTCTCTTATGTCAAAGAGACTTGTATTCACTAAGAACTAACTGCTAACAACATTTACACTTGTGATTACTCCTTTAAAACATAACAATATTGGAAACCTTTTTATGTTTAATAAATTTTTAGTAAAAGAAAGATGTTAGAAAGCAGAGACAGCAGAATATGAGGCCTTTCCTATTTCACCCATCTTGAATGGTGGATCTAGGCATGGCAGTGACTGTCATAGGACACTCCTTGGTTTGCTGTGCCAGGCAGGATGTAGTTTCAGATGAGAAAGTAAGAGGAAAGTTTATGAAACAGCGTTAACGAATCTCAGCCCAATTTTAAATATCTGCTTCTCAGTTCTGAAGCAGCATCTGAATACAAAGGTAAAGAATCATCATCCTTTCCCCTGTCTGACATGAGTAAATTCCCAAGCATATTTTATAAGAATAAAATAAGTGAGATTTTCAATGTACATGGATAATTCAGAGCAAGCCTGCAAAAATCCAGATGCCCTTATTGCTCTAAGCAAGTTTTGAAGGCCAAACAAGGCTACCTGTCTCCTCATTAAACAGTTATTTTCCTGATTCTTTGGAAAGAACTATCACTTTATGTGAATTCACTCTGCCATAGTCAGAGAGGAATGACTCTCATTACAATTTTGTAAGAGCAGGGTCCTGAAATTGCACCACCTGAATGGACTAAGCAGAGGGATGATATGACATGCACACATATGAATGCCTTCCCCTGATCCCAAAGAAATCTGTCATGTGGATGTTTCGTGTTGTAGGTCTGCCCTCAATACAGGAATTGATATTTCTGGCTGTTCAGAAACAGTATCTGTAACGACCTTTTGTTATTTTCATGTTTCTTGCATTGAGTTTGTTCACTCTGGAGGCTTAAGAGCCTTCAGATCTTATATTTGCATTGTACAGATGCTCTGTACAACTTTTTTCAACACTTCTACATCTGCAGACCTTCTCTTATAAGGATAGTCTGACTTGTCATTTTGCCGTTAATGGTTCCTCTACTCATTCTCAGAGAAATATATTTTTGAACTGTAAGCCTATCGCACAAATACAATATAAAGACTCTACATGGGACAAAAACAACAACTGAATAAGAAAAACCCAAGTAAAAGCTTTTAAATCTTCAAATAAAAAATGTTGCTCTTAGAAAAACAGAACTGGCTATCTAACTACCTCTTTATTTAGAGAAACAAAAAACTTTGGATGCTTCTATATTTAAGTGTAGTTAACTCTAATTTATTATTTCACCTTCCTTCTACCTGTGGAAATTCCTGAGGTTCCACCATACGAATATTCTCATGGACAAGGTTTAGTAATTTTGAGGAGCGTCTAAGCAGACAGTAGGAATGAATCCTGACACTTATTTGCTTTTTGAGGCACTCTAAGCTCCAGCAGAGCAAACTAATATGATTCTCCTAGAGGACTGAGATCCAAGGTACCCTTAAATGGGATTTGAAATCTTGCTGGTTAATCAGATTTCTCTACTGTCTTAATGGACTGTTTGCAGTGAATAAAAAAGGTCCCTGAATAAGAGAGGGATGAAAAGTTATCAGTCTCCATGATCATATGGTTTGTATTCCTTACTGTACTGCACATTTTGAAAGCAATACACACCTGTTAAATTGGTATGTTAGTTTTGCTGTGTAATTTTTTTTTAAATTTTCATTTAATGACTGGACCACAGAGAGCTAGTTGGGAAGATGAGGAATGCAGCAGGGAGGAGGAGCTCTCCCTGCACACAAGGGAGAGAGTGTGTTGCAGTAAAGGTGACTAGTCTATGAAGGTTTGGACAGATTTGCTGGAGCAAGCAGCAGGGCTCAGACAGCATTAATGAGATTGTTTATTAGTACCGGATGAACAATTCTGCAACTCGCTTGACAAACACCAAGCAAAAAGCACCACAGGGGAGCATCCCACTGCCTTAAGCAACTCCATGATCTGTGGAACAAAATAATCACTGAAGAAAAACAATCTATTTTCCATCTATTGAGTTTTCTCTAACATATGAAAGTGCTTCTATCAGAATTTAAAATCTAGGCTAACCCTGCATGAGATCAGGAGCTTTGTTTAAAAATCAGAAGTCTGTTGTAAAAACAGCAGCACAAACCCAAAATGTTGAGACTGACTTAATAAGCTGTATATGCTGTACTGCAGCTATTTAATTTCTGGGCTTCTAAAGTTCTTTGGTTTTGATTCTTAAATTCCAAAGTGTTACCTCAGCTACTGCATAGCATCAGATTTTCTTTCTACTGAAAACTGCTCTATTTTCTACAACTGTCTGCTTTTCCTGCATGCCACAGTGTTCGAATCTGTTTGAAATGGATGCTTGTCAGGTAACTTCATGAGAGCCTTTTTATTTTTTTTTTTTCTATTTTGAATACATTCCCTCAGGGTCTGCCTGAACTAAGCTTTGTCTGTAGCAAGTACGCTTTTTGGTATATGTGTACACACACATTTCTATTCACATGAAAATTGTGTATGCGTAAGTATGTTCACATATACATCATCTTTCTCTTTCCATCCTTCCATTCATTTATCCATCCATCCATTCACTCATTCCGTTGAAGAGCAATTTCTTATAGTATAGGATAAACAATAGACTTTGCAGGGTTTTTATCTTTAATGTTTTTCGTCAGTGATCCAAGATCATCAGAAAAGTAAATGTGAGAGGCTGATTCTGCTTCTTTATTAAGTAAGTCTAGGAAAAGTGACTAAACTGAAAGGATTTGGTCACACTGTGTCATTTATATTTTGAATTAGTGCCCAGAGTGGTTTATTCCAGTGGTTGCTAAAATGATTCTGTAATTTCTCAGGTCATTTGTACTCAAAACTGAACCTTAGTGTTATAATGGAAGTTATACCACAGTGTTATAATGGAAGGTATACCACAGTGTTATAATGGAAGGTATACCATCTTGAGGGGATGCACCATTACCATATTCCTTTTCTTGTGTTATGCTTTCTTTCTTGTGATAACCAGATGCTTTCCTGTTTATCTTGACTCCATCAGTATGAGCTGTTATTGTGATGTTGATACGTAAAGTACTGAGTATATTCTTCCTTTTCCTCTAGATCACCTGCTCCTTTCCTTCATCAAGACAGTGAACAGCTCTCTTTTAACTCAGTAGAAAAGTTACCACACATATGTGTACTCATACACTGTTGTCCTTCTACAACCTTGAAACAGACATTCTTGAATTCTCATTTGATTGCAGTTTTATGAGTTTGGATTTAAAGTGTTTAGTACACCACAATTTTCATTGCTCTCTAAGGTTTATCTTCCCTAACTCTCACAGGTATTGCAGAAATGAAGCATCTTTCTGTTCAGCAGGAGAATTGTCATGATTGCTGACAAGCAAACTGCATCTAGAAGGAATTTCATCCCTACAGTCAGATCTTTCAGTGAGTAGGAATGGATTGGCAATACCACCTGTGCTGGTACCTGGAAGCCATCTATCTATTTGGAAAGCTTTTGCTTATGTGGTTCAACATAAAGCAATATCATGTAGTAAATGCAAAAGGCTGAAAGATCTGCTTAAATAACCTCTTGATTATTTATTAGAAATGGTAAAATTGTGTCTACCTTGGTAGAGCTGAGGAAGAAGGAGTCCCTGTCACCACAAACAAACTTAAGATTTTACTTAGCCTAAAAATAAATTTCTGCCTCCATGTGCAAGAGGTGTCTCATTTTTACTCATATAGATATTTTGACTAGAGAGAAGTAAAACTTAAAATTACAATTAATAGCAGTTATTATTTTATGCAAATTCTAGATTAAATGCTTTCAATTTAATGCTTTTTGCAAAGTCTTATGTGTATTGAAATCCCAATAGATATTTGTTGACTATTTAAAGCCATAAGCCTCATCATTATGAGGGTGATGAGATTCTCGGTGGAGCAGGTCACCCAGGATGTTGCAGCCACCCAAACCCTGACAGTGTTCAAGACCAGGATAAGGTCTTGGGCAGCCTGATCTAGGGAGAATTGTCCCTGCCCATGAAAGGGGTGGTTGAGACTGGATGATCTTTACAGTCTCTTCCAACCCTTAACATTCTATGGGTGTGATTCTATGATTTATTGAAGAGCTCTTAAATGTGGTCATCTCAGTCAGACAGCCAGATGGCTGTCAAGGCCCATAGCTGTCAGCCAGGAGACTGTACTGTGTCAGTTCAGCAGCACTCTGCAGGCACAGCTAATTGAGGATGTGATGGGTAAGGACTGAATGTTGTGGCTATGTCCTGATAATGATTCATAGTGATTACAAAGCAACCACTGTGACTGTGTGTTGTTAATGAGCAGCAATCTAGTCAAGCCTTGTTTGGAAATTTGAAACTGGCCTGGCTTATCAGTCTCTTAAATATTTCTATCACAGTGATCTCTAATTTTCTGACTGGTGTATATTTATATATATATATATATGTTTATACATATACATATATACACACCCTCCTGTATTTTCAGTTGTAATGTTGGCATCAGGCAGTCATTGAGAGTGTGACAGAGAATTTTACCTTTAGTCACATATTCTCAGGTTTCACCTACCTAGGTCTTTGCACTTTGGCTGTTTAGTCTTTGCAAGGCATTTGTGGTACACCATAGTCAGCAAGAGAAAAAGGCACCAGCATTTCATTCAAACTCTCCTGGACATCTAACTTGGATTTGGAGTCACCTCTCTGGGGTATTTACAATTCTCATCTGATTTTAGAGAGAGGTTATGTGAATTTCTTGGGTTTGGAACTGACTACAAGTCATTGCTGCACTGTTTCCCATCCCTGGAGGCTGCCTCTTCTAGGTACTTAAATTTTCTTTTAATTCAGGCCCAAGTTGTCTAAACATAACACAATCAACAGATTTTTCAGAGTTATGCACCAGTCACCCATATGTAGAGGAATATTAATTTATTTTGGTGGACTTTTTGCTGGGAGTTTTGAATATAAGCTTACATATCAGTGGTGAGGAGAAAGCTCAGTCCATTATCTAGTGTGCCTGCAGCTAGGCAGCTGTACTTATTTTATTGAACCAAGTTCAGAGATTCATAGATCATAAAAGCCAGAAGGAACCATTGTGATCATTTGCTGTGACCTCCTGCATAACACAGTCCATTGGAGATTTTTGAATTAATTCCCATATGAACTAAAGGGTTCCATTTAGAAAAATAGCCAATCTTGAAAGTGTTTCCAGAGATAAGTCTGCCATAATCAGTAGCAAATTATTTTAATGTTTTATTAGTCTATAGTGCTTTACAGTTGATCCAAATTTGGCTTACTTCATCTAGATCATTTGATCTCATTACAGAATTACCTGCTGCATTGATGAATATGATATTATGAAGTGCCTGTTTGTCATGTGGGTATGGAGACTTAAGGCATGCAATAACCCAACCTTCCCTTTATTAAGGAAAACTGAATGAATTAGCTACTGAAGGACATGTATTGTGAGAGGTATTTTCTGATCAATAGAACTTGTATAAACATTTTCTACACTATGAACACCCTTCTAATAATGCAGGCCTTGGAGCTGGACAAGACAATATCCCCAAAGGTGTTGTACCACTGCCAAGTACAGAAATACAGATATCTTATCTATTCCAAATAAATATCCTGTTTAGTGAAACAGGATTTATGTGACTGGTTTTGATCTTGCTGTTGCATTTGAAGGTTGAATTAGCTATTAGCTGAACAGGTCTCTTAATACCTACGTCTTCAGATAAAAAATAAGAGACAAATTCTTCTGTTTTGTAAGTGTTGGCTACATTTGGATCTTCTGAATGCATTAAAAAGGACTTGAAGTCATACAGAATGCCTGCACTGCTGCTCTTTTTAGCATGTGATCTACCCTTAGTGTTAGTGACCTGTCCTTATTGTTTGCCTTTCATACACTGTTATGTCTTCTAGAAATAAAGTACCTTATTTTATGTTCTCTCTAAGTCCTTACTTCTCTGCAATTACAAATGAGATGTAGCTGTTTGGTGCTGTAATACTCACGATGGCTCAGCCACTGCAGACATCCACCTCTCTGTTCTTTAGTCTCTAAAGAGTTTGCATTTAGGTGATATAAAGTGGCTACAAATATATCAGGCAGCATATATTAAAGCACTATCTGCTGTCCACTCTTGAGCAAAAATGATATTTATTTTACCTTCCCTGTCTGGGGGATTGAATCTTTAGTGATCTCAGTTACCAGTCTCCTAGAGTTCCTAACAGAATTGAGGTAATTATTTCCAAGATTATTTCTGAGCCTGCAAATCACATTTTTCCCTCTGAAGAAGTTTCTCTTTCATTCTCTCTGATACCTACAGAAAGAACCAAGAGAACCAAACGACTAGCAGGTGAGGTGGATTCCTGAAGGTAGGAGCTGCTTGTACCCATTTGTGAAATTATCAGCCAGTTTTAATCCTTTGATAAGTTTCATATTCTTTTTCTGTTGCTCTGTTTTAGTAAGCAAAATCTGTTAAGTCAAAGGCCTTAGAATAGTCTAAGAACACATTAGTCAGCTGCAATTACTTCTGTTACTTTATGAAGACTTACAATATGATCATAAAAATATTAATGAACATTCAAACATCATAATAAGGTTCAACCAAAAATCAGACTGGAAAGAAAAGCATGACAACAATTCTTTTTGTTCATCAGTGTTATCTAGATTGCAGAACAGAGAAATAAAATTTAGAAACTAAAGAAAAGGGAAGAAGCCAGAAAGACGATTACTTTTAGTTCAAGAAGGATATTTAAAAAGATTAACTACAGGGCACACTGAAAGAATAAAAATTTTCATAGGAAAATGTTTAATGAAAAAATGAAAGAAGACAGCTACCTGGCAATTAATATTTTTATATGATATAAAGCAATCAAGACCCAAGGTATTACAAGTTGCATTTCAGCTGGCAGATAGTTCCACTTGGTACATGAAATACTACTGCCTCAAAGAAGTCAGTACCAGGCAAGGACAATTGTAAGGAATTTAGCTGCAGCTTGATACAGCAGTATCCAGGCTCTTGCCTTTTTTTTTTTTTTTCTCTTCCTTACCTGTTAGGTTAGGATTGCATAGAATATCTAATAATGCAGAGACATGAAATGAAAATGGTGACATACATATTTATTTGGCTGTGATCACACCTGGGAGACACATTAATATGCTTTGTATTTAAGCAAAGTGTTAATTAGAATATTTTTTATCTTTTGGACTGTCTTGGTTGAAGACAATTTAAGGGAGCGGACACTCCCAAATAAGTTACCTCAACTTTTTTTAAACACTCCCTTTTGACCAGTAAGGAGATTTAAATATGAGACGATATAACTTGAAAAATAGCAGTTTAGTAAAAAATGGAAAACAAGTGAAAAATAAAAGCAATAAACACCCCCTACAAAGCTCCTGAATCTCACAGGCTTGGAACAAAGAGAAACAAAAATGGCGGACAACTCTTCCTGCCAAGATGGCGCCCTCCGTAGGCAACTGTGTGTGGGGAGAGAGAACAAAGAGAGAAAAGCAACACGGCCAGTGAACCTCTGCAATTACAAAAACTCATTCTTCTCCTCAAATAACAACCAATGGGGGACAAGGACACAACAAAAAGAAAACCTGGAGTCCAAAACCAGCCAAATGCCCCTCTCATCTCTCTGGTGGCCTGAACCGGGTCGGTAGCTGGAACTTGTGGAGGGACTTCACCTTCTCCTTGGCAAAAGCTGCGTGCAGCTGGCTGGGGTGACTTGGGCTCCGTGCCCTCCTGCTCCCACCGGGCACTGCCGTAGGCTGGGGTGGCCGTATGGAGCTGTGTGGGTGGCTGTATGTTCCATTTTCCTCGGCCTTGTCTGCCGTGCGCTCGCTGCCTCAGCTCTCGTGGCAAGAACGAGAGGGTAAAGCAAGAGAGCTCCTGCCTGAGGGACACTGACCTTAAAACAGCAGCACCCCTTGGCTGACACCGTGGTTCTGTTTCTGGCTGCCAGGTCTTAAAGGATGGTAACAATTCTGGGTACAGGTTGCTATGGGATACAATAACATTTTGGGTTACCGGTGTCTGGAGCTACTCCCTTCTCATTCTCCTTCTTCAGTGAATGGAGTACTTTGTTAGCCTATCATAAAGGTTAGCAGAATAGTTCAAAATCTCTTAATGCAGCACAGAATGGGCCTGACTGTGCCACGAGATAATACTTAGCACACACCTCCCTCTGCCACATCCTGGTGCTCACTTGCATGAAGGCTGATTTTCAGGGCTGAGCAGGCAGCATAAACAAAGAGCACAAAGAGCACAAACTGATCAGATTTTGTGGTAGTGCTGTGCTTTTGCAGACAGAGACAGATCCTATGTTATTTGCATTTTGAAAGACAAGTTATTAATCTTTTCACACCTGGCACCCAGTTACTAACGTAGCATCTGGGCACTAGGGGGGCTAATGACCCTGAGAGGGCATTCTTGTCTAACTGTGCCACTCTGAGATGTAGCTGTTTGGTGCTGTAATACTCACGATGGCTCAGCCACTGCAGACATCCACCTCTCTGTTCTTTAGTCTCTAAAGAGTTTGCATTTAGGTGATATAAAGTGGCTACAAGCCTTAATCATTCCCAGTTCAGTGCAGAGAGAATTCCTTTAGAGAAATGAGAGCAACAGAGCTGGCACAGCTTTCTTCAGTGTTTTTGATTATTTCATTAACTTTGAGATTATTTCTCTTACTGCATTTAATTATCACTACATTTTCTTGATCTCTACAAAACCCAGTTCTGCTGCCAAGGTGATTCTTTTCATTTTAAGGGATCTGCATTTTTGCTCATCTCTGATTTCAGTGCCATTTGTGTGTGTGATGACGGAAGTGGCATTGGGCTACTAAACACATGAGCACAATGATTCACATCTTTCATACTTTTTGAAAGAAATCCAAATTAAAAATTAGAAATGTCTATTAGTTATGCATATTAAAAAAAAAACCTAAAAGTTCAAGGTGGACATGACAAAGAATTTTAGCTTGTCATCGGGAATTTCTTTTCACCCGCAGAATAAGGTTACAGTATTGTGGCATGTATCCAGGTAAACTACACTTTCCTGAAGTAAAACAGTGTGCTTTCCTGAAGCAAATTTTAAAAGTGATGAGAAAGTACTAACAAAAGCTTATTTCTGATTTTGCAAACACAAGCAAATCTTAATGAAAATTAAGCAATCAATGAATAGAAATTTCATTATGCAGCATCTTTGTGCTCCTTAAGAAAATGTGTGATTTAAGTTATGAATATTCAACAGTCCGTAAAATACCATATTTAAGGACTCTTTTAATATTCTTGAGTTATAAATAGTTCCAGAAAAGGCGGCACACAGTGTGGAAGGGGAATCTAAATTTGTCAATTCATTCTCAACTGAATTATATACTAATATTAATATATGTAATTTGAATGTTGTGTCTTATACTTACTTTGTTCTTTCATTCCTATGATCTAAAAGCATTTAAGAAATTATATTTCATGAAGTAAAGAAACCTGGATGAGAATGAAATTTACAGCAGGTGCTGTAAACTCAATTTAAACTGCATAAAATAAATCTCTGGGTGGCAATTGCCACACGGGGCCATATTTGAATATCATGGTAACGTATCTAAAAAGACACAATGAATGAATGGCTATCAACAGATAAAAATGCTAAAATGCACCATAATAATTGCCAGTGAAGAGGCAGTGTCTTCCAAATTAGGCACCTTGGTGTTCCAGGGAGTGAACTTTTGCATCTAGGTCAGAGTAATTTCATGGAAGTCTTTCTTTGTTGTTAAAAGCTGATTTGCCAAACCCGGAAGTCTTTCTCAGAAATAGTTTCAGCTGAAGGTGATTAGAAAGATTTCAGAGGAGACTACAAATGTTCCACAGAGAAGTGGAGCCTAAGCTCCATCTCCTATATGGTGAGATGAATCCACCTTTGCCCTCTCTGGGCCTTTTTTCAGATAGGAGAGAGCCCAGAGTGAGGAACAAGAAGGGAAACAGTACCTGTTGAGGTAAGGGGACAGAGAGGATTTTGCTCTTGCAGAAGCTCAGGAATGGCTCCTGGCCACTCTGGATGCAGAAGCCTGAACTCTTGGGCATTCACGAAAGGTCCTGCAATCTTGTACAGTTATGATCTCCCCAGATTTTCTTTTGTTTTCCCCTCAACCCATCTAAACTGGCTGGCCCAAGGAATTGCAAACAGTGGCATCCCCTTTAGCTCCGTTACATTACTGCAATTTTTAAATTGTGAGTAGCAGTTTATTGTGCTAATAACTGTAATAATTCTCAGCACTTTCATGTAGCTATTCATCTTCAAAGAGTATCACTAATATTAGCTAATTAATTTTCTGGTTTTCTTTTAAGACACAGTATTGTAGGCTGTGATCACGCAGACCACCCAGGTAATTATAATTTTCTTTGCATTGAAGATTATTCCAAAGACAATTTTTGTTATTTTAGCAAATGCTAATTTGATCAGATAAAAGTTAACACTAAAGTGATTAAATGATAGAATTTTTGTTTAAAAACTTCAAGAGTGGCATGCTGGTAAATGCTTATTGAAGAAGAATTCTTTAATCTGAAACTTGACTGTTAAGTACTGAAAAATAGCTTTAAAGGATTGATTTTGACACAGCCCAGGCACAGGAGGAATATAAGGGAATCTTAACTTTTATACTATCAGAAAATTATTAAATTAAATATTCAATGTTCAGAGCAGTCTTTTGAGAATATTTTCCACAATGATTTTCCACAGAGCAGTAAGTAGAAATTGGTCCTTTTCACTTAAAAGAGGAGGCATAAAAAGATGCATTTTGCAACAAATAATTTGGTCAACATGCGTCATACACAAGCCACTGTTGCACTGACCACCATTTTCTCAATTCTTGATTGTTTTTATTATTCTAGTGATTATTACTTCTTACTTAAGGGACAACAAGTGGTTAAACTAACAGAGCTAACTATTTTTTTTCACCCCTCCTCTAAGGTAATAAGAATTAAATAATAAAAGGCATTTGGAATGAGCAACAGAGCAGATTCCTTAAATGTCTTCTGTCTCCTCTCTCCAGAGACAAGCACAACAAGGTGAATCTCATCATTACTTGTCTTTTCAAGGGCAAAGCTGTGATAGACAGGGCTTAATGTGTATCTTGGTGGAATTGGATTTGATCCTCAGGGCTGGGCCAGAAGGCTGCTTTGTTAGATTTGTTAGATTTACTCTCTCTCCTGTGTTGTCTCTCTACCACAAACAAAATTACCTCTTGGAGGCCTGCATCAGCCTCAGCATCCTGAGACTATCTCCTTTTCTTGATTTCAGTCACATCTAAATCTGTTTAAACTGTCAACATGATGATTTGTGGAGAGACAGGGATTAAGCAGAAGGGAGATTAACACAGTTGTCTGTCTTCTTTGAAATAATATACCTGCTGCCAGTAAGGGCATTCTTCAATTTACATAACTTAGCTCACAAGGAGGGCTTTACGGTTGTTATTGGGTTGCTTTTTTTGCTATCAGCAGTACAAACTCACCTGCTACCTCCACATTTAAAACCTTGACAGTCCATCTCTTCAATTCCTGTAAGACTGCAACATGCCCTCTGCTTTTCCTAGAGAGAATGAGGTTTTTTGGTATTTGAGTAATATGCATTCAAACAGATTATTTAAGAAATATGTATTAAATCCTGCTGGATTAGATATGAACTTTAAATACTCTAAAGAAAACACCTACCTTTCAGTAGAGTCAAAACTCTGTGAACAATTGTTTTGAAATGGAATAAAGATCTCTGCTTTTCTTCCGTTTGTTGAAAGAAGTTGGCAGATTACTTATTATTCTAGTTGTCTAGGAAAAATTTGCCATGTAATATCTTTAATACTTACTTAGATAAATCTTAACAGCAGTAACCAGAATTGCTTATTCAGAATTTTAGGCTAGGCCTTATTGTAGTGGGGAACAAAGGACTGCAGAAAAGAAAAAAGAAAATTCTATCTAAAAACAGGAATAACACTATCTATTTTTCTCACACTTTATACCTTTTATCTTTATTCAGTTATAAGGGATAAGGGGCAGAGTCTTTTCTTCTGTATATACAGGACTTTGTAAAAGAAACCTTGTTTTGAATTAGGAACTGAATTGTGAGGTAGCACTATGGTAGTTAAGGCAAAGCACAAATTTTAAGCCAGAAAATTGATAAATGTACTGTCACAGCCACAGAAGCTGGAAGAGCTTCATATGCAGCAGAAAAAGGAATAATTACATGGAAAAAAGGACAGTAGTCTCCTAGGTGTGAAACTTCTTTTTTTGGTACTTTATATTTTATATGAAATCTCACATAAAAGCTGCTTCATGATTGCCAGGTAGTGTGCTGTTCTGTTAGGATGAGGGAGCTTATGTAGTTTTCTCCAGCTTTGCTTCTCTGGGAGTCAAAGCATTTGTGGAAACATCTGTTGCACCAGGACTAGGAAAGTTTTTTGTGTACAGACTTCTTGTTGCTCAGCAGAGGAACGAAGGCAGAGGAACAGACAGAACTGTTCTTTTTATCCCCCTCTGTGTCTCACTGAAATGCTAAGCAGTTCTTAACATGCTATAGGGTTGGGGGTTTTTTCCAATATGAAAAACTAAAGTAATATCAACAACTATGAGTGATGACATAAATAAAATGTATGAATGAGTCAATCCATTTGTTAACCTATTTCCTGGGTCAGAGATGTTTCTGAGGCCTGAAGGATTTACCTATTTTTCTTTTTGTTCTTTTTTTTCAGAACTTTTACTTCATGATTATCTTTGATTGTCCTCAGCTGTATCTATCAACCATGCCTCAAGAAGCAGATTATTTTCTTGAACTTCCCAGCTAAACCAAGCAGCTGAAAATAATTCAGCTTTTTAGTCAAAAACTTTCAGATAGGCATCCAAACTTTGAGGTGCTTATAAGGCTTGAACTACATCTTTCAGATTTATCCATTTTTGGTAGAAATTCCAGCAGAAGCTGCTTTTCCATCTTTGTATTAGCTCCATCTTTTAAATAGCTCCTATGACATGAAATTTTGGTTACTTGACACTTGTAAATGTCAGGATTTCTTTGAGAGAATAAAGATGCAGGCTCAGTCCTCAGGTGTGCATAAGTCAAGACATTGAGCTGAAAGAGATTATCCCAGTGATGACAACGTGAGGAGGAGTAGGTAACATTATCTGTGACACACACCATTGTGCAAGATCCTCAGTGAACTCCATATTCTCCAAAACCACACAGGGCTTCTGCAAGTCTTTGTGTTGGTTTCACTACCTCCTGATAAAGACCAGAACCATTTATGACTATTATTATTTTTGTTTTACCTATCAGCTAGTGCTGGGCTGCTGGCAGTTGAAAAACACTCAGATGTGAAAAGAAAGGCTATGTCTTACACAGACTTAGAACAGGTATGGTAGAGACAGATAACTTTACAAGAAGGGACACACAATGATTAACAGAGGGAGAATACTTGATGAATAGATCTTTGCAGTAATAGAGATTTGGGCAGCTGTATGTTTTCCAGTACATTCTATCTATATTAATTGTAGTTGTTTCTGTGGGTCAGATCTTATTTTTAATTAATTGAATTGCTGGATTGCTGTGTTGCTGAATTGCAGAATTGGATGTTTTTAAGAAAGACAGTCTTAATTCTAACCTTAAAATCTTTAAAGGCTTACTCCTAACTAAATAAATTGGTCAGGAAGAATAGGGCATCTCTATAAATTATCTTGGCATTCCACTTATGGGAAAAAATTATCTGGAAATTACCTTTTATTGCCACAGATACAAGAAGAATCAGAAGTGCCAAAGGGATGCTGAGAAAGGCTGCTGTAGTACTGTCCCTGTCTAGTTTAACCCATTAAGTTGTTTACTGTCACTCTTAGACTTTTCTAAGAAAAAGAAAAAAATTGAAAACAACTTCTTGACAAAAAATTATTTCCTTTTAATGTGTGAAATAATGTCAGCTGTTGCCACCAAATCTATGATGTGAGAGGAATTAATATAGTTTACTTTCTGTAATGTTTGTTTTATTTTGTGCAGGCTTAGAAATACACAGAATTTTGTTTATCCTTGCAATACTTAATCCAAAGTGGAGACAGAAAAACATTTCCTCTAAACTTATTCTACAAATTTAATTGCTCACAATATTATCTGTGGGAATAAAAAAAAATTGCATGAATGCCCAGCATGAAGAGGCACTGAGATTAAACACTAAACAATTCACCTTACTGTGACTTCATATCGGTGGGTTAAACATGATAAACAGTTTATGTATTCACATCAATTTAAGCTGCTGGGTGTATCAGTGGAATGAATATATTTGCTGTTGTTTTTTTGGCTCATCAGTAAATCTAGTACAAAATCTGATGCTATACCAGTTGGATTTATATTGCAGCAACAGATAGAGATTATTACTGATGCCAAGAAGACTGATTTTCTGCTGATTTGATTAGGACAGTAACTGTGCAAAGCTACATATTAATATATTAGAACACTGCAGTCCCCTAGAAGCCTGCAGAAGGGAATTTTCTATTGGATTTGGAAAAAACAGATCTGTTGTTTCTGTATCTTACTGCATCTATTAGAAAATTCATACAAATTCTTTAATCAGCCTGTTCATGTGTGCTAGGAAATGGGCTTTCCATATTAACCAGGGAAATGTCAACTCAAGGCTATGGGGGCTGGTGCTAATAAGGTTAATGAATAGCTGGCCTGAAAAGCAACAGATGGGCCTAACAGAGCGGGAGCCTTAATGGCATTTGTAATGCCTAGGGTCAACTGCAGTTTATCTTCATTTTTTTCTCATTTAAAATATTCCAACAGAATAATAAAATAAGTTTAAATTTTCCCCACAGGGAGATGAAATTTATGCAGCACTGTTTATTGAATATCAATATGTTTGGTTATAAACAGAGGACTGCTGCACCGCTGCTAGGACTGTAGTTGTTGCATATTTGCATTTGCAGAGGAATTTTTCATTTAGCTCATTTAAAACAGTACTCTTTTTATCAATTGCTGCTGCAGAACTGTTTTGGATTTTTTTAAAATTTGGTTTTGTTTTGTTGTTTTTTTTTCCTGAAGACAGCTAACATAGAAGGTCAATTGCTGGCTGTATATTGCAGCTAGATACATGACTATTATACTAAATTTGCATAGAGGAATTGTAAGGATAGAGTTTGAATGCCCATGTTGTGGTCTCCCCCAAGATGACAGAATTCATGCTCATTATAATAGAATGTCATATGATAGAATAGGGTAGAGATGACAAAAATAGAAAGGTAAAAATCATAAACGTTTCTAGATAAAGCAGAAAATGTTTCTGATCAAAATATATTTGTTGGATCTAAAATAACTTCTTTGACCTTGTTGTCCTTCATCTCAGATACACTAGTCTTTAATCAAAAGAAATAATCTGCACAAGAGGCAATTGATATAGTCCTCTCTACTCTAAATACAGGCTCAGGGTGATGTTAGACTATCGTTGTAGCACATCTATTGCCTGAATTTAGTCCATGAGATTTAAGCTCTTGTATCAGCTAAGGCAGTGAAACGTAATGTTGAGGGAGGTTTTAAGACTTGTGCTAACAAACAGTTTTTTGAATTGGCATTGCTCTTGGGGAAAAAGAAAACGCAGAATTCTTATTTAGCTTATGCCTCCCTCAAATAGTTTCAAGTACACATATGGACCCACAGTAGTTTTATTTATGAAACTCACTTTCATACTTTGTAAATGCATGGAAATAGTTAAGAACATATTTAAGTTTGGGGTAAGACTTTTTAAAGCACTTAATCCTGAGCTAATGCTGCGAAGTTTTCCATATCAAATGCTTTTGATATGGATGATCACCCCTCTTCTGCTTCTTTAGTGCTCCCTTCAAGTCAGTGTTAAAACTTCCTTTTACTTTAATGGGGCCAGAGTTAGGCCAGTACTGTGGGCTTTTGAAAATCTCACTTTATGTGGATTTAAAAAATATTATTGGATTATTCATGATGAAAACCATAGATTTAACTGTAAGTTTGGGCAGTTCAATGATTTCAAAGTATCTGATGAAATTTGTCTCACCCAAGTTTAGATGTTGGAAAATTAGGTGTCCAAGTCAAGGCCAGCCAGCATGTTATTCAAGACAAATCTTCCTACTGAAGTTGTCCAGCAAAGAACAGAAGACACAATTAATTATTTAAGATGTAATAACTGAATTAATTTTCCTACTCATTGCAAAAAAAAAGGATTTCTGTTATGATAATCTTGACCTTTTGAGATGCAGGAATCTGCTTTATAATATTGTCAATTTAAATAGACACAAATGTTTCAGACATTGTGTCAGACATTCAGACATTCAAAAATTCAAAACTTTCAGACTTTGGTTGAATTAAAAAATAACTTTGTGTATTTTGCTTAAAGACTATCATATGCCACATATATTATAGAATGCTTCAAAGCCAGTGTCCTGGAAGAGAAATTAATATCTATCTGAATAATTTCCTAATTGTCCTGCTATTTCTACAAATTTGGCATAAGTAAGAAAAATATTACTGAATCATTTATGTAATGAATTTCACAGAATTTGTCAAGTAATATTTAATCTGATTTTCTCACGGATAGCTGTGGTCTGGAGTAAAACTCATCACATAAACTCAAGACCAGAAACATCTAATTTTATCATAGAATGACATAAATCTACATATGGGTTTGTGATAGACCTGTACTGCTCACTGGTCTGGGAATAGGATCATCCTTGCACAGTACTGTACAATTGCAACTAATTGCAAGTTCTGTAGATACAGCATAGAGGAGTGGAATCTACTCACTTTTCCCTTGAGCACCAGAGAACTTATGTGCATATTGAACAGGTGATTTTTATATTCTTTCATGTTTACTACTACCCAGTGACAACCAGTCTGTTCCAAGTCTGATTTAATAGAAAGCACTTCCACTTGAATTCTGAAAAATATCATCGCTTGTCGCTCTTTCCCATAGAATGAAGAGAAAGACTCAGAGATTTCAAAGAATCAGAAGCTGTTTGTTGTAACAATCCATTCCCCTTTTACAGGGTCTTTCGCTAACAGCTGACTGGTTAAATGACACAAAGCCTTTCTACCACCATTGGATGAGCTAGAGAGGGCGTGTTTTAAGAACACACACAAGAATAGAACAAACTAAAATGAAAACCAGCACCTGTTATTTTAAGAACATGAGATGCTTACAAAACCTCTATCAATCCTTTCCTAAGAACATGAAATTCTTCAGAGAGCTGCTCTCTAGGAAGGCAAATTGTTTTCCCTTGGGAAAATTCAGGCTTGGTGCTGAACCTCTCTAAGACCCACTGTCGGCCCCACAATTGCTGTGTTCCCTGGTGTATCTTAAAAGTCACAGTTATATTTAATTCTACAGATGACATCAACTTCTGAACCTTCTATCTTGAGAGTATTGCCTGTCCTCTGACTCACGTGTACATTTCCTTAATCTGAATTATTTTAAGTTTGCACAAAGCAGTTTAATTCATTGAAGGAAGAAGAAACTGAAACTTTCATGTTAAATTGAAAGTCAGGTACAATGTAGTGGTCTTGTACTTCTGAAGTTCTAATTGCATTCAACATGAGTTTTGGGAATTTTATAGTAGGATAGCTTTTTATTTATCCTGCCTGCTGACTTTTCAGGAGAAGAAAAGACACATCTTTTCCTAATGGTAACTTTTCAAACACTAACTTTAAAAAATTGTGCTCATTGATCTGTGTCTTATTTCATTATTTTAGATGGCACAGACTATATTTGTAAGCCTGTTAGGTGGTAAGTTTCAGAGAGAATTTTAAACTTCTAACTCCAGAAAATCAGTGACAACCACATGAGAAGAAAGGACAACCAATTTGCTGAAAAAGAATGTAACCAATTGCTATCTAGTAAATAGTTGTAATGTTTTTAAAAGATAAGCTTTCCTTTTTCTCCTTCCCACCCTCCACCCTGATAGCTTTATGATTACCTAGAACTCTGCATTCATTAATTTAATGTATAAATGAACAGTGTTTAGTCTTCTGTACACTTTTTGTAGTTCAGATCTGGAAATTGTTTCGCATTAGAAAATAACACGTTGCCGTACGGAAAAATATAATGCTAATGAAATCTGATAGATGGCACTGTTGGATTGTTGATAAACCATGAGCCTGACTCCTATATTACTAGTATTCAGAAGGATGTTATTGCTTTTTAAAGAACTGTTGCTTTAGAAATTTTGATAGAAACACATTTATTTCAGCCTGTATTTGCTCAGTAGTGGGACTCAATGTACTGGTCTGGCTGTTGGTCTGGAATTCTCTCCTTTTTGTTTCAGGGCATCTTTATATCCCATTAAGACTTGCTGTGCTTATACCAAGGTGTGTGGGTGTTTCTTACCTCATGGCTTCTGGTTAGAGCAGAGATTTTGGGAACAAAAACTTTGATTCTTTCTTCTTTTGTTATAAGTCAGAGCATTAAACATTTCATTACACATTCCTTTCATATTCCATTTATCCTTTTCTTTGAGGTCTTAAGAACGACAACCACCTCCTGTGGGACTGCTGGGTACTTACAGATGAATTGACTATGATTATCTGAAGCAAATTAAAGGCTAACTTGTCTAGCTTTTGCACTAACTTCAGATCAGACAAATGCAAAAGCACTGTTGGAACTAGTCCAGGTAAATCCATTGGATTTCATTTGAACTAAAACCTAATGCAGCTTTTGCAAGAATATTAGAATGAGAATTTTCTTGATGTATTATCTGACATGCAACTTGGACTATAACCAAGAAAATGATGCCAAACAAAGAGCAGCAATGAGATGATTCATCTATCCATAAATACATAACAGTATTGTTGAGTAATAGCTACATTAAAGAGTTATTTTATGCACAAGAGGGATTCTGTTATTGAAAAATCTTCATACCAGTTGTGAATTCTATGATCGTTATGGCAAAAACTAAAGATAGACAGAAACTTGTTGAACATCTGTTTTGCAATATTCATTCTGTTTGTACTGTGTCATTTATTCCCACTCTTCTTAGCACTGCAGTGAATAAAATTCCACAATAAACTTCTAGTATAAACGTGTAGCATTATTAAAGTGGGTGGTTTTTTTTCTGTTTTAAAATTGACTACAAGTGTGCAATTTATATGATTGCAAATAATAGCGAATTTACCTAAAATCGGTAAACGCACTCATCCACCTTAGAAGATCAAAGCAGCACACTGAAGGATACAATGGATTTAGGAAGGTAGAATTGCTAAAATTGCATAACTTGAAATATATCATGCACTAATAAAATTTTCCCTTCTGATAATGAAAAAAATCAATGTGACAACAACATTAGTGATTATCTTCTTTCAGGTCTGAGGTATATGGGAAATACGGGGACAGCTCTTTCCTATTGTGAAGAAAAATTGAAAGAAAAATGTAAAGCAGAAACTATCCCTGCAAATTTTCTCCTGGCATGCTTTTCTCTCCTTCATTTCTTCAAAAAGCAAAAGGTTTGTTCTGCTGGAAAACAATTACAGGGACTGTAAGAACTCTGAACCTGAAAGCTGTTGGGAAGCCCAGGTATGTCTGTGATGGTCCTTTGCCTGCACACTTTCTCTGTGTACTGAGCACCTTCTGTTCTCTGCCAGCACAACATCAGCCAAACTGTTCTTGCTTGGTAGCAGCTTCTGGACTGCTACCAAGCAAGTCTTGAGTCTTAAACTGTTTTAGAAGTTCATGAAGGTGTAAGTGGGAAGAAATTACTATTATTTTCCTGTGAGATAGGAAATGTGATGCTACAAGTCTTTTTTTAAGTCAAGGCTACCTCCTGGCCTGTGCATTTGGCCTTTGGTGGCATACACATTCTTGGCTAGTACCCTGTATGAGAGCTGGAGAATTAAGATTTACAACAATTTCTGCCAAGGCTTTTCCATTTCTTGTGTGTACATCCCTTTACACAGAATTCTTAGGGGAATGAACTAATACTCATTTGTTTTAATAGATATTAGAGATTAAAAAAAGATGCTAGTCAAGTACAGGAATAAATCATGAGGACTATACAGATATCTGAGTGAAGTAAAATTTATTTGCTTTGCCTAGAGAGAAGTAAATTTTATTTCAGCTAGAAGTATTTGTGCAGAAATAGAATATGCCTATTATTTATGTCTTACAAGCATTTATAATTTCATGGCTGCAACAAGTTATCAGGCTATTCCAAGACTACAAAGGACTGCACCTAATTCAGTGATTCTATTCCAAGAAACTCCTCTAATAGTACCACATGATATAGCAAAAATCAGTTTGTAATGGAAGGTTTGAACTTTTGATGAAATGAAAAATAGTTTTGCTGATGAATTTTGCTCCTTTTATTTCAGGGGATATTTTTTACTCAAAAATTAGTGCTTCATAGAATAAAAATGGATTATTGGGGGAACATCTACTGCATGTGATATAACCCCTTAATATAACTTTTTAATAGATCAGATTTGTTCTAAAAAAAAAATCACTGCAAAAAAATGCATTATATAATTTATGAGTTTGGTGGTTTGAATATTTATGCTTTTAAAAAAGTAGTCTGAGAAATGCCAGTTTGTGTCTGTTCTTCAACTGCATAATTAAATTCCAAGAATGGACTCTAGTATACAAAGATTTTAATCTCTGCAAGCACATGTAATAGATTCCTCTCACCTGAATGTATTCTAGGTGACCAAGTGCACCATTTGAAAGGCACTGATGTCTCAACTGCTTCCACAACCACAGATGCTTAATGTTCAGGAAAAAAAAAGTAGTAGTAGATTTAAAAAAAATCAACTCATTTAGGTGAATAAAACAGGTTCTAGGAGTAATTGGGGACTACTTCAATACCTGTAAGAATTCATCAAGGTAACCTTTTTGCCTAATGATCCAGCCATGGTTGTAAATTATAGCACCATTGTAGTTTCAGTGAGCTTTTGTTTCAGCAAAAAAGAAAAAAAAATGGTGCCTTAGTTAGAAAATTATCTGGTATTTAAAATGATGTTTTAGTAATGTTAAATATTTGAATTATATTTACTTTCCATTGGTATTTCTACTTGTCATCTCAAAAACATTTTATCCTTCCCTTGAAAATAGATAAAGCTTGAGATGCCTTTGTCCTGTACTTGAAAAAAGGAAGATGAAATTTCCAGTACCTTATGTCAGAAATTCAGATTATTTACAAGAGATAGCATTAAAAAAATAGGTTTAGAACTTTATTCAAATAGTCCTGCAAAAGTTGTGTTTACATAAATGAAAGAAAATGGAAAACTTACTTAATATCAACATTATAACTGTGTCCCATTGCATATGAATGAATAGGGTAGATATGGCAAATACATGGTAGAAATAATGAATATTTCTAGACGAATTTATTGAAAGAAGATATTTTTGTCAAAAATGAAGAGAGAGGCTCAAAAGATGGTGAAGTTTGATGGTGCCTGTGAAAGGCCTCTCTCTCTCTCTCTCCGGGGCCCCCCCGCATGGGGAGACCCCCTGCAAAGGGTCTATGCTAGAATTGAGAGACGAACGGGAACTTTTTCGGTCTTCAGGTTGTTGTTTATTTCTTATCTTATCAAAACTTTTCCACACCACCTGCACCAGGCTTAGCGTGGGGAAGAATACAGTGAAAAAGGTCACAAGATGTGCAGTTTCAAGGTCTTTTAAAGCCATCTTGTCCAATTAACTCTAAAAACGTCCTTTATTTCTACTTCTTTGCCAATAACTAACTAACTTTCTGACACGTAACATCTGCATCGTGACTTCTCCAAACCAATCACCCAGTGCCACTAATACTACAGAAAATGGAGTAGATGAGGAAGAAGAAGAAGGCAGGGCAAAGTCCAAAATCCTCCATTTTGCCCTCCATCTACCGCCATACTTAAAACTTAAAAGTCTAAATTTAGGGGTGCAGTGATAACTACACTACAATTTATTCTACACACTCACAGATTGTACATCATCCCAAAGCCTAGGGAGTTTTCTCCATGGATGGAAGTTAAAGGTACGGCTCTCAGGAGGATCAGGGTTTGTCAGAAAAAAACAGAGAAACATTCCCTGTGCCCTGAGTTCCAACAGATGCCTGGAAAACCTTTGCTATGTTGAGGACACACAAAGCTGTAAAGCACCTCAGTGAGAAACACAGCAGAACTGTTAGAACCACAAATCAGAATTAGGTAGAAAGAAATAGATTTTCATTATTTGAGCCTTCTACAAAACATAATTAGTCCTTTTACTTTACTGAGGGAAAATACGGAAGGTTGGATGTGAGACAGCTCCTTACAAAACTCATGATTTTGGGAGGATGAATATCCAAAAGCTTGGATATTCTAATATACACCTGATTGGAGATTATCTTCCCCTTGAAAGATATGAAATGCAAGAAACAAGTTCTTGCTGTTTTAAAAACTGTAAGCCACTTGAATGAATCTAAAAAGTACATCTACTGATTACTTATCTAAGAAGTAATAGAAATAATTTGCCAGTAACAAACTGTATTCTGAAAAATTATCAGCAAACATAATAGACTAAAACATTGCCACTGCAGTTCATTTTTTTTTTCTCTTAGGAATGCCCTCAATAATGTATGAAAATATTTTAAAAATTAGTTTGGTTAATCCATGTTCATTTACCAACTCATCACTGTTGAAAAAGCTGTATGAAAAACCTTTGCAGAAGACATGTCTGCAAAGGTTGAAGCTTGAAATAAAGCCCTCTATTATTCAGACTGAATTGAATCAGACATAGCACCATACTTGCTATGTATGTCTAGATTTTTTTTTTCTTTCTGCACTAATGTTTTAGTGTCGCCTTTCCCACTGAAGATCCAGGGGATGTAACCACTTGTAGAAATAAGAAATAAATTTGGATTTTATTATCAAACATAAGCTGCAATGGGGTTGAATGATTAGCATTAAGAATATTTGGTTGTATTTTAGTCTAACCTTGACATGTGCTGCAGTTTATTTTAGCAAAATTATTTAGATATGGATTAGAAGATTTCTGCTTGTGATATGATTGGTTGAAACAATAGAAAAAGCTTCTGAAATGTTAATTCCATGTTAATATTTTTTAGAAGGAATAAATAGACTTTGTGTAAGTATTTCTCATTTTATCCATTGTTTACTTTATACTTTTATGTATATATACTTAGTGATTCTATTTAAAAACATGATTATGAATAGTTAATGATTTTGCCCTTTATCCAGGCCTAATAAAACCACTTGGTTATTGAAAATAGCTTTTAATAGAAATCTTAGAAAAAAGATACCATATAAAATGTAAATAATCTTTTAAAATAGGTGATTTTTTTCCCGTGAAAAAGGAAAATATATAAAAGATATAAAAATATGTTACACGATTTTTTCAATGAAACTATGTCATCTCATTGTAATTAACCTCACAATGTGTCTTTCAATAAGTAGCTATGTTTCAATTTTGAGTATAAGAAGAAAATTTATTGTGCAATGCCTCATCTGAGGATTCAGAATTGAGAAGGATATATTACTCTATTGCTTTTTCCTTTTTAAGCCTTTTATGACTTTTCCATAAGAAAAAGAAAACCACAGTTGTTGAATAATAAGGTATGATCCAAACAATAGAAACTCGAACATGGCTGAATGTTTGACACACATTGTCTTAATTTCTACTTAAGCCAGGTGAGGTGTTTCTTGTTTGGTTGGTTTGTTTTGGTGGTTTTTTTTTTTTTTTTTTTTTGTTT
>VWZV01007150.1:294922-414074 GCA_013397155.1 Irena cyanogastra | reverse complement strand
TTTTTTTTTTTTTTTTTTTCCATTTTATAACTCTCTTGAAGCTAAGGGAATATTCCGTAGGAGAAAATGGCTGTGCACCAGTCCAGGCTCCCATCATCCATTTTTGAGTCAGTTCCTGATCTTTGCTTTGCAATAAACCATTTAGTCAACTTTCTCCCAAAGCTTTACAAAGACAGGCTTGATTTTGGTGTAAATAGTGACATTATTGAGTGGCAAATAATCACTGTGACTCCTGTGAAATCTGAAAGTCAGTCATTTCTCACAGGAAGGCTGATTGATGCCTTCTCTTTTCCACATCCAGAAAAAGTGCCAATTATTCCCACTTGCACACACACATGCATACACTTATTCTACACCTCCTTTTAGAATTAGAAGACTACAGCATTAAATTAAAGTTTAAAAGAATTAACTAAAAAATTAATGAAACAATTTGGCATGGAATCGAGATGTATGTGAGGGTTTTGAGATGGAATAAATAGACCTGTCTGGTGAAAGTGAAGGAGGTAACATTAGTGTGGGAGACACTTTGGGATGAAAGAGGCTGAAGAAAAGTGGCCCTAGCCTGGGAATTGTGGAAGATCTATAGGACAAAGCAGGTCAGGGATAAGATTTCAGGGTTTGAAGGAACAGTATCTTTGGGAGCAAGAAACTTAATCCTAGACTGGCTTGAGTTGTAAGTGACCTACAATCTCACCCTGGATTAGGGCTGGTGTTAGCGCAAGTTGTTCAGAACTTCCTTGGTCTTGAAACATTGACTCTGGCACTTCCCACCTGGACCTGCTGTGAGGTAAAGATGAAAAGCCTCTTCTCGCCTGCAAGGGGCTGTAATTCCTGCCCTACTCCTCAGCACCCTCACATGTATGAGCACTAGCACTGCTGTTCTTCTAGCCTTGCATGGTTTCTTTTGCTAGAATGAAAACACACCTTTAGTTAGAAGTGTTGCAACATTAAAAAATACCAAAATAAACCCCAAACCAAAATGATGCACTAAACTTTGCCAGTAAAATGTCTCACCTTTCTAAGAAAAAACATATTCAATTTCCTAAAGGAATTGTATTGAAATAAAAGGTCTGACTTCCATGTTTTTGAAAACTGCAAGAATAGAGGTGATGGCAAGAAGCTGTAATAGATGTCAGGAGACTAAACTACACTAAAGACCCCAAGAATCTATGAAATAACAACAGACACTGAAAGAGTCATGGCAAAGCTGACAGATACACAATGCAAGCAATTTACTGATTATCTGGGGAAGATAACAAAACACCTGCTGCTTACTAAAGCCCAATAGCTATCAGCATTAAAGGAAAAAAAAAATTAAAATATTCTCCTCATCTGCCTCTATTTTGTGATGCACTTCCCCATAATTTTCACAGAGATAAAAGCAATTGTATACATGCTTTTTTGCATACAGAATGACACAAATGAAGATTACTTAAACTTGCTATTCTGAGAAAAGAAGACCTTTAAAAATCTGTTTTGAATAAGCTCCTCTATATAGAACCATTTTAAGACTCTGATCTGCCCCTTTTGGAGATAGCATGGTACATTTATCATAACTTAAATAAGGGTGTGCTTATGGATTTTTCTTTTAAACAGCAAAATTAGAAGAGAACAAAAAAGGGCTTAAGAACATTTGTAGGTTGGATTTTTGTACCCATGCTTATTTCCAGTCACACTTTTGTCCATGAATCTGAGTGCTGCTGGAATTCTTTTAGAACATTGGTCTGTGTCTGACATGTGAATGAAGATATCAGCATCTGGACAGTGCTCAATGAGTGTGGAAATATTTTACTTTGATATGTTTAAAGCAGAAAAGCATAGGAAAAGACCCCAACAACTTGCTTGCATGAGTAGAAACTTCAAATGCTTTTGACCTTGAATACTACTGTTTTTTACATGTGTCATTTTTAGGAATCTGTCTAGCCCAACCTCATAGGGTTGATTTTCTATTCTGATTTCTTGTCCCTTTTTTTTTTAACCTGATTGTTAGAACATATGAATTGGGTGGTCTCTGATATCTCTTTCTATTCTAACTGAATGTTCTGAAAGCCAGCCAGATGTAGGTGTTTTAGAGACAGTGGCTGGCATTCTACTGTTTGGAGAAAAAAGTATCTTGTGAATGTGTGTATCTGTGACAGCATGTGTCAATCATTTGTGATTCTTCTTCTGAAAGACATTGTGAGTTATTGTGAGCTAGCTGCTGCATCCAAAATGCACCCTCAGATATTAACCAGGACAATCACAGGGTATGAGGTTGGATGAAAGACTTCCTTAAGAATTTTTCTTTCTATAAAATCCCTTTTTAAAGTGTGTTTGTCAAAGTCTTTTCTCAAAAAGATAAAACTTTTTTATTATTATTAGTCATTTAAACATTGTAAATATTAATTCATTTATGCACTGAATTTTAGCTGTGCTCTTGAGTTGTAGTTTGTATCCGTGAAATTTGAAATCACACTGATATTAGAACAGTGAAAATTTATCCCTTAACCAGCAAACAGTAGAATCACAGTTGTACTAACAGCATTCTTGGCTTTTATGGTGTGAGCAGTATGATGAAACCAAGGGGTCCTAACTGGTAATTTTCCATAGGGGAGAGTACTGGTGTCACTGCCCAGGTGCTCACAGTGGGAGCTGTGGGACAGCCTCTGTGAGGAGAGGATAGGGCTGCCCTGACAGGATTTGAGCCAGCCTCAAAGCAGACCCACCACTGGCCACAGCTGGGCCCATCAGCAGTGCTGGTGCTGCCTCTGTGATAACATGTTTAAGAAAGGGTAAAACCAGCTGTGTGTCAGCTCTGAAAGAGCAGTGAGAAAATGTCACACAGCCACCGATAGATCAAGGTCAGAGAAGGAAGAGGAGGAGCTTGAGGCTTGGAGCAGATATTTCCCTGCAGTCCATGGAGAGATGTCTGTGAAGCAGGTTTATCCTGAAGAACTGTAGCTCATGGCAGGACCCACACAGGAGCAGGGAAAAGCATGAGATGGAAGAAGTAGCAAATAAGAACTTTAAGGACTGCCCCATTCCCTGTCCCTCTGCACCACTCAGGATGGGAAGATGAAGAATAAGAAATGGAAGTGTGAAACTGGGTGGGAGAAAGGTATTGTTTTAATTTTTATTTTTGTTTCTTGCTTCATGAATCTGTTTTGATTGGCAACAAATTAGTTTTCCCCTAGTCTTTCTCTCAATCCTTGAGCTTTTTCATCATGCTGTCTCTTGCCCTATGCTCTTGGTGAAGAAGGGCGAAGGTGCATCTGGCTGGTCATTGTCAACCCACTGCAGGAAGTAATGTTTCCAAGTTTTTCTTCTAATGTTTATGTAATTGTTGTGGTTTAACCCTGGTTAATTGTGCCTAATTCTTAAATTCATCAATAGCATGGAGCAGTTTTCCCACATTTGGAACACACAGGTTTAAATTACATTTATAGGGCAGGTCTATTTCTCTTGGCAGTGTTCAAAGTGCCTTAACACCTACCTGTCGTTATAGCTAGGCCTCACTGACTCCTTCCTTGACTGTCATGGAAATTTTAGATGCATCAAGAATATAAAATTAGCAATAATTTACAATGAAAATGCTCTTTTTAATTTCCCCAAATGTGTTAGTGGGATTTAATATAATTCTAGCTGCAGCTGCAAGCAGAGTCCCTTATAATGATTGTCTCTGCAGCTGGGTTTCACGTGCCTTGTGTAGGAGAGTTCTTACAGAGTTGTAATTAATTTCTTTAAAGGTGATCATGTTTTTTGGCACACAGCTATGGAAAATGCAAACTGGCTTTTTGGTGTCACTGTGCTTATGACTAAATAGCTACTGTTGAATGCTTTTATATGCTGGCACAAAGTACTTGGTGTAGTGCTATTGTACTTGATTCTGTGTCATTCCTGCCTTGGCGGTGCCCCTGTTCCATCAAAGCAGGTGTATATTGCACATTACAAAATGCAGTTTCTAAAACTGATTTCCGTGAAAAGATTGTCTCAGATAATGTGGCCCTTACTTTGCTTCCACAGGCTCCCCAGCACAGCTGTTACCTCATTTGTAATATGTTATCTCTACTGTTCACATTACAGTAGTGCCCAAGAGCCAACAGAGAAGAGTTTTCTTTGTTCCAGATGTGATATACAGAATAACAGCTCCTCACTTGAGGAGCTTACAGTAGGGATTGCAGAGGCCTTAGATACCACACAAGAGATATGACAAACTGTCCCAGTCTGAGATTCACTAAGAGTCAACCCAGTGATATGTCCTGTCCTTCACAATAAGCCCCTGTTACTCCACCTGACACTGCTGTGAATATTCAGTCCAATTCCACAGCCAAGGACAGGAACAGGCATAGCACACACATGGTGGTGGCATTAGTGATGTTCTGTTCTGTGGTCTTCATTGCTTTATTACTCTATTTTAAAATAGAAACAAATACATTTACATAGGTTGACACATAGGTAGAGAATATGTTTTCTTCTTATTTTCTGTAATCAACAGGAGTTCTGACATTCATTGACTGATATTTGAGCAATGTGAAGTCCACAATGATGTATTTCTGACATCCTGGGTTTAAAAATAATACACTTTAATACTGAAATATTCTTCTTTGCCTTTTTAAGTAATAACAAGAACAGTTATTAATATTCTGGAAAAGCACAACTGTTCAAATTTGGACAAATACATAAACAGGATTTAAAAGGCAAGAATTATTGATGTCAATAAAGAAATTCTTCATCAGTGTTCCTGACTATTTATAAATCTGGGTAATCATTTTCAAAACTACTTTTCAGATAAACCACCTAAATTTAGAGTTGAATTATTTTCTGCCATACTGGAAACACAGAAGAGATCATTCACAATTTTTCACAACTTAAATGATTATTTAATGGAGAATACACAAGATTGAAAGCTTTTTTCCACATTCTGCTGGGCATATTGATAAATCGTGCAAGTAATTTTATATCCCATAATTTTCTACAGTGCATGTAGAATAACCTTCAGTTTACATTTTTTTTGGCAATTAAAAAGTACATTTTTCTTCATGGTTAAGTATTTTTTTATCCCTCCTTCCACATAAGGTTACTGGAAGTAATGGTTATATCTAAGAATGACAGCCATCCAGTCTAAGGTGAGGAGTTACCCCTAATAATGATTATTTTACTTGCAAATTTATCTTAATTTTCTTATTCATACCAGCAAGTAGAATAACAATAACAGGATCTTTTACAATAGCTGCCATAAAAACTGCTCGCTGTAAAATTAATCAAGGATAAGGTAGCACAGTTCTAAACTAAAAATCATTCAAGTGCATGGAAAATTAGAAGTATAATTTTTGTCAATTGTCTTTGCAAATGAATGGTAGGGGGTAGTACACAAGATTTCTCTTGAGTAGCTATCTGAAATACTAATGGTTTTTAGTATGCTTTGGTTTTGTTCTAGTTTTGTTTGGGTTTTTTTCCAAAATGGAAAAAAAAAATCTGTAGTTTTACTGGGGTTTTTAAAGAAAAATATTTGACTGATTTATTACTCTTCACTTAAGAGTTAAAGATTTTGTGAACGTCTGATAAATCTGTTGATAAGTATTACAAACCATAAAGCAGCAACACTTATCAATACCCTAACATGTTTAAATTAAGCTGTTCAAAGGATGTTCTGCTCTTGATGTCTGTGTTGCACATGACAGTAAGGGGACTAATCTCATTCCCTTCTTTCTTTTTTGCTCCAGGTTGGTTCAACTCTTTCTGTATAAGAGGGGCAAATATATTATGATAAACAAGAAGTAAATGTCAGTAAATGATGTGTTTGTGTCATGTAATCCTTCTCCATCACATAGTATAAGATTAAGGCAGGATTCATATACCACTACTTCCTTACCTGGTGAATCACTGATATTGGTTAGAGAACATTATTTTATCTTTTCCATCACATTACTCATTGTTAAACAGTGGTATGTTTTGTAAGCCATGGATTGTGTTTGAATCAAAGTGCACAGCACATTTTGTATTTCCATGAGGTAGAAAACAAAGCCCTGGGAGATCATATTTTATATAAAATCTGTCTGGTGAAACAGAGCTTCTCTCTATTAATTAAATGCCAGTGATTTGGCTTTGAGTAAGAATATCTGGATTTTTTCAGGCAATAATAGTAACCTCCAGGTCAAGTGATGTTACAGTAATAACAAAATGCATATTTTTTATGGAGGTATTTAAAACTACTTAGGTAAAAAAAAATTAAGCAACTCAGTATCATTATAAAATACATATAAATACTTCTTAATAATTTTTGGAAGGTTTTGTTTTCTCTTTTTAAATTTTTTTTGTAGTAGGGTGCTGAGGATAAAGAACTAACTCAGGCAATGCATAGAATGCAGTGTGCAAGAGCCTCACAGGGAGAACTGAGTCCAGAACCTCACTGACTTTACCTGGCATTTTGTGAGAGTTTCCCAGTGTGTTGTTTTTAAGAAGCACAAACCCCAAATTTCTAGTTTGTTTGAGCTATTTTATTGTTTTTTTTTTCCTGAGGTCAGGTGAAATTCTTAATTTAACCATGAGGTTAAAGCACCATGATCTCTTCAAAGAACTATTGTAATAATACTGACAAGGAGGGTAAATTAGTCTTCAGATAAGTCATCATCTATGATGGGTGCTATTTGCTTCAGCTCAGAAAGGAAGTTAGGACAATGAAGAATTCTAGAAAATGGAAAAAAATCAGGTTTATACACAATTTTATGATAAAGTATCCTGTTTTACTCCTTAAGGAGACTGTCTTTTTGTGCTTTTCTATTAAAAGAAGTTGAGAAGATCCAGTGTAATGGCCCTCAACATTGTATCTCCAACTTTCTAATATACAGAGAATCCCCACTCAGTTTCAGAACATATTTAAAATACTAAAGTAGTGGTAGACTGCCTGAGTTGCTGTATCAAAGGAAAAAAAAAGGAAAGAAAAATATTTTGTGTAAGTATACAACATACTTTTGACAGTTGGCCAAGCAGAGTTCGTATAATTCAACTTCTGCCTGTGTTCAGACTGATTTGAGTGCACTTGCCCATAGCTCTGCTCATAGGTATGTTCCTTTCTGGAAGGAACAGAAAAATCACAGATTTGTTCCAGTGGAATATTGGATCCATATTTTTCCTTTGTAAACCCTCAATCAGATCAAGTGTATAGTACCATAAAGAGACTACAGATTATTTTCAAAAGTACAAAGCTTCAGATAGTTGACTTCTCTAATAGGCTAAAGCTGTACTTCATAAAAGGTTTTAAGTACATGAGAACTCTCAGCTAAGTCAGAGAGTTTATATATAAAGCTGCAACTACATATTTTTCAAGATTTTAACCACTTAGGGCTTAAGTTGGAATCCAGTAGTAAAATGAAGATGCATAGTCATAATTTAAATACATCAGCTTCAAATTTGCAGCCAAACACCTAAGATTTGTTTCCACCATGTACATTAGGATAATTCTAGCAGAGCCTAATGAAAAGGAATGTCTGAGGTAAGTATTATTACCCCATGGGGTGAGAAGCTACAAATCACTGCTTTATACAAGAGCAGTATGTCCCTACACAATGTCACTGCAAGGTTTCCAACCAGGAGAAATTAAGATACATTAGTTCTTGTATAAACAAGATGTTGTTTAATCAGACAGTTCCAGCTTCTGCTGGATATTTGTGTTGCACTGCATGTGTTTCTTTCTGTGTAGTACAAATCCCAAGCTAGTCTGCTGCGCAGAGCACAGCAGAATACCTGAATCATCTTGTGTTTGTTTGTAGCTACAACTTCCCCTGCGTTCCCAGTAGTGTTTGCGGCATGGATGGTTGTTGATGCATTCTGTTTGGAGCACACTAATTTGAGACAAGCTTGGAAATGAAGAGTTTAATCTTCTCACCTAGCTGTTGTTAATTTTTTCCCCCCAGAATGGCTACAGTATAAAGATATATTCCATAAGTGAAGGGATATTGTTATTCAGGATGGAAGTTCTGAATTAGACAAGCAGGAAAGTTATTAGGAGCAGGATGGTTTCACATGGGAAGGCCTGAAGCTGTTGTCTGACTTTTGTTGTTACACTTCTTCTAAAGGAAAACTCAAGGACTTTCAGAGAAAAAAAAGAGGTGATGAAGCGTTGGGTGTTGGGTTGGATGAAAGACAAAGGATGTGTATGCAACCTACTGAGGCTACAGTGTAAATAAACACTACTGCTTCAAGGCATGGGGACTGATGAACATAAATATAAGAGTACTGTGGAAACAGAACATTAGTCTTAGAAGATATGATACTGAAGATTGGCAGCCTTGGAAGCGGCTTAGTTAAGAAGTTATCAAATTGTGGCTTAAATCTTGTCTAAGAACACTAAAAATACCCATCCAATCAATCTAGTCTTCAATTTGCTATTAACAGTTTAATATCTGATAGTCTTTGGTTTGGGAACTATGTTTTTGGGGCTGGTACTGGAAGCTAGCTCTGCATAGTCTGTGCATTACCTTTTATTAATTGCAGTCCCTCCAGAAATGGGGAAAAAATAGTAGCAAAAAGATAAGCTATTTAGGGAGAGCACCAGCCTCATCAATTTCTGTGATCTGTTCTCCATGTAGGCATTTTGACACCCACAGCTGTCATGTTACAGATGGAAAAGGATACATTCCTTATTATTGCTTACCTGTATTTGTTTCTGGATTTGCTGCTCAGGATTTTTTGTACCTTTCCAAACCTGCTGATGCTGTCTGCTTTCCAAACCTCCTCTGGTTTTGAAACCTCCACATTCCAGAAATTTAATGAATTTTGAAAAGTAATATTACTTTCATTCTTACATTCTGTTTAAAGGAATGTTCTTTTACTTGTTTGAAATTCAACTCCTACTGTCTTCATCAAGTACTTCCTGTTCCTGCACTGAGGAATTTAGTTAATTTCATTTTGTATTTATCTTAGCCACTGACACCCTGAGTTTTGTAAACTTTGATCATATCTCTTGTTCATCTGCTTTCAGATTGGATAGTCAGAATCTTTAGTCTCTCTTTGTAACATAGCTTCTTTATTGTTTTTAGCACATCAGCTGATCTCCAACATTGCTATATCCTCCTTCACATGCAGAGACCAGAGCAACATACCATTTGGGATATGGACCTGTTGGTTTTATATGACAGAAAAATTATACATTTGTCTTGGTCCCAGTATTCTTCCAAATATATTTTTGGCTTTCTTGTCTGTAATTGCATACAGATCTCATGTTTTCAGTGAACTGTTGATGATCTCAATGGCTCTCTCTTGAATTGCAACTGCTGTTTTTGTGGTCAGCATTGCACAGACATGGCTTCGTTTATTTTTCCCTAGACGTATTATCTTATAGTACTCTACAGTGAAGATTATCTAACACATCTTTACAACAGGCAAAGTCAGGAACTGTGGACAGGATGAGTGGACAGTGAGATGAATGAGAACTGACTGAATGGCAGTCCCCAGAGGGTCAGGATCAAGGATGTGACCATGAATAAGGAGTAGTTAGGGACCTGTCACTATGGTGACCCCCATGATTCAATACTGGATCCAGTACTGTGTAACTTACTCATCAATTACTTGGATGAAGGGGCAGATGTCTCCTCACCAAGGTTGCTGATGACACAAAGCTGGGAGGAGTGGCTGATACCCCAGAGCGCTGGGTAGCCCCCCAGGAGAGTCTTGAGGGGCTAGAGAGATGGACAGAGAACTGCCTGAAATTCAGCAAAGGCAAATGCAGGCTTGTGCACCTGGGGAAGAATGAACTCATGTGCCAGCTTGGGACTGGCCTGCTGGAAAGCAGCACTGTGGAAAAGAAGCTGGGGGTCCTGGTGGACAGCAGGCTCTCCATGAGCCAGCCAGTTAAATCTTGCCTCAGGGAGCATCCAGTCCTGTTCTGTGATTACACTGTGCTTCACACAACAGGGAGTCTGATTCTTGGCTGGACTGTAGGCATCTTTTAATGGTAGTAGGTATTTAGGAAGATGACTTGAATCATGAAAGTATGACTCAAATTGTCAGCCTATATGATCTCTCTATTCACTTACACCACATCGTTAATGTGTTTGTGTTTCAGTCTAGTGGCTTGACCATACCACACATAAACATGCCAACTCTGTTTTAAAACTAGCTTCCCTGAGGACAGAAAGCAGTTTGGCCATGATAGTTGGGGCTTTCAGTGCTCAGTGGCACCTCGTGTGCCTTTCATAGCTCTTGCAGCTGAATCCTTTGATACCTGAGCCTGTCTTGACCAAAATTTGCTACAAAATTTCTAGACAAAGGTGAGGAGTAGGCTACTGGAAAAACAAAATACGGGTTTGCAATAATACATTTTTGTCTGTTTTTTAATTCTGTGGATGCTATTTTCATTCCTTTTGCATATCAATAAAGCTTTTAACATATGCTTGATACATAATTGAGAGCACTAAAGGCAATGGATGCAATGCATATAATAGCTAACCTGGTATTATGTGCTGGAGCATTAATGTGCAAGAATATCTAGCAGTAACAGTTACAGAAGGCAAGCAGTCTTTGTTTTAGATGGAAATTGCAGTAAAAAATATAAGGGAAGTGTTCCTTAAATAAAAGTTTTATTAGTTTTACCAGCACTCCACATTTAAACACTATAAGTGATAAATTTGAAAAAGACTTAATGTTTTTCTATTAAGCTGTTATGACTCCCTTAATCTTTTCACAATGTAACAGTTTGCAGACAGAATACTAAAGTCAACTGTGGATCATTGCTAATTCTGTTAACTGGATGATTGAAATGACAAGAACATCTGCAAACAACTGTTGCTAGTACTATTGCTGTGCCTGAAAGCTCTGCTGTTGCTAAAGATCTGACACTGCTTCCATTACTAAATCTCATGGTAATCTTTATTGGGTTTAAACCTGGAATTCATATTCTCGGTCCAAAAGACAATTTTTTGACAACATTTGGAATAAGTAATATTTTAGTTACAGAAAAGTGTGAGATCCAAAAACACTTGGTATTTTTTTAAGATACGTTGTATGTTCTAAAATGTTTTTAATGCCCCTAAAATTATTCAAATCATAACATTGTTACGAATATCATGCATTCTTGGTTATCCTGAATAACAGGAAAATGTGACCATTTGAAATGATAAAATATGTGAACCATGTGGACAAAAAGTCTGCAGATATTTAAACCTGTACTTACTTTCTGAAACATGAATACATTCTCCCTGCAGATTTAGTAAAGCTGTTCAAGTGCAAAAATGCAAATAAAAATGCAGACATTTTTTGGTTGTCAATAAATTGCCTTGTAGCTGCTGCAGAACTTTATTTTAATCTCTCTGGAAGACAAACTGTCTGCTAAGAATCATGCTTAATAGAGTCTGATTGCATACACTGATTAACCTCAGTAGATCCTGATTTCGCCATCTAGATAACACAGATAATATCACTGTTTTTTATTTAATAGCCTACAGAAAGCCAGTGCAGAAGCCTATAAACAAACTGCTGTCCTTTTTGAATCACAGATTTGTATTTAATGGACTTTCCAGCATAAAGGAATATTCTTTTGATACGTGTCAGAACTGTCAGTTTCCCAAAGACTTTTTTTTTAATATATATGGAAATATCAGGCTTCCTTTTTTCTTTGGATAAAACAGACCAAGAGCATTTTTATTGGTTTTACTAATCTAGTTGTGAAATGCTGGTCATCTAAATTAAAAGACCATATTTCCAGGGATTCCTAGCACATGAGTCAAAATAAAACTAAAAAAGAGAAAAGACAATAATTTTTCCATTTCATTATTGACACTATGCAATAAAACATAGTTTTTCATAATTATTTTCAGCTAAATTGTCACACACAGATTCAAAGTATATCCTAATAAGCGACCCAAATATAAATGTATGAATTGTACTATAAAGCACTTTGTGTTAATAACAGGAGATATAAATCTCTTGCCAATTCAAATTTGTGTGCAATACTGCTGCAGATTTATTTTAAAAGTGAAGATTTAAATGGAGGACAATTTGTATCCAATTCAAATGATAGCTGAGTACAGCTCACATATACAGAAAATATATAAAAACCATGTTTCTAATCTTGACTTAATCCATAAGAGAGTGAAATAAATTGCCACTATATGGTTTTGAGTCACTAACTCAATTTTATTTGCCATATTTTCAATATTCAGGCAAATGACCCTCACCATTTTCTCAAATATAAGCAGCCATGAGTATTATTTTATAGCAGGACTGTAGCTAATCCCTCTGCTTGCAGATATCATCTAATCCTGATTCTCCTCAACCCCACATACACTTCCTAGGAAGATGCTGAACTTGCATATTTGTACTTTAAAGTATTAGCACAGCCTACAGCACTGTCACATAGTGAGGAATCTTGTCAAAATTGAAAAATCAAATCTCATAATAGGCAGATTATTCAAATAAATTTTATTCCACGTAAAATTAGAACACCTGCAGTGTTCTTTGTGGCTTTAGATTTTTTTTGCCATTTTGTGTTGCTCCAGTGACATGGATTTAAAGTCACACCTAACAATGGTTGAATTGGGTCAAATTTTCTTGTATATTTCAAGCAGTTTATCACTTTTCCTCCTTGGGGTTAAGATGTATTATAATTGTGTGATCATTAATACTTTTCCATGTAATATCTTGATCAAGTTTTGATAAATAGTACTTTTGAAGTTACATCTTGACTCACTTTTATTTTTTTTCAGCTAAAAGGGCTTTAATAAAGGCTAAATTAGTGAGGAAAACATCTAGAAGAAGAAACTGTAACTAATTTTTGACTCTTTTTAGTTACTACCATTTTCTTCACTGTTTCCAAATTGGGCTTGCATTCCAGTACTTTCCTATGCATTGGTCCTTGTGCTGTGACCTTGGCTTCAAATTCTCCCACCAGCTTTTGTGTAACTTGAAACAAGGATTACAAGTATATTACTAAAATTTTCATGGGGAAGCAAAGACATTGATGATTTTGAAATCTAAGCACATAAATTGTTAGGAATAATCCTCTCTCCAATGAAAAAGGTCCCAGAGCTGTTTTTTCTAATCTGCTTTCTTATTACCAGGACACACTGTAAGTAATGTTGTACAAACAGAATGAAGGTACTCAAAGAAAGACTGATTTAAATTATCTTATTTCATGTAACTAGGTCACTAAGCTTAATCATCCTCAATTTTGTTACCAGCCAGTAGTATCGAGATGACTGCTCAGCAGCTTTTTCATTTAATGTGAGAATAGGGGTTTTTGGTCATTGTTCATATCATGAAATTTGCTCTTAACTGTGAGGAGCTTGGTGTGTGTCTTGGCACAATCCAGCCTTTTGTATTGGTGGCTGTTCCTCAGTGGAGCAGAAGTAAATGACTGCTATGCTTGCTGCTGCAGAGAAGAGGGTGGATGGGCTACAAACAGGTAAAATCAGTTACTGTGATTTGAAGAATTCAGGATAAACCTGGGTTGTGACAATCCTATATGGTATGGGTAGCATACTGAATATGGGCATGCCAGAAACTGAGCTTGACATCAAAAAATTTCCATGTTTTTTAAACTATTTTGTTGTTTGCTTGTCTGGTTTTATTGATTTTTTTTTTTTAACTCAATTATTATTGTGGAAAAAACTCTTAGATAATGGTGCACACTAGTTCAGTCTGTGATTAGGATACATTTACTGTTGTCAAACACTGCTTTTGAGATTCTTGAAGGAAAAGTGCTTTGCTTTGCAGGCATTATTTAAATGGAACAAGTCTGTTTTCTTCGTAACTACTGCCCTTCACTGTGTAACTTTTTACTTCCTTTTTTTTTTTTAATCAGACTTTAAGTCTGATACCAAACTATCAATACAAGGGTATTGTCAGAATTGGTACTGTATCATAAGAAATGGTTCTATAAATGTACTGAAAGTTTATGCAATTGATATTTGAAGTTTTATACATATAGTCCTCATTGCAAGTAAAATATAGACATGCTAAAAGTTTTATATTTACACACATACTATGGTATGAGAAACCAAAACACAAAAAATACTTTCATTTCTAAACAAATCAAAAATTCTTTTTTGAAAAACAAGTAGAAAACTATTTAATATATTGTGTTATGGTATAACTGGATAATCATCCTGAATCCCAATCTGAGCTAAGCAATTTTTCACTGCCTTTGAATATTATGCTTGAAACGAGTAATAAGTGAAGGATAAAACCTAAAAAGAAATCTAAGCTTAAACTCATGCTGATCTATATAGAGAGTTAGAAGCCTGTATGCTTTGATGTTGCTGTAATCCACTTTTCTCCAGTTGTCAGATATAAAACATCACGGGGCACATCATGAGCTCATGTAATTTGTTATAGTGCTATTGAAAGTTAATGGAGCTGAAAGGCCAGCTGAAGGTCTGGCCCTGTAACACTTCAGCTAATGTACACAGATCCGTAGAGCTGAGCTATTACAAGTCTCTTCCTCAGGAATGCCCTTCTCAAACACTTTTCCACTTGCATTTACAACGGATACATCGTGTCAGATTTGAGGAAAAAGGGTGATGTCTTCTACTAATTAGCTACCATAGAACCAAATGAAACCTGAATTGCAAAATGTAGAAGGTCAGCTTCTCCTATGCCTATTCTGGCATTCACAGTGCTCCAATTTATCTCATTTAGTAAACAGTAAGAAGCCAGCTTTAACTTGCAATGAAGTTTCATAGTCCTAGCAATGAGAGTTGGGCAATAGCTTGCAAGGAATCACTACCTACTACTGTACCACTGCTTTTTCATGAGTTGGAGATTGTGTCACTGCCTCTAGCACATTGAAGACAGCAGCAAGTCAAAATCCATTTTAAACTGGACTGACAAAGAACCACGTACAAGTCAGCTTTCTGAAAAAGCTAGTTCTTGTATCTGGTAATGTAACTAGGTGTGCTGTGTCTTTCCTAAAAATATACTTGCTGTACTATTAGCAGATATAATTTTCTTGTATTTCATTAACTGAAATACTGAGGCCAACAGTGTGAGGTTCAACTGTGCCATGTGCCTGATCCTGCACTTCTGTGACAACAAACATAGACAGGACCACAGGCTGGGGGAAAGCAGCCCAGCAGAAAAGGACCTGGGGGTGCAGATTGACAGTGGCTAAACATTGGCTAACATGTGCCCAGGTGGCCGAAAAGGCCAGTGTCATCCTGGCCTGTGTCAGCAATAGTGTGGCCAGCAGGAGCAGGACAGAGATTGTCCTCCTGTACTCGGCACTGGTGAGGCCACACCTCAAGTGCTGTGTTAATTTTGGACCCTCACGACAAGAAAAACATGGAAGCGCTGGAGGGTGTCCAGAGAAGGGCAGCAGAGCTGGTGAAGGCTCTGGAGCAAAGTCTGGTGAGGAGTGGCTGAGGGAGCTGGGGGTGTTTAGGCTGGAGAAAAGAAGGCTCAGGAGAGACTTGGTACTGCTCTCTACAAGTGCCTGAAAGGAGGCTGTAGTTAGGTGGGGATTGGCCTCTTCTCTCAGGCAACCAGCAACAGGACAAGAGGATATGGCCTCAAGAGGGAGGCTCAGGTTGGACATCAGGAAGAATTTCTTTGCTGAAAGGGTTATCAAGTGTTGGAATGTGAGGTGGCAGAGTCACTAGCCTCGGAGGTATTCAAGAAATGAGAGGACCTTAGTGCCATTGTCTAGTTGACAAGGTGGGGATCACTCAAAGGTTGGACTTGATGATCTTGGAGGTCTCTTCCAACCTAAGTGTTTTTGTGATTCTGTGATATTTTATACTCAGGAATGATAGACTGCCAGCATCTCTGAACGAATAAAATCTGTGGGTATATGCTTTGCATACTTTTCCTCATGCTGTGCAGGATATTTGGGTGAGTCACAAGTATTGTGGTTTATGATTTCATCATTGGGACTCAAATGTTGAAGTCCAGCTTCATCAATGTACAATTGTCTTTTCACTTTGTCAGGAATATAGTTTCTGAACTTCATGTGTGCCCTTTAAAAGAAATGTTTCCATTGAGATTGCAACTTGATTTAGAAATTAATTTTTGAAGTGATTATAACTAGTAAAATAGAAATGGAGGTTTTTTTTTTTTAATAATGTTTCTGAAGACCATTAAAACTTTAATTACGCAAATTTAGCATCATGATTGAACAGAGTCATACTGGCAAAGGGTTGAGTAAGCTTGTTTGGTCTGTGTCCCATGTTCATTATCTTTAAATACACATGATGTTTATGAAGGTGAAACAGAAAAAAAGAGCCAAGACCAAGTGTTGTGTATGTCTTGTTTCTCAGCAGCTCTCAATATTTTACAGAGAGAATAACATCTTGATAATTAAATTGCTTCCACATCCATGCAATGGTGTCAGCAGGATATTGCCATATTGCATATGTTTAACAAATTACACATAATTTGTCTTTATATTTTCATTACGGAAATTACGTTCCTATTATTCAACAAGAAGTACGACCATGTAAGAATGAGACAAGAAAATGGAATAACAAAACTGATTTTGAATACTTGCAAGGTAAATGCATTTTAACAAAAACAATAAAAATTGTGCTTTGGCAAGTTACAAGAGGAATAAACAAAGCTGACATTCTGACAAAACTTATTAATGAAAGAATTATTTACTTTTGTACTTTTGGAAGTGTTTATAGCATTAAAAGATAGAAAGGAAAATGCAGTCCAAGGGGAATGCAAAACTTCAAGGTTTGATGAGGAGTGAGACTTGATGGAACAGCAGTGAATATGCCACAGAGCTTTGGGGCATAATTTGAGTTACTTGAAATTGCAGGTTAAATTTAATTGTGATTGTTATCAATTGTTTATAAAAACTGGTTTTTGATAAGTAAACCTCTATGGGTTTTTTTGGATGGAGAAGAGAAGGAAACAAACCATCCCAAGAATATTTTTAAACAGTGATTGGTTGAAAAAATATGGAAAATAGGCTCTCCTTCTCTGTGTGTTGTAATAAAACTATTTTTCTTTCGAGCAGCTTTAGTCAATACCCTATGTCTGCAACAAAGGAAGAGACTTTAATTTTTTTCTGTTGCCCAAAGCTAACAGAGTACATAGAGCTGATACCTAGAGGTAAGAACAACACCTGAGAATACAGTTCCTTATAGATTAAGGCAGGTTGCTCTGTTTAAATATTTGCATGACTGCATCCTCTTAATTCTTATTCTATCAATTTGCATCCAATTTAGAGTGGTGCCTCAGGTGCTCATTGATTTCTGCTCTCTGTTACCAGTCTCCTTTCTTTCTGGCACTAAATACAAACATAAAAAATGAAGTGTTCCCTGCAGCTTTTCTTGGTAAATAATTTTATTACTTGGCATTAACCTAGACTTTTAACTTGTGAAGAAGTATACTGATGAAGACACCTCTCTCTTCATAAGGCAAAAGATGGGTAGATACCACAAAAAACAGAAGCTAAATTTGGTGGGTAGAGAGGAATATCTCTGATTTCTGTGAACATTACATCCTACGTTGACAGGCTCTAGGCAGGAACATAGCTTGACAGTAGATGAGGACAGGTTCTGATCTCAACAAGGGCACCTACTTAATGGTCAGCACTTAGAAAGGGAACATAGTTGCAAGGCCCTTTGGAGAACTTGGCTTGGCATAAGACGGTATCTTCAGGAGTTACAGTCTCGGCACTTAGCCTCTAGTGGCCCTCTTGGAGATATCCTTGCTCTCTCCTCTTTTAGGAGAACTATTATCCATAGAAAATTATGGCTTTTCCTAACTGAATGAAATTTTTTGATCTTTGGAAAGCCCCAGTAAGTCAACTTTCCTTTAATTTCACACTTAGGAAAACTGTTCATGAACAATAAAAGAGATAATCTGAATTTAGCCAATGGTGATGCCTTTTCCTATTTTATGGTCCTGTGCCTAAATTCTGGGGATCGTCCTTTCGGGGGCTAGGTTTCTTTCCTTTTGTTCCTTTTTACTTATAGAATTTTTTCTTATAAGGTGCTAGCACACATTAACAGCTGGGTACTTAAGAAGTGTACTTAAGTGTACTTAAGAGGTCTTCTCCATCTTCTCTTCTTCATCTACCCTTATCTAGGCGTTCTCCTCAGAGGGGAGAGGTACCCCGAGGATTGGGCAGGTAAAAGTCAGAAGTGGCCAAAGCTCAGGGGAGGATAGCATCTGGGAGAGGTCTTCTCCATCTTCTCTTCTTCATCTACCCTTATCTAGGCGTTCTCCTCAGAGGGGAGAGGTACCCCGAGGATTGGGCAGGTAAAAGTCAGGGCTGGGGCAGCTGCTGGCTCTCTCGCGCTCTCTCTCTGTTTCGGAGGACGCTCGGAGCTGCTGCCTGGGGAAGGGAAATCGCTGCTGCTGCCGGAGCCCAGCCCAGAGCTGCTTCTTCTGCCATGGGATGAGCCTCTGCTCATGAGAGCAGCTACTGAATTGGGACTTTATTAACACCCACCTCACTAAAAGAGGGGCCCATCACCGTCTGCTCAGGTGCCCGGGATCCTGAGCTCGGCTCTCCCTGCTCTGCTGGGAGCCAGGTCGCTGCTGCCCCAACCCTGCTGCTTCTTCAGCACTGCTCTGAGGTTTCGTTCCACTGCAGCCCTGCACCCCCTGCCTGCCGAGACATCCTGCTGTCCCAGCTTGCTGCTTCCGAGAGTCCTGCTGGGGCACCGCGATCGGCTGCCCCAGGGTTTGTGAATAATCAAATCCCCTCTCCCAGCCCTTCCCGTCTGGGCCGAGCCGCCACTGCTGTGTGCTCTGCGAGCCCGCGGCACAGCGCCCCCTGCAGCCGGGGGGAATCACCGCACCTGCCCCGCCCGCCGGGAGCCACCAGCGCCCCTGCTGGCTGTGACCAGAAGTGCACCAGAGGGAAAGTGCCGCAGCCCAAGTGCCGCCGTCACGGGGTTCCGGGTTCTGTTCGGTGTAAATGCCAGAGTGTTGTTGTTTGTTGCCTTTATTATACATAGTAGTAAAGAGCTGTTATTCCTATTCCTGTGTCTTTGCCTGAGAACCCTTAATTTCAAAATTTCAAAATTATAATAATTTGGAGGGAGGGGTTTTATATTTTCCATTCCAAGGCAGGCTTCTGCCTTCCCTAGCAGACACCTGTCTTTCAAACCAAGACAGTTCTCCTTGATTCTGTGCTTCTTTGCTAATGCAAAGTTGCCACAGTACTGTTCTCTCTCATGAGCATTGTTCTTGCAATTTTCTGGTGGGAAAAGGTGCATATCCACATCATGTCCCTCCAATGGAGGGTTATAAATTATGTCAGTGAGGCAGGTCTCAGAGCCTGTACAGAATGGCTGCCTGTTTATTCAGCCTTGGTGATTCCACACGGTGTTCTGTGTCCAGTTCTGAGCTCCCCACACAAGAACGACATTGAAGCAGGTCCAGTGAGGAGGGTTACCAAGATACTTAGGTGTGCATATGATGTGAGAGGACTGAAATTTTCAGTCTGAAAAAGACAAGGCTAAAGGAAGACCTGACTGTTGTCTTTAACTCTTGAAGGAGAGATTATAGAGAAAATGGAGACAACCTTGGCTCAGAGGTGTATGGCAAAAGGACACAACATGATGGGCACAAGCTGTAGCAAAATCTAATTCAAGGGAGGAAAAATACATTCTCCAAGAGAATGGTTAAGCTGTGAAAAAGGTTGTCCACGGCTGTGGAGTCTACATCTTTAGATTTATCTAGAGAGTAACTTGACAAAGCCCTTAGAAACTGAATTGAACTTTTAAGTTGATCTGCTTTGTGTAGGGAATGGATAAGATGACCTCCAGATGTCCCCTCCAGCAGAAATTATTTTGTTGTAGTGTGACCTTTCCCATTTCCCAAGCTGTGTAAGGACAGAACAGGGATCTTGCTACCTACGTGAGAGCACATTCTTCCTCCCTCTCCTGGGTAGATTGGTATCCCACATAAAGTTCCCAGTGGTACTTCACTAACAGTTGAACAACAGAGACATGTGAAAGATTATAAAGACTTGTTTTTTAACAGATAGTCACTATTATTAATGAGTACAGCCCAAGGAGGGGAAAAAGAAAGCATTTTAAATTCAAACTAAAGTATAGAAATATTTTCACTGGCTTTGTTCTTTTCTTTTTGTGGGGAAAAGAAGAAACGTGAAAAGCAGTGCTATAGCTATATCTGTTTTCCCCTGCATATTTTATCCACCATTACCTGCATATGAATTGTGCACAAATAAAGAAATGAGGGATATGCAGCACGATTGTTAAGACTTCAAAGAAGATTCTTCATCACTATGTGAGGCATCAGACATATTCTACTCCTCCAAATCCTTGAGAGTGAAGATCTGCAGCTTAGAATTCAACCAGTGGCTTTCAGCTTTTGACACAGACTGCCTTTATGAAGTAGAATTGAAGCAGTTTGAATGCTTGTAATGGATACCTCTGAGAAACAGTATAATTGGTATGGCATTGGTCTGCTTTATTCCCTCTGCCTTTAGGGTTGCTAGTACATTCTCAGATTTCCCTTAAGATGAAAGGACTTTGGCTGACAGATGCCCTGTACATTGAATACATTGCTATAATCCAAACCTGTGTGAGGAGGAAAATTTTCAGTACCCCTCGAGTTTTAAGAACTGTGAATCACATATCTGAAGAGAAATAATTCCTTTCTAGCTATAACTCAAACCTATTTCCCCCTTTCTTTTATTCACTACTGTTAAATCAACATCTTATAGAGGAGGAAATTGCTAAGAGCTACGTTGCTCAGATGGATGCTCATGTGCATCACCTTTTGTTTCAATGATGTTTGGATGTTTAGCTCCAATTTTCTCCTTTTACCCAAAATGCTGTTGTCTGAATATTGTTGCATTAGGCTGTGAGAGCAGCTGAGCAGCACATGGAATATTTAGCATCCCCTCACTTTGGTAAAAAGTGTTTTCTTATTTTCCATACTTCTCTGTCTTTTTCTTAAGCTCCATTATATTTATCTAGTTATCCTTCAAAACATATTCTTCTTACTAGCTGTTATTTGCCCATTTTTTTCTTTGTAGTTTCACTTCTGTCTCTGAGTCAGGTTTTTGTCCTTGACATTTGCATGTTGCATTTTGATCTTCTCTATATATTTCTTCTTATTTATTCCTTTGTTTCTGGTTTTCTTATTTTATCTTAATCCATCTTTGCCCCTGCTCTTTCTCTCTTTGCTGATACTCTAATTATACTTTCCCTTATTAATTCTAACCTCTCCTTCCATGCAGAAAATGTCTATTTGGTATTTCTCTTTGGAGCGACAAGTCTGTTTCATACCCTACATCCATTTCTGTTTTGCCACAGATCCTCTCTAGGGAGGATGAGAATATGTCAGTTTCTTGCTTCCAGTTACATGTGCTCCATATACATATGTTAATTGTACATTTTCCTATTCCTTTACTATTGCTCTCTGTTCATCTTCTCCCCTGCAATGAGTGAAATTCCACTGTATAGGTCAGCTATCAATAAGAATAATATATTGATGATGCTATCATCTTCTGTCTGATTTGCTTAAGTCAAAAAGGTCAGGTAGAAATGCAGAGACATTCACAGATGAGCAGAATGTTGTGCTGTGCTCTGTACACCAGTACAGATTTCAGACTGGAATTGTAGCTTGAATAGATTTTAGATGATTCAAGGAACCGAATAATTAAATTAGTCTGGCGTTATCACGAAGAAGCTTGAGAAATGCAAAGGAAAACCAACCAAAACAAGAGTGTTTGCCTCTCTTGCACTTGCCTTTTTGAAGATAATATTTCCTTCTCTGAAATTTTATTTTATACAGTCAGGATCTTTGCTGGGTTATCTACATGAAATAAGGTTTTGTTTGCATCTAGCTCAGACTAGGTCACTTTTTGAAACAGATGAGAAGAGTTTGGGTTATCTCAAAAGTTCTAAAATGTGCATAGTATCAGAGTAGAAATAACAGTGATCTCTTCATCTGTATGAAGACCTAGTTTTGGGAGACCAAATTCTACATCCAATGAAGAAAATATTTTCACTTTGCTGCTAATGATTGGATAATTACAATGGAGTTCAGAACAGAAGTCAGAGGCAAAGAAAGATTTGTAACAGGTGTAGTGGAAAAAAAGGAGATGGCAAAGAGCACATTTCTGTGTCTTGACAGGATTTTTCTTTGCTGATTTGTTTTTCTTGAGGTAGAAGTACTCTTTTTTTGTGGTTTGGTTTTCTTTATTTTATCAGCATCTTGCTGGAGTGCAGAAAATACCCATTGTTTTTGCCTGAAGTACAGTGTACTTTAAGGAATGGCTTTCAGAGAGGACGGTACAAGGGCATCACTAAAGTATTTGCTAGGACAGGTAACAAAGACATTATAATCATGACAGTTACATCACTAGAGAAAAAGTTTATTCTATCCAAGAAAATGTATAAACTGCAGATTTTCTTCAAAAAGCTTTCTTCTTGTAGTTTCACTGTTAATTATAAGGCAAGCATTGTTTTGATATTCTAAGAAACTACTCTGAGCAGAGAATGAGAACACAATTACACTCTTCTCTCTCTGTAGACAAAAGTATGCTTGGCATTAGAGCCTAAGTGCCAGAAAACCTATACTCTATTTTGTCTTTAAAAATTTCAACCTGTTATTCATAGCAGTTTGCATGGTGCTGTGTTTTGGATTTGTGACAAAACACATCCAGTGTTTTAGCTATTGCTGAGCAGTGCTTAGTGGGTGAGGGCCTTTTCTGTTCCTCGTGCTGGCAAGGAGGCTGGGGGTGCACAAGGAATTGTGAGGGCACACAACAGGGACCGCTGACTCCAAATGCCCCAAGGGATGCCCCATATAGTGTCATGCTCAGCGTATAATCTAGGGGAAGATTATGGAAGATCATGGTGGTATTTTTCTTCCAAAGTTATGCGTGGAGCCCTGCTTTCCTGGGCATGGTGGAACACCTGCCTGCCCATGGGAAGTGAAGAATGAATTCCTTGGTTTGCTTTGTTTGAGACCCCAGCTTCTGCTTTCCCTGATAAACTGTCTTTATCTCAACTCACATGTTATCACACTTTTACCCTTTTGAGTCTGTCCCTCACCCCACTGAAAGGGACTCAGTGAGCATCTGCATGGGGCTTAAGTGCCCTGTTAAAACACAACAAACGCTGCAATCACAATGCACTTCAACTTAGGGATGTGGTTCCTTCATTGGCTGCCTGAGAAACAAAAATACGTGATCCTTCCACAATTTAGTTATAGTAACCTGTATTAATTGTGGCAAATAGGTTAGTAATTTGAACTAAATTACAACAAATAGTCAGGAGACAAAGGCAGAAAAACAGCACAGTAGAAAAAGAAAAAAGAAAAAAAAAGTTGAAATACTTCAGAAGAGATTTCAGTCTTGTTTTTCTCTCCTTTCATTATCTTTGGTCACTTGTCTAGATCATGGCTCTTAGAGATGTTCAGACAACTGACAGGTCCATTAATTCCTTGAGTCCATTGATTCTCATTCTTTCTTTAAGGGCATTGTCAGGAAGGTATAAAAATTGGTAAAGCTCTTTGGATCTCAAAGTGCTGGCTTAATACATTCTTTTAGATATCTGGTTAGATGCTTTAAATCTGCAGCTACCATACCATATAAAAAAAATTTTGACCCTTACGCTGTTTTTTGTTTTTAATTCCTTCCTCCCTGAGGCAGTAAATAAAAATAGCTGTTAGAAGAACTGAGAAAACAGTTTACAGACCACTGAATACTCTCTCTTTGTGGGATCTTATATATCTGTGTTGGATTACTAGCATTTTTCTTCATTAGGCACAGGAGTAAATGTATTTTACATTATTATTATTATTATTATTACTACAATTGGCGTAGTTCANTACTACTATTATGTTAGTATCCTTGAAACCTCTATCCCATTGGTTAGATTTGAGTAATAATTTTGAAAGTTAAGAAAGCAGTAGCCACAGGACATGAATATGCAACCATGTGGTATGATAATGTGAAAAATTTGGAAAACCTGTCTGAAGAAGATGGTATTTCAAAGCTCACAGAAACTATTTCAGATCTATCAAGCTACTTATTACAGGAACACTTCATATTTGTTTTGGTAGTGTATTCAAAGCACGTCGAGAGTGTGCTGTCCTTCCAGTATCACCCAGCTCTGTTGTACAGTGTGACAGCTCACTCAAGGTCAGGAAAACTGTGCGTGCTCTCTAAAATACAGGGAAGGGGCTGGGGAGAAAGGAAAGGAATAGGGAGACAGATTTCCAGGTTCAGGTTTGCATGGAGGCTTCTGACATTGGGATGATTTGAACAAGTAATGTCCTGGCTTTGGTGACAGGGAGAAGCAGCATGTACTTGGAGATAAGAACTTGGTCAAACGTGACTGAACATCCCCAGGCTCAGTCCATGGCAGTTTATTTGAAGATAACTTTTAATGTATACTTCATAATCACTGTTTTAGTAAACCGAAAAAAGATTTCTGTGTTTAATTTTGTCAAACCTTCTGTGTGCCCTGCAAGGTCTTGTCACTGATCCAGTCCTGATTCTTAAGAATGGAATCCTTCAATCATGTGCCAAAGTATTTTGTTGAACTTTTGATTCATAGTATTGTATAACTTTCAAATTGCATACAAATTATATAGCTTAGGACTGTAATGATAAATTATTGCTGACTGGTTTTCCTTATAAAACTGAAGTTATAAGTGGCTTAGTTGCAGTAAAATTTGTATTCAAGTGCTCAAAAGCATTAATCCAAAAATAAAGGGCTAATTTAATAATAGATTAAATGAACACATGATCTGCTCCAGCACAGTAGGTGATTAATGTTTAATACACCCTTGCTAAGTTTATGTAAAGTCTAGTCACACCCTTCATTAAGATATGTTGACAGGGAAGTTCATTTAGTTGGATAAATACCAGGATTCAAAATCCAACTCTTAATTATGTTGTATTATATATGGTGAGTGAATAAGAGTGTGGACATTAGCAGTGAATAAGTCTGTGGACAAATTGATTAACTGCAAATAAAATGCTTGTGCATCTGTAAGACTATCCTACTTGTCTGAAAATGAATACTGCTTTGATGTGCAGCAAAGCATTTACCCATAAGCTAACTATGCAATGCACACTGTAATTAGCAAGATGCACGCTTTGTTTTAATTGCTTCAAACACTGGATCAAACTGCAAAAAATATTACCTGATATATTGTAACATGTTCATTTCTCTCATAATAAATTTTGGGTTGAAAAAAATATCTCATAGAAGAAACTGAAGATTGGAAAAGAAAACAAGGGCCACTTGCTTACTGTACATACTTACCTGTGGTAATACCCCTGAAAATATCATTATAACAACAGTTTATTTCATAGGATCTTATGAAAATGCAATTTTCTACAAAATGAAGTATTATTAGACATGTCAAATATATAAATGGGTTCCCATTAAAACACCTTATAACTACACAGATTTAGTTTCTATTGGTAATAAATATGTATCTGTATGACAGAAACCTGTAGTGTTTGGGGAGGGAGAGCTCAAGCATTGCATGTGTGCATGTGTGTATGTGTGTGTACATACACTTCAGAAAAAATTCCTGGCTAGTGCAGAAATGAGGCACTGACTGCAGCTTCACAATTCAAATAAATAACAGCTATCATCTTAGCCTTTTGATAATGGCCACCAATTCCTTGGACAAATTGAATATGACCAATTAGATTTCAAAGACTGCAATGTAATTAAATGAAGTTTACATAAGAGCATCTCTGCTCCCATTTAAACTGCATGAGAATTAAGGAATAAGGGGGCAGACGGAAGCTTCTCACAAGACTTGTAGATACAGTTTTTCCAGACTTCTGCATTCAAAATAAGGTGAATGAATAAAATCCCCTGACTAATACAAATTCACCCTGTCTGCTTGGGAGAGAGAGGCACCAGAGGCTTGTCATATCTATTGTGCATTAAGTGAAATATTTCATCACTTATTTCTGGGTAATCAAAAGAGCTTTAGCCTAAGTGTAAGTTTGTTTCATTTGTACCCTATCACTTTTATTCAAACCAGTTCCTCTTTATCTTCCCTTTGTAATAGGAACAATACAAGAAAATGTAATTTATGCAGGAATACAACATTTATGAAAGTTTTTAGATCAATAAATTTAGTTTTCATGACACAATGTAAAAGGGATTTGCTATATTGCATCCATGAAAAATGCATTGTTTAGTAATCATTCTGATATTATGTTGTTCTAAATGCAAAGCTTGATGTAACTGTGCTATTAAAATATATTCCAAAGAATATCCCAGGAGTCTCTCTTGTCATTTTGGCTCAAGCTGGTGCATAAATTTCCAGTTGTAAAGAAATATTCTAAGTTAATCTTCTCAGGAAGTAGCTGAATGGTCCTCATGAGTCCTTGCAAGGCTTATAAAGACAGTTTCAGAAAGAATTTTTTCTAGCAAGATGTGTATTATATGAATTCAAACGCATAATTCTACCTATAATTAAGTGAAACTGTACTCACAAGTTCCAAGCCCTAGAGTATTTCAATGTAGGCTTCACAGATGAGAATGGAATCCTGAAAACACAAGAAATAGAACTGAATGGATTCATTCTGTTTGAATTTTTATTGTAATTTAAGGTGTATTCAACCTAATTAAATATCCCAAAAGAAATCCCCTTTTATATACAAAACTGGGCTTTATCTAGCAAGACACACATCCTCCTGAAGTGAAGCAAGATCTCTACTGGCATAAATTTGTAATGTAAATTCTGTCTTAGTAGTTCAAATTGCCAAGAATTAATTATTTATAATTTCCCTGCTGCATTTTGTCTATGGGATGACACAAATAGGAAGACTCTGGTCATTTTAGCAGTGCTTCATCACCAGTGAAAAGTATCATGTAGCCAAGTATTTTCACACTTGAAAATAGTGATCAAAGAAACTGACACCGATTTATACCACCAAATATCACAGTGATACTGTGGACCAGTATTGGGGTTTTCTCTGAAGACAAGAACTGATCCTCTTCTGTGGAATCCTTCAAAGAACAGAAAAGAAAGAAATGTGTAGCTGTCCCTAGAAACAGGACATTTGGTTTGAATCTGCACAGTCTTCGTATAGGCTGAATATATTGGTTTCTCAAATCCATAACTATTCTATGAAAGCATAATTCAAGGAATAGATGAGCCATTATGAAAGATTATTAGCACTCCTTCTTTATCTCCTTTTAAAAAAAGTATTTTTAATTTTTTTTATTATTATCATAGCACTGTTTTCCCTTCCTGAAAGGTTATACTTCATGCATCTCATTTCTTTCTCCTCCACTCTGTAATCCTTTATAGGCACATATATTCCCCTTTTCTCAAAGATACTCCCTCTAGCATGGATTATCTCCTTTCCCTTTAATCCTCACAGGCTGAGATGCTGTGCTTAACAGTCTTACACAAGTTTGCATAGAAAGCCTCTGTTTAGTTGATGTGGATCACATGGCTGCCAGGCTAGTTGGACAGAATTCAGGCTGGATAAAAACTGTATATTGTGTAGCAGGGAAAAATTACTAAATTCACATTGTCATAGCAAATGAGGATTAAAGCCATTTCATTTATAAATGATGTAATTATGTGAGACTCAGAACTATACATTCAGGGTCAACCAAAAAAATCCCAGATACACACAAATTTATGAACACCTACCTCTCGCTAATCCACCAAAATTATTACTACCCCCCGCTCACACTCACACAACACCACACTTAGTAACCCCCTGGTAACTGCTTAATCCATTGATTGTCGTTTTGCTCTTGGAGACATGGTCTATCTCAATAAAACAACCAGAGATTATTTAAAAAATATTTAAAAAGTAAAAAAGAAGCACTTTAAGAAAGGGAAAGAATGGCTATTGAGAGGGAAAGAGAATTTTAGAAGTCATAACTGCCTATGTCATAACCACCTATGCCTTATTTTATTCAAAGACATGCTAAACTCATTAAAAATAGACAGTAGAAATTGAGTCATCTTGTCACAAAAAATGACTGATTGTAATTTATGAACCCTATTTCTTAATATATACAAACTCTTTTAAAAATCACACTTTACAACAAAATTGTAATTGTAACAAGACACTCCTGTGTGTGAAATATGAAGTATTATTTTATATGTTATTGCACCAATGGCACTTGGCTTTAACTGCATGCCAGGCAAGAAATGACATTCCATTATTCACATCTCACAGAGTATCTTACTTATCCCACAGTGTCTTTTGGTTCACATATTTTCCTGCACTCTCAGCATTTCACAGGCCACTCTGAACACAAAGGAGCAATGCAAAGTGAGTGTCCAAAGCTCCTGTTGGAAGAGTATTTTAGATCTCAACCTGCAAATGTTTGCTGGAGATTTTTTCCCCATAGTTAAATTTATATGAGTTGAAAGATTGCAAGTTTTTGAACCCTTTTACAGTTTGTCCACTAGCTGCTTTCATTGCACAAGACAATTTTTACTGTTTTTTGATTTTTTTTTCTTTTTTTGTGGGTTTTGTTTGTCTGTTTGTTTGGTTTTGACTCACAGTGTTCTGTCCTGTTGTAGCACTATAGAGCGCTTGTGAGGCTTTTCTATCAGAATGTGCAGATGATGTGCAGGTGATAGAACTAACCTCATCCTGAAAGCCTTGCCTGAGGAATACCACCAGACCCTGAGCACTGACACGCATCAGAAAGATTTGTCATATTCTGAAGTTTAAATGTAAGGCATTGCATTTAAATTTGGCATTGCTCATCAGATCATTTGTGGAGAGAAAATACAATTTATTTAACTGGTGAAACCTTTCAGATCTACAGGAATAGAAGAAAGATATAACTGGTAACAAAATGTGTTGCATGCAAACTGGTTTAGAATTGGTAAATATAAAGAGTGTTTTAAGTTGTCAGTATTCATTTAACACAATTTCAAAGAGATTTGGAGCTAAGCAGTTCATTATGTTATTTTTTGAAACTGAGTAGAACTTATTATATCTTTTCCCAGTTCTTTCCAGATATATGTAGTTCTTTTTTAATTACTTAGGCTTTTTCTCTGCTTGAAAGTTATGTTAGAAAATATTTATTGAATTTGTGGTTTTGATCTATTTCTGTGCAGTTACAGATTCACAGTACTGCTATATTTAGAACACAGTTGTATTTAGCTGAAAAAAATATAAAAATAAACTGTAAAGTTACTTCAGAAAGAACTTTTTAACATGAAAAAATATCTTGGGAGATCTGCTGAATGGAGTCAGGAGCAAGATAACACTTGGCTGAGAAATGAAATTGAAAGGCTTGTTAAGGCAAACCTCTGTGTTGGAGCTTGGTTTGAAAAATTACAAAAGCCAGAATATTCAAGCAAAAATATATACATTTGACTAACCCAAGGATCACATAACTGACCAGCTAGGATGTGGATAGATGATATTGTTTATCTTATGAATGTACGAAGAAATATTCCAAGTAAATCATAGAGATTGGTTTGTCTTTCACACTTTAACAATCCACAGAAGAAAACATAAAATACAGCAGCAAGAGACTAATAGTATGTCCTGATTCTTTACATCAGGAATATTTTACTTTCATGGGATAGACCAAAACTTCTGTATGTAAAGCTCTCTTTTTTAACCATTGACAAATTTTGGCTCATAAAAAAAATAGTTACTTGGATAGACATGAAATGCTATGTTTCAATAAACATTATTTAAACCTTCATTTTTTATTTTGTTTCTCTTCATATTTGATTCTGTCTTTAAAAGTAAATGAATTAGATTAAGATTATTTAATCTAATATTTAAAAACATAATTAAATCAAGGGATAATGAAGCTCCAAATGAATTTCTGTGTCTGTTGTATTTTAACCAATGAAGTGCAGCACCAAAGGCCAAATCCTCTGTGCATTAATGGTTGTCCACAGTGCTCAGGACTTCCTACGTCATGAAGAATAGTTTAGAGAGACACTTAGCATGTTAGTCCTAGCCTAGTACAGGAGTTTCTGCATTTTACAGTGAAACACGCACAAAGGTCAGTGTCTGAGAATGATGAAGTTGAGTTTTGCTAACAATATGTAATCGTTTTATTTGCTTTAGGTGGCTCAATATCTCTCAGTTACTCATGTAGCCAATAAACAAGATATTTTGAACTGAAGGTTGTATGAGAACAGTATATGAACAGAGATCCAAAGTCCCCAAACTCCAGCACTGATCATCTGCTGACGATGGTTGCAACAGCATCTGTGGACCACAGTAATGGGATCATAGAATCATAGGTTTGGTTGGTTGGAAGGGACCTTAGAAACCATCTAATTCTAAACCCCTGCCATGGGTGGGGATGTTTTTCACTAGACCAAGTTCCTCCTAGCCTGGTTCAATCTGACCCTGAACACTTCCATGGAATGGACATCCACAACTTCTCTGGGTCTTCTGCTGTTGTCTCATCACCCTCATAGTAAACTATTTCCTCCTAATTTAAAATCTACACTTACCCTCTTTCAGTTTGAAGCCATTCTTCCTTGTCCTATCACTACATGCCATTGTAAACTGTCCCTCTCTATCTCCCTTGTAGGTGCTTAGGTGCTGGAAGGCTGTTCTCAGCTCTCCCCAGAGCCTTCTCTTCTCCGGCTGAACAGCCACAACTTTCCCAGCCTGTCTTCATAGGAGAGGTGCTCCAACCTTCTGATCTTAGTGGCTCTTCTCTGGACTCACTCTAACAGTCCAGGTCCACATCCTTTACTTGTTTGGTGTTCTGATCTGGAACAATTAAGAAACAAGCTCTTTATTTTCCATGATAGGCACATGCAAACTCTGTTTACAAAAGTTTAATATCAGTCACAGTCTGGGAATAAATCTTCAGTAATAAGTAGACAGGAATTTTAAATTAATTATTATCTTATTTTTCTATAGAAACTATAAGGTTGTTAAAACTGAAGTTGTTCACAGAATCTGTTTCTCAGTTTTGATAGGCTGCTTTCTCAGCTGAAAATCTTAGTGAGAGACATCTGTTCCATATTACTCAGAAATACAGCAGCATAATAATGTAATCAATAATGAGTAGCTTACACGTAATATGTGGGAAATGATATGACTAATTTTCCTTATTCAATAGTCCATTGAATTTATTACTTCTAATTTGGAAAATTCATGCTCAGGATTATGTCAGGGACTAGAGACCATCCTTGTATGTTTCCACTTGATTGTTACAATCACCAACAGAGTGTGATGGCTGTAGCTTCTGCATTTCTTATGTGTTTTACTTTGTATTTAGTGTGACAAGTGTTTGGGGTTTTAGAGAAATTGAAAATAATTTTTGAAAAATCCCATTTTTTCCAGATATGAATTCTGAAGTACATAAGAGAGAAAAGGTAGCAAAACAGGTAATTAATCCTACCAGTCCCTCTGACAGTAATAAATTTCCAAGAAGGAGGAAGATGTTGCTATGCAACTGCTTTCAAATGTATATAAATCTGTTATTTGCTGTTGTTTGTTTATTTTTGCAGCCAGTATTCTCCAAAGGTAAAAGTAAAAAAATCTAGGCCTGGAATTGAGAAGCGTAGCCCACTGCTACCATTTGACATTATACATATCAATTTGACATTTGATATTATGTAGGTGCTCTTTGAAGATTAGCCAGCTCCATGTTGAAATGGTTTCTCTGGTCAGAAACTGCAGCCACATTGTGGCATTGACTTCTATGACCTTTGAGTATAAAGCACAGTGAATTTGAATTATTTTCACCACAGTTTCCCTTTCCCAAAGCGTATTTAGGCAGGCTCACTCAGTGCCCCCAAGCAACTCATTCAAATGCCCTTTATCACTGAAAAGAAACACTTTATCTTTTGGGTTTTTTTTTTTACTTAAGGAACCTCCTCTGTCTCAGCCTGACCTGCCTGTTGAGTACAATAATACCCTTGAACTGTCCCTCACCCTGTTTCAGCCCATCTCTTTTCTTCATTTCCACAGCACAGTTGCATTGCCTGTGAATTCCCATTACTGCTCTTGCCTGAGATCTGCCGTTTCTCAGACACTGCAGGGAGAGGCATTGAAGAGTGTAATACCAGATTTAGTGTCACTTATCTACTGGGAAAATTAAAGTATTTCTTTATTACTGCTTCTGCTGCCAGCCCAGGGCGCACCAGGAGACCTCCCTTACCTCACGGGTGGAAGGAGTTTTGGTGGCCCCAGGACATGCTCCTAGACACCATGAGATGGCCATGGCCAGGGCCATCCCCCAGCCCAGTGGGGACACTTCCAGCTGAGACTCTTGCCTGCTGCCCCATAGCCATGGGCCTGGCCTGGTCTCTGCCTGTCCCTGTCCCACCTCAGCTTTCTCCTTCTGCCCTGGTGGCCCTGCCTTCTGCCCCTGGCTGCTTGGCCCTGCCCTGAGGCCCCTGGAGCAGTGGCTCCCAGCTCCCTGGCCTGGCCCTGGTGATCCCAAACAGCAGGCATTGCCTGAGGGTCACAGGATGGCTGGTGTTGGTGGGGGCCAGGGGAGGTCACTGTATCCAACCCTCTTGTTCTGGCAGGACATCCTGGAGCAGGCTGCCCAGGGCTCTGTACAGCTGGGGAGTGAAGGTTTTAATACCTCCAAAGGTGCAGGTGCCACAAACTCTCTTTGGCTGCCCTTGCTGTGTGGTTTACACCTGGAAGTATTCAAACACCTTATTGCCCCAGCATGTGTCTGGATGCTGAATATGAAGTTTAGGCTTGAATCAAATCTGAGGATTTCATTGTAAGAAGTGTACCCTCCTCACTGCTGTCTCTTCAGAATTTCTGACATTTCAGACATCTGCTTGCTGTGACTTCTCCTGCCTGCCTGCTAAACCTCATGGTCCAGAACATTTTGCTTGTCTAGAAGCCAAGAATCTCCTTCTCCAGAGGTATCATTTTGACACCCATCTTAACCTTTTAATCTTAACCATTTGTCTTGGTTTGAAAAGACAGGTGTTTGTTAAGGAAGGCAGGAGCTTCCCCTGATATGGAAAATGTAAACCTCCTCCTTCCGAATTGTTATAATTTTGAAATTAAGGGGCTCTCAGGCAAAGATATGGAAGCAGGAATAACAGTCCTTTATTAGGGAAGAAAAATAAAAAAGAAAATAAAATAAACAATGTAGTAACACAAAACAACACTGACAGTCAGAACATGACCTGACACCGTGTCGGTCAGGGTGCTGGCAGCAGTCCAATTGAAATGGTGGCTGCAGTCCTCCTGGAATGACAGATGTGGTTCTGTTGAAGCAGTGATCCTGTAGAAGGGTGTAGTTTTCCTCTGGGAATCTAGTGGGAAAGGGCTGCTCCTCTGAAAATCCAATAGAGAAGGCTGCTCTGGTGTCTCAAAATCTCAGATTGTATCTAGGAAGGAATGCTTGGCTCTTCCCCCTGGGCAGAGCATCTCACAATGGGATGATGTAATTTTATCAGTCATGGGCCCATTAACAGAAGATATTTCCCGGAAGGAGGACTGGTTTGTGGAAGAAATAAAGAAAGCTGCCCAATTAACAGAAGACAACTGTCACACCTCTGACAGATGGGAAATGGAATACACACTTATCTTTTAATCCAAGACACCATTTCACCTCCATGGGGTGATGACACCAACACAGATTTTTGAAGAAAATCACTGTTTTGGTTTTTATATTTAAGAATTTGTTTTTATGGGCAAGAAACAGAAATCTTTAAAGTGCATCTGTTGGATCAGTCCTTTCAGACCATACAGTGAGAAAACAAACTCTACAAACCCTCACATGGATGGGTTAAGTTGTTACAGAACTACCAAGATGCTTCTGTATATTTAGAGCACATAAATAAATACTAAAATCTCTAAAATCTAAATTCTACAGATTTTTAAGTGTTCTTTACTTTTCAGACTTAAATTTTTAAATTTCACTTTAAAACTCTTGTGGCCCCTGCTGGATCTCTTCCATTTCTGTAATATAATGCATTAATAATAATTCTGTAATCATATATACATACATACATATACACATACATAGATATATATTTTTCTTTCTTATTTCTAATTATGCTATGAACCTTTCAGGACAAGATTCTTGAGCCTGCCTGAGACAGTAATAGCAAGTACAGAAGTCTGTCAGAAAGACTTGCATGGTCAAGGGAGGTAATTGTGCAAGCTGATCAAGTGGGATAGACTTTCCTGGTCTGTCTTACTTCTCATGTTGTTGATGACTTGGTGGTGACTGTGAGTACCTTAAACTACTAAATTAAATAACATTACTGGTTCCCATCATTTAGTCTTTTCCTCTTTATTTCTCCATAAAGAAGAATTATGACTGTGGGACAGATTCTTGGTATTTCTTTCCGTGTATATGTTCACGGAGAATTTTTATGGAAGCAAGATTAAGTGGATTTTTTATTAAAAGAAGTAAAATCACAGAAATTCACCTGATACTTCTGTTAGAGAATTTTGATGCTATCAATAGCTTTTGAGCCTGCTATTAGCTCCACCTGAGGGACCCTGATAGAATTGTCCTCTGCAACAATGGACTTTAGTTTTTTTTCCTCTGTTCCTCATTAGAAAGATTACTGATTACAGATTTTATGACAGGGCATTAGTGATCTTTTAGATTACTTTTAGATAGAAATTGTTTAGATTTTAGATTACTGAGGCACTTTGTAAACCAGACATTTTTTCCATAGGAAAACAGTGATATAGAGTGATAAGGCACAATTTTTTCTTTAGTTTTGATAACAGATAAAAGCATTCTGAGTGATCCTAGTAGTAATCTCTCTGGATAAGTGTATTCATAGATGTTGATTTTTCCTATTGAAGAACTTCATTTTGTTAGGAAACCCATTGAATAGACTAATTGTGTCAGACTGAAAGACTGCCTCATGGCTAGGAAAATCTGCAAAGTTGTTTTATCAGTTAAGTAGTTAAAGATGTTCAATGAAGTTAGACAAAAAGCAATTAGTGAAGCTGTGAAGTGTATGGTTCTTGTACTAAAATTCACATTATCTTTCCACTTTTGCCATCTTTGTTAGCTGAACAAAACAAAAAAAGAACAATCCCACAAAAACACCCAAGTCAGGAGACAAAAAAAAAAAAAAACAAACCAAAAAAAACCCACCCAAAAAATCCAAACCCAAACCCAAATCTCTTAGTGAGAATAACAGGAAATATATTTATTAATACTGGTCCTTTCGCCCTCCAGTAAAGTTCTGGCCATTGTAGACAGTATTCCATGTACATAAAAACTTAATATTTTTTTCTTACCTTCATTTTCAGTTTTCATAAATATTGATCTCATACGTCACTATAACAAGTGAAAAACAAGTTAAAATGAATCTTTTTCTGGTAATTCAAAATGAAACTCTTAGAAGAGAAGAAGCTATAGAGCCTGAACAAGTCCCATATGGCCCAAAGCACCAAACACAGCTCTCTGATCTTCAGGGCTCTGGGAAAATTTTAAGTTACACGGCATCTGCTTCTTGTCTCTTTCTTACCCTCTCAATCCTCACCCAAAAGCAGCCCAAACCCTCAAGTGTATAGCTTAACATTGAGATTATTCTTATCATGTGTGCTGCAGCAATAGGAAAGGAACAGACTTTATCACTAAAGACAACTTGGAGATACCACTTATGTTTTTGACATGCTTCCAGTAAAGTCAATGGGAAAATTTTCCTCTATCTACAGGAAGAGGATCTATCTACTTTGAATATTCTCACAGGTTTTCAAGATGTGAACAGGTAGGTGAACAAGGTTTTTTGCATTATTATGTCCTGTCTGTTCTTCCCATGGAAGTAATTTGTACAATAAATATCTTCATGTGTTACAAAACTTTCACCTGTTTCTTATCGTCAGCAAAACATGAAAATACTTGTTTGCCATTTTAGCAGCTTCAGGTAATACCAAATAGAAAGTGTGCTTCAAATACCAGATAATGGCTTATCCTGGGAGCAATCCAAGGTGTAGTCTTTGAGTCTTTTCATTCTTTCTTGAAAATATGCTATATGAATGCTAGATTTTATCACTAATATGAAGATATTCAGAGTATAACATATTAAATTATTAAATTCATTATGAAATTTTCAAATTATGCTCAATATTCCTATCCTTTTTTTGCAGCTCTGTCAGGTGGTTATTCTATCTTTGCTATTAGGGAGGTTATATTTAAGAAAAGCATCGGCTTATATGATAGCAAATTACTGTTTCCTGAGCCAGGAAGTTTCTTGCTATCCTGTGTTTCTCTGATTCTTATACTCTGGCCCAAAAATACATTTCTCTACCTATGTAGAGGATTGGAGGCTGTTCCTCGACCAGGATCTGTAAGAAGCTCCATATCTTAAGTAATATCCCTGAGATATTGCCTAAGTCTGTATAAATTCACAGCACTAAAGCTGTGAATGTCTCTGCTTGCTCAAAGGATACTAGGGTTGTAAGACATGGATTTATATGTAACACCTTTGGAATATGCAGAACATACCAGCATCAGTTTTTCCTGTGAGTGAAACTAGTGATAAAGTCTCAGAGAAGAGGTAAATTTCTTCCTCCAGCCTCCATAAGCTCCTGCCTTTGATGTCTTTTCTGAACTGCTTACAGTGACTTCAATTGCAAATCCAGCTCATTATGTGCTTTGAGCTATTCACTTCAACTGAGCCTTTTGATTAACCAGAATCTAAGAGTGTGACTCTCTCTGGTGTTCCCTAATTCATGGTAAGCATTAAGAACAACGTTGCTGCTGTAAATGACAGTGGATCAGACAAAGCTTTTATATACATCAGTTCCCTACTACTGCAGCCTTGTTTGAAATGCCTAGTGCTTAACAACATTCTACCATGCAGCCGTGTGTCACACTGTAAAGGGAGCATCAGGATGACTGCACAGATGTTCCTGCAACCCCTACAAAACCCAGGCCTTTACCACAGAGACCACCATCCTCCTTAATGGATTCTATGCATAATAAATACAGACTTAATGATGAATATCTAAAATCACTCAGGGTGATAAGGCTATTTTTCATCCTCTGCATGTTGTAAAGGGAGAAAATTGAGAGACATATGCCTTTAAACTACAGAGGGAAAACTGCTAATTTCCTGTGTGTGCAGAATATTTTCATGGTTTGTTTGCTTTTATAAATATTTGTTAGCATCTGAACATCTTTGAAGGGTTGGACGCTGAGAGTCATTCCAAATAGATACGCCTATTTACGATAGAGATGGTGAATGTTGTTCTATTTTTCTATCATATTGTGTTATATTCACCTTGGAAGAATTTGGTCATCTAAACATTATTATAATGTATGAGAAAAGCTGGAAAATTTGAAAACTCTATTCTGTTGCAAATGCTGAAATTTTTATTGTGATAGTAAGTTATTGGTGAAGTTGTTATATTAGTAATTGGATTAGAAATGGAAATATTTATATTGTAAAAGAACAATATTACTTCAATTTATTTAATTTGAGGAATGTGATGTAAATAATAGACTATGTAAAAAATGCCAGATAATATTATGTTGTGACAAAAAGCATCATATTTTATTTCATTATATTACTTTGACTTGGCATAATGCACAGTTGATGTGGTTTAACCATTATAGTACATTAAATTTGCATAAAAATGTGCACATTTTGACTTTGTTAAACTAAGAGTGTTTCGTAAGGTCAAAATAAAATATGTTCACACTAGCAGAATACGCTACTTCTGTTATTTCTTGTACCTTTAAAAATTACTCAGGTAAAAACCTTCAATTCCATCAAATCATCATTTTCTTTCATGATGCAGCAAAACCTTCTCTAGCAACAGTAAAACACACGTGAGGACTGTCAGGTTAATGAACATCATCCCCTTTGTCTTTATCCAGGCAATACACTTTTACAGCAGCTGAGGATCTGTCCTCACCTTCCTCTTCATCCTCTTGTCAGTCAGTGCTTTTCCTTTTATCATGATGTTGGGAAAGCTAAGTCAAACATCTCAGCTTTACATTTTGGTTTTGGTCACTCTGATCTCTGTCACAGCGAATTTCTCAGTCACAAGCCAGCTGCTGAGAAAACTGTCTGACACTCTCACAGGTCTTTCTTTGATGTCTGACATCTCCAGCTCCCCAGAGGAATGCAGTTGTCATGAGAGGTCATGATCAGGGAGACTGGGAGCATCTATTAAGTTGCCAAGGCCAGTCACATGCTGGCCTTTAAAGAGAAGGACAGAGACATGAAGCCCCAGCTGTATTCAGCTGGGGCCAGCACTGAGAGCAGGGATGCCAGTGATGCACTTTTGATGGTCAGGTCTGCCAAGAACTTACAAGTTGTTGCCTTCTGCAAAACATATCTGGAAAGGGAAGGAGAAATAAAAATAAAGACCTGAAACATCTGATTGTATTCCAGTGATCTAGCCGTTCTGCCAGGGTGCCCTTGAGAGATGAAGCCCTGGGGAGGGGAGCAGGGATCACAGGGGGGCTCATAGAGGATATTTAGGGAGTTCACCATGCAGGGCCTGTCCCACCCAGTCAGGAGCAGGAGACACGTGGGAGACCGAGACAATCCCAGCCTCAGGAATGAGGAGTGGGACATGGGCCCATGGGCTGGGTAGGGCAGGGCTGTGGAGACTGGCCCTGCTGCAGCATTTCTGGGCAGGGAGGGATTCCAGAGGAATGGAATGTGGTCCTGGAGCATGGGCAGGACATGGGAAGCCATGAGCAGAGCTGGACAAGTCAGCTCAGGATTCACAGTACTGTGATCTGTTACTGCAGGTAACTCATTAATTGTAAATCTTTATCAGCTGACTATTGGAGGTGAAAATGAAGCTTTAAATCAATGATAAAACTTTTTCCTGCAAACTGACATGAGTGAATTTGACAAATATTGGTGACAATGAAAGGCAGCTTTCTTCAGTACCATCTAGATGTCCTTAAGAGAGATACCCAAATATTCTAAACAAAGTTTGGTCTTGAACCAAAGACCTCCATGCATTCTCCTCAGAATTTTAATTGAAACACAAATTAAGACAATGCATGAGACAGCTACAAACTGCTCATCTGGCCCTGAGAATCAGCTGTGGTTCAAAGATCATCCTCTGCAGCTCACTGCTTCCAAAAAGTAGGTGGTAGTTTAGCAAAATAAGGGTTCCTGGGACGTACAGCAGATGTCAACAAAGACACTGAACAGGAATTTTGTGCTCTTTTCTTTCTAATAGTTTTATTAAAATATGAGAGACTGTACCCAAGAGCATTTAATACAATCTCTTAATGCTATAAAAAATGAAAACACGATTTCCAAGAAACCAGCCTAAACTGGTTTCTAACTTCAGTTAATGGCAACTATAGACAAACTCACATTCAGGGAAAGTTAGCCTTTCTGTACTTATTTCAAGCAGGGGTAATTGGGCTTCATGCAGAGGAAGACCAGGGAAGCTGGCAAGATTCCCTTCACAATGCTGTTGCTGAGGAGATATGCTTTTACTTCTTTGATGCAGAATAGCTGTTATCTCTGTAGAAACAAATACGTGTTATATTCTTATACCAGTAAGAGTTCTGGAAACTCATTTAAAGTTGTCCCCGTGCTTTAAAAAGGAAATATTGATCTATTTTAAACTTTCAAAATTAAGTTGGCTTTAATAGCAGTGATTTGAGTGTCACACAGAAAAAAATTACTTTGAACAAGGTCTGAATACCTCTTTGTTGTCAATAATTTATGATTCATAACTGAAATATACTTCTATATTTAATGCTCAGAATAAATATGGGATCTTTAACAAGAAAAAAGAACAAATCTGAAGAGTGAATGGTACACACTGTTAATATGATACAAAGAACTTAGACTCTGGGGAACTATTTTTCAACCCTAAAAATACCAACAAGACGATGTGATCTAAGAGTTGTAAAAGCAAAATAAATCTAAGAGCTTTGAACTGACTTTCTAGTCTCCAAGAATATAAATTGGTGCAGCTTCTTGAGTTGACATTTATTTACCATTTTGCAGTATGAGAAAGAGCCTCAAGATTAGAACAGAGAAAATTAAATTATGTTCCTGCTCCTTTGGCTACTGGGAGGATTGTGTTTTAGAGATAGCTTTAAAGGCACATGGTCACTCTTAAAGGCCACTACCTCACCTGATGCAGTTTATTCATAAATGAACTGTCATGGAATCACTCAGCCAGAACTAAAGAAATTGACCAATCTTGTTGCCTACTAAATAATTACTTATTTCTGAGCAACATTTAGAATTATATGTATGTATATTGTATGTATGATGATGATGTCACTTTGGGGGCTGATAAGGACTTTGTGTGAAATTCCAAAGTCCAGCTGAGGATGCAGCTAAGACATGCAGCAGTTCCATATCCAAAGCAGCACTGCTTTAAATTAGGTGAGATTTTCCACAAATAGCACTATAATGAAACAAAGATCATTTACTACGTTCTGGCTAGACTGAGTTTCCTGTCTACAAAGATTCATTGTAGCTCTTTACAACGTTAAAAGCCTTATTTTATTAATACTGCTTTAGGTAGAATTTGTATATAATATTTAGGCAAGTGTTCTGACCAAGTAAATATCTGAACAAAGATAAGGGGGATGAGATGGTAATAAAATACAAAAGGTTCTTAAAAGGAGGGTTGCTGCATAGACTTGAATTTATATTAAACATTTAGGTAATAAAACATTTATACCCAGGTTTCAGGCCTGTAAGAAATAACAATTTTCATAACTGTTTCACTGACAGTGATGATCCAAAATACACTGTTTATTTTATCCTGATATGAAATATATTTTGTTTCTTACAAGTCTTGCTGAATTTATTAATAGATTTTTTTTCTTTTCTGTCAAGTTCTTATAGTCTAAATTTCCCTGAGAGAAGACAAAGCGGAATATGTTAAAATTACCAAATAAAGTGTGGAAGTGGAAAATATTAATTAAATGTTAGAGAACTGACATATCATAAAATTAGTATGAAAAATTAATAATACAAAAAGAAGCACTGTGCGGCACGAAGTAATTTGAATGTTTTGAACAGGCATCAGTGCCAGAAAATTCTAACTGCTAATAATAATGTAAGGAAGATTTAGAAAAAAATGGCATCTGAAACTGGGAACCACAGAAATTTACCTTGTCTGTTATGCTATTACATGTTGAGAAGTGTAGTAATTCTGGTTTTGAAGAGTGCTTTGTCACTGAGAAGTGTGGTGTTTTAATTTAACAGCTGATGTTTCTGGGAAAGGCCAACCAGTCAGCAACTGCAACTCCTTCCTGTTCACTGCCTCAAAGGAAAGGGCCTTTCCATGCCAAAATGCAGGACAGGCGTGGTTGCTGAGTCTCACATGACTCATTGTAAGAAAAGAGCTTTTTCAAGGCCTCTCCCAGGCATCCTCTGGGGTTGTGATTGCAATCACACAGAGACTCACTGAAATCACAGGTGTTTTTCTACAAGTCCAAATCTGTTTCTACTTAAAACAGTTTCCAAAACCATGTTTTATGTGCGAAGCACAGCTTAGATAGCTCTCTAGCACATCTTAGGGTATGGGCTTTGTAATGATGGACTAGGAAAGAGCACAATCACAGTTTTAGTGTCTGTATGTCAGAAAATATCTTGATATTGTTCTTTACATTGCTGCCATATGTGATGCTTATTTAATAAGAGATATAAAGCATAATCAAAGATAAGCATAGGATGTCTTGTGCAGATGTCTCATTTTGTTGATTGCTGAGGAGGGTTCTTGGGTAAGGCAGCTACTTTAGTCACTCTGGAAGAGCAATTACCTTGAGCTGCAGTCATTCAAATGGGGCTGTAGTGCTAGATCACATAGGCAGTTTAGGAACAGCAAGACAAATTGCTGCGTCTGGAACAGACTAAATGACCCTTCAGCCCAGAATCATGTCTTTGATACGAGCCATCTCTAGAAAAAGATGATAAGAAAAGGCTTCATATAGAGTGGTGCTTCCATTGATAAATGTCCTCGCTTTGGAGAAACTGTAGTGCAAGTATTTCCTGAGGTGAAAGCTGTTGCTCATCTTTTGAATAACAGTTCTCAGCACACTTTTCATCCATGATTTGTGTTACTGTCTTTGCAAGCATTTATACTTTTGACATGCACAGCACCTCATGATAATGCCTTCCACAGGTTTATGATCTGTGTGGAGAAGTTTGCTTCCTTTGTTCATTTCAAACCTTCAGCTTATTTAACAGGTGGGTATAAAGCATAACCACAGATCAATATTGCAGAGACACTGGGCCATAATGGAACTTCCTAAATACAACTGAGTAAAAATAAGGTAGAAACTTAGAGTATGATTAAGTGATTCTTGTCATTATAAATCATCTATTCTCTCCTAAATTAATATCCCTAAGGAAAAAAGGATCCAAAAATAAACTGAAGCATGTTAAACACAAATGTACACCAGGTCAAATATCTTTCTTGAGTGACCCCACTGACCTCTCACTTAAGCTAACAGAAAGATCTCTTAACAGGCAGCCCAGAACTCTAAAATTCTTGTCATTACTGATACTGTCAAGTCTTATTTGTAGTTATAGTAGTAGAAAAATTTAAGTGAGTTCTCTGCAGCTCTAGGGGTAATTGAGCTGTTTTCATTAGCTTATTATTGGAGGCAAATGCTAATAAATTGTAGTAGGTTTGTGGTAGAATACATAAGTGTTTCCTCTCGTGTACTTGGGTGAGAGAGACTGAACATGTGCACTAGCACTCTGGACTGTTAAACCTTAAGACCTTTTTTTTTGTAAGAAGTATAGAGGATGCAGCAACAGCTCTGTCAGGTGATAAATCATGGTAGCTTGGACATTCTTCTGAAAACTGGAAGTTTACTGATTCAAGAAGGTTTGGTTTCTTTTTTTTTAAACTTGCTTAGAAAAAGGTATATTTTTAAAAGCCTATGTTAAGTTTTTAGGACATGGTGAGTGTCTTTGTGTATGAATAAAAAAGACCTCTCTTTTCTACTATTGAAGAAATAAGTGATCTCCCTCTCCAGTCTGCTGCTTAGAATCTTGTTTTCTTTAGAGATTTCTTTCACAAAAATTGTTTTCTTGAGCTGGGAGTTAATAGTTAGTGTGTATTGATATTTTGAGCACCTGGTTTTTCAAAGCTATAAAAGGAACAGCATTACAATCAAACTGCTGCATTTTCCAGAGCTTGACAGAATGACATTTCTCACACCTTAACCTAAGCTTTTAAACTTGAATGTTCTAACTTTCTAATGGTGACAAAAGCAAGTAACAAAGCAAATCTTGCAACAGAAGCACGAAGTTATGCATTCCTTGGTGTCTGCTCACTCAGGATCTTCACACACATCAACTCAATGATCTTTGCATTTGTATTTTCCAGTAGCTGGGACAGCACAGTTGAAGATCTTTCCTGTCAGCATTAGTAAAGAATAGATAGTTATGTTTGCATATTTATCACAACCGTGGTCATTTTCAAAGTGTAGCAGTTTTTATTAAAATACATGTTTACATTACCAACTTTTTTCTTTCATTTCATTAATTACCCCAGACACTTCAGGAAAAATTGGGTAGAAGTGCAAGTTTTTGAATTTTTAGTGAGGTTCATATAAAGGCAAATTATGGTCGCCTCTATAAAAGGACAAGGACAGTAGGGAGAAAAGCTTTAAGGGAGAGTTTGCAAATAAAAACACTTATTTCCTTTTCTCTTCCATGTTGGATCTTTGTTTAATCCCTAAACACCTAGCATGTACCATATGTTATTATACAAACATATGCTACTTTAAGTATAAATGACAACATTTATAAACTTAAAATTAAGGGGTTCTCCTGTTTAAACACAATGTGATTTTCTTGTCACGTGCTAAGTATATATAAGGTACTGTCTGTGACATCTGAATACAGAGAGAGATTTGAAGGTTTCCTTACAATTATTGAAAGAATCTGAAACCTTAGTTGTTTTTTCATACACTGTTTTTATTAGTGTTGTTGCTATCACTGGTTTTTTTCCTTATCTCATTTCAGTTTTTCTAGCAAATTGTTATCTCAACCCATAACCTCTGCTTTTTGTCCCTTTCTCACCAGAGGGGGTGGTGGGGAAGGGAAGCACCTAATGGGGGCATAATTTCCAGCTGGTTTTAAACCACAACAATTTTAAACTTAAATGTTTTCTATTTTTTCTTTTAAGTAAAATTCTGTAGGAAAATATTGGTGCTGATGTTAACTAAAAATAGAAAAAAAAATATGACTGCCCAAAGTCTAAGCCCCTTGTTTGAAGAGGGTAATAAGAAGGTCTATTTTAATTATCCACTGATACTATTAATTATCAATTGTAACATACATTTCATCTGTAGAGCATGCTGTATTATGAGAGCTGGTGTTTGGAAGCTTATACTAGTTAAATTCAGATTCTTAATAATGAACCTTTTAATAATGAGGATAACTAACCAGTGGTAGCAATTAGAAATGTGGTATATTCTCAGCCTTTAAATCAATACTGGATGGCATTTAAAGAGATAAATTATGCCTTACACAGAAATTATAAGATTGGTATAGAAATTGGTGCATAATTTGTCTGCTGTAAAAGAAGTTAGAATAGATTATAATATTTTCCTTTTGTTTTAACATACATAATCTAAAAATAATAAGGGGTCTGTTTAATCTCAATGCTTAATTATGGTACTCAGCATGAGTTGCTGATCAGAAAGTCCAAGTCAGAATAGGATGTAATGAAATGCAATAATAATAATAATAATAATAATAATAATAATCTGCTTTCAGATTTTAGGATTCTACTGTATCATTGTTAAGGTCAATGACTGAAAATATTTTGATATAGTAAGGATCTTATTCATTGAAACTTACTGATTAACATCCTTGCCTATTAATTTGCAGCTATGTATTTAAATTTATTTTAAAATTTTTCATGTTTACACCTCCACAACATATATATAGGAAAGACAGTAATTGTTGGTTCTAGTGAGTATGACCGCTTTAAGGACTTTAATAAAATCAATTAAACAGATGGCCCAAATCTAGGATCTCTTTTTGTGATCTATCAGTTGAAGGAAAATGGGAACCAATGGCATAGGGGCATAGGAATCTTAAATCCACAACGTGACTTCAAGTACATGACACACAGACGCTGAACAGCTCTTTGCAAAGAATATTTTCTACTTTCAGAGAGAATAAGAGAATTCTTGACTTTTTCCAGACTTGACTCTGGACATCTTTGGTGACTGTGTAACAGGTAGCACTGTGAATCTTTTAAGAAGCATTTCCAAATTATTGCATTTATCTGTTATTAAGTCATAAGAGCAGATGGGATATATGAACATAATAGGCTGAGTTTGATTATGATGAAGACTATATGTGTGTGAAACTTTATTTAAAGTGAATAAGTCCTTGAGGTGTCTGCCTTTTGCTCCCTTTTCAGGTTTACTTTGCAGTTTACCCAACGTCCAGCTCTGGGTAGACATGCAAAACCTGACTTTCAGACTCCTTTTATGGCAATGTAGATACAGCTAGTGTGTTTGAAAGGAATGGGTGCAATAGAGAGATGAACACAATCTAACAGAAAGCTGGGCTGTTGAACAGTAACACAAAAAGGGTATGATCATTGAAAAGTTCCTGAGTGAATTGGAGAAATTACTTCAGCTTCAGTAAATCCTGAAACAAAAGGATATTTGGATTTCTCCAGACATAAGGATGTTCTGCACACCATTTTCATGGCTTTGCACAGGAACAGTGTGATTCCACCATCCTTCACTGTGGACAAAGAACAGTTCATTTACTGAATATAAATTTCTCCTTTTTACTTGAAAAATATCTGTGGTTATTTCACATTTTTTGTTCCAGTTTTAAATATGTGTACAAACTTATTTAGACCCAAGAAATGTGAATGAAATTAAAGTGAGTTTTCTATTTTCATCAGTTAGACTTCATCAGTTCATTTATTAGAAAGTTAATATGAATGGTTTGAATAACTTAATAATCTGGCCAGTGAGCTGAAGGAAAGATTCTGGATGTAAATTACACATTTCATTTTTAACACCAGGTAATTTCCTTATTGCTAAGAACCTCTGTTGGTGCAAATATAGAAGGAAGCTTTATGTGCATTGCAAGCCAAGCAAGTCAAAGTCCCTTATCTGTTTGTTTATTTGCTAATCAGCTCCTGCCCCTATTGATCTACAAACGTCCATGCATGAATACAGATACTTATAAAAAGTGGGACAAAGATGCACTGCAGAGTGAGTTTATGGTCAAGACACTTTTGATCTTGACTATTTCTTATAGGAGATTTGTACTTTTCCAGCTTTTGTTAAGAAAGACAAAACAATGTAACACTACATTGATCAAAGATCTACTGTTGTTAAAATGATATTAATAACTAAATGAATTCTGCTGCTTTTTTAATTAGATCATTCAAGAATGAAAGGATGCAAATTTGTCAAATATTTAGCTTAACTGTACTTAAAATTGATAGTGAATGCTCCTTCCTTTTTCTTAGCACTTCATGATGCTTCTTATTGCCAGCTGAACATGTAGTCCATACTAATAATAGAAATTTGTCGACTTGTTAGTTAAAATTCTCCTGCTATTGGATCTTTCTCTAGGGAGGACACTATTCAACAAAATCTGAAGCTCTCTCATATTAAGGAGATAATTCTACCCAATCTATCCACTTCAATTGCCTCCCTCAATAAAAATGACAATATCCTAAAACATAACACTTGAGAATAGAAATTGAAATAATCACTTATAAATTTATCCACAGCTGACAGCTTTATTAATCTCTGTAGCTGTTGTCATTTGATAAAGAAGAGCATATGATAAAAATTCTGCAAATTACCTAATTAGGCATTCTGCAGCAGAAGCTCTACTATTATAACAACCAGTAATCAGGTAGAAAACCAAAACAATAACATTTGTCTTGGAAAGGAAAACCTCTTTGAGAATCTTCCTCATTTATGATGATCTAGGTGTAATCAAGGAAAGAATAATGATTCATAGTCAATGGCAATATTCTGGCATGTAGCTATTACTGCTAACAGATGAAGAAAAACTCTTGTGTTTGACAGGAAATCCCTCTTCCAAAAATACCCTGGAGCACATTTGTTACAGCATACACAGAAATATATCCTAGAACCTGAAAGCAGTCTGCATCAGGAGAGCAGGACTTGGAGGAAGGAAATGAACAAGACTTTCTTCTTTCCTCTGTCTTTTGAAGGAGAAACCTAACTAATTTCAGTAGAGATATCCAGTGGAAAGCCTTTAATGCAATTCCTTTCAAACATTAATAATGCCTGAATCAGTCATGTATTTTGTCTAATGGGGATGGTTTTTATGAAGTCATTGTTTGGCATCTTAGTATGACCTAGTTGCCAAATGTTAGGATAAATAGGACTTTGGTCCTTTGAGAAACTGTGACTAAAAATGTTTATTTTTTTTCAGCTGACAGTAAGTGGAGCCTAGGCTAAGTAGTTAACACTGCAAACACTTGATGTTATGTGCAATGCCTTCAGAATGTGCTATGCCTCTGTGTTTGCTGGTAGTATGTATAGTTTTATCTCATTGTGAGAGAGTCACAAATACTATAGTCCTTCAATTAATAATTAAATACTGTGGAAATGAAATGAAATCACTACAAAGTTTTGAAACTTTCATAAGTCTGCTTTTTTTATGTTGGCTCTTTAATCTTGCCTTTGTTGGCATAAATGGCATCTGCTTTTCTTATTAAACTACCTTTATCTCAAACAGTGAGCTTTTAGATCTTATTTTTTTCTGTCCTCTGGAGGAAGGGGAGTGAGAGACAGAGAGGCTGAGATTTCTGGCAGACAGACAAAGTCAACCCATCACTAAATAAAAAGCTGTGTGATGGGAGAGCAGTGGATATTTTCTGTCTGGACTCCAATCAGGCCTTTGAGACTGTCTTCTATAAGATCTTCACAGAGAAGCTGTTCACATGTGGACTGCAGGAGCAGACAGGGAGGTAGATTGAAAACTTGCTTGGCCCTGAGTGTGGAAAAAGGACCTCAATAGACTGGAGAAATGAGCTGACAGTAACATCATGAAATTCAGCAAGGGAAAGTGCAAAATCCTTCACCTGGGGAGTAACAAACCCACGCACCAATACGTGTTGATGACTAGAATCTGGAAACATCTTGCTAGAGAAAGACCTGGGGCTCCTTGTGGACATGTGGTTGAACATGAGCCAGAAGTCTACCCTTGCTGCAAAGAAAGACAGTGGTATCCTGAGCTACATGAGGAGAAATATTGCCAGTAGGCCAAGGGAAATGATTCTGCTCCTTTATTCAGAGCTGGTGAGGCCACACCCAGAGTATTGTGTCCAGTTCTGGGCTCCCCAGTACAAGAAAGATGTCGGCATACTGGAGATAGTCCAGTATGTCTAGGCCACAAAGATGATGACAGGACTAGACCATCTCTCCTGTGAAAAAGGCTCAGAGAGCTGGGACAGTTTTACTTAGAGAAGGCTCAGGGGAATCCTATCTGAGTATATCTGCAGGGAGGGTATAAAGAAAGCAGAGACAATCTCTTGTCAGTGGTATCTGGTGATAGGACCAGAGGCAATGAGCTACAACTATTCTATTCTATTCTATTCTATTCTACTCTATTCTATTCTATTCTATTCAGAAACACAAGAGGTTCAGAGCTTCCATCTCAACATCAGGAAACACTTTTTCACTGTAAGTACGCTTGTTTGTGAGCTGCTTGTTTGACCTCAACATGTGGTCAAATAATTTCTTTCCCCATGTGTGTAATTAAAGAATTTATTAAAGAACTAGATAACTAGGGCCAGAGATCCACATAATTGTTTGTTTGTGTATATCAATTTTAAAAGTTCAAATGGTTAATCAATTAATTAATATCTGAGTCTGGTTGATGTTTCATTAGTCTTTCTCATGAGAAGTCCTTGGTTCTGTCTTTGTTCTCATTGATCTCATTAGATTCATTTAAGCAGAAGACAAACTGAACTGCTTGAATATCTGGATTGATAGGATAGAGATGCTTTACATTCTCTACCATAATTTTCAAACATAATGAATTTCTTCATTCTGCTTGAAATACTTTGTTCACTCCTGCAGTCTGACAATGCTACAAAAGAACTACCAAGACATGAAACTAAAAAGACACAATACAAAGATTTTTTTTTTTCTCCAACACACAAAAATGTTTTCATTTTTGTGTAATATTCAGGACAAATAATATGTGTTGATACCCTGGTATTCTATATTGAATTGTAATGATGTTTATGTGTTTATTTCCTTGTTAATTGTAATGCTGTGAATATTTCTTTCTTTTTAATTTTGGCTAGAGTTTTGGGCAGTTTCCTCTATGCCACAACACAGTAAATTGGGATATTCAACAGTAGACTACTCTTTGAATGTATGAAGACTTTTTAAAAAGAAGATTTTCTTCTTTCTAAGGTGCATTGTATTCCTCTGTTTGCTGTAACTTTCTTCTCTGAAAATGTCAATGATATACATATCTCTGGTTTAAAGTGCTAATCTGTGCATAATATTAAAGCTAGTGATAACAAACTATGTTCAATTTATTTTTTCTAGGGCTCCCAGAGTATTCTCTCTTTATTTTGTGAAAAAAGAACAGATTTTATTCAAAATAAAAAATTATATTAATAACCCATACAAGTATTGAACAAGAGACTGTTTACATTATTTCTACAATAATAACTTGAGTATTTTAACTTTTCCAACTTAGGCTTCTAAATACATGTACAGACATGAGTAATACCTTAGAGTTAAGAATGAATACAAGAAAAATAGGTTATTTATCTGCTTATAATGGATTTTGGTAAGAGAAGTGGATACAAAAATAATATTCATAATAACTTTTATAACAAAATGCAGGAAAATGTACCTGATACAGGTACTGGGTTCCTCATGACTAACTCAATTCATACACGCTTAATGGAAAAGCAGAGAAGATAATAAACTGTATTACAAATACATGAGATCATGGGCAGAGGCATCTGAAACCACATTTTTTAGGACTTGAAAGTCTCCAAGGCTTTCAAAACATGCCTTTTAGCACATTCAGAAGTATTTTATACCTTTTGAATTTATTTGGACATAATTTCGTGGATCTATTTTCACTTACTTTTCTAGATTTCTTTAGACCTGGAAAAAACCCATTATATTCTCTCATAATAGTCAAGCTTAAATTTGCTCTTTCTTAAAAGATGAACTCTACTTTGAAGATCTTCTGTGAACTATTGACTTTTAAGTTCTTCTGTTAACTGTTGACATTCTTCATTTAGGATAAATCCAGTGAAGCATCCCCTACCATAACTCTACAGACCTTGTATTTTCATTCAACCACATATTTTCATTCAGCGACACAGCTGTGCAAAATTCTTAGCAGTCTGAAAATCCCTTTGTCTTCTCTCTTGCTGCTAGTTTTTTTTTTAGTCCAAAATAATGAAATGTTCTGAGTAGAAAGACTGGGGAGGATTCTTCTTGGTTTTGGGTGTTCTTTATGTGCGTGAAAACAGCGTCTGGCAACATTAAATACAACACAAAAAAAAAGATAAGATCTTAGCAGAAACAAAATCTTAAAATATTTTTTCATATTTTTGTACAGTAAAATGAGTACAAATTACATTAGTAAAGCCTGCAAATGGGATCTTTAGTAACAATTACACTACAGTGCAAAACAACTGTATAATTTAAAAACAAGTGAGAAAACCAAGATGTTATACAAGATTCTTATCTTCTTTTTCATGATTTTTTCTTCCTTTTTGATAATTACACCTCTCCAAAGTTCTCTTTTTAAACATTTAATTTGAGAAAGTGTGTACTCAAAGTAGTTCTTATCCACAGTTATCTTATAACCCAGAACAAATGAGAAATGTAAAATAAACTAAATATTCCTTTAGAAAGAGTTTGTTAGTTATTATTCATGCAGTGAAAATGTATTTAGACAGAAATTTCCAAAGGCTACTATTATTGTAGTACGTTGGTAATATTTTGGAGCCAAAATGGGTAATACTTTTTTTTTGGTGTTTGTTTGTTTTTAAATCTCTTTCCACACTTGTTCATGCATTTTTCTCTGATATAACTGTGCACCTCTATTTCAAGCTTAGTTTAGTTAAAATCTGAAATTTATTGGATGATTGACTGGCTTGCTGGACTTAAGTCTACCCTGAAAATTGGCATGACCGGACCTTGTAATGTTCTACCTCTCTGCCCTGTCACAGCAATTTGAATGAGACCCATATTTTAATACCATTTATAGCGCTCCCAAATGCCAAACCTCGTCAGCTTGGCTATGGCCTTTACAATTATGAGTGCAATAGCTTCCTTGTGCTGAGGAATGGCTTTTATGCTACACTATAACCTGATATAGATTTTGCTGTATTTCCTTGCTTTTTAGAGCAAGAGTGAGAAAACACATATCGCATCAATTATAACTTTATTATTCTTCTATCCTTACCTCCTCCCACTTACACTTTATGGCTTGATTGTTAGGCTGTTGGTGTCTGGGCTTGTAGAAAAGCTATCAGTTCCAGATTCTGCTTCTCCCTTTCTTGAGAACAGCACTAACATGGAGATTCTGCTTCTTCAGTATCTTTCACAAAGGTTTTATACCAGAATGAACAGCAAGCTGGGAAGAAAGTCACCCATTTCCTTTGCTTTTGGAAGTATTGAGAGAAGACATTGAACATAAATTTTAATTCTGGTTCCTTCAAGAAATTCTACCAAGAATTTCAGTAATAAGAAGGCTGAAAAAGAATAATATTGCCTCTAATAAGTATTTGTTCTACTATTACATCCTCCTTCCAGTGTCTTTTTTCCAGATATATCCATTTTGCTGGTCTCTGTGAGAAGAGGCTGAGGCTGCCCCCTTGCTGGACACACCCACTTCCACCTGGCTTCAATAAACCCAATGCAGGGCACAGCTGAGCTTATCAGCAGTGACAGTGGTGCCTCTGGGAAAATGTATTTAAGCAAAGGCAGAAAATGCCACGTGGGCAGAGGAAAAAAAAACCAGCAAAACACAAACAGTGAGACAAACAGAAGGAGCACAAAGGTCAAGGCAGTATTCCATGGAGCACAGATTTTCCGTGTGGCCTGTGGGTGACCTGCACCAGAGCATGTTTATCCTTATACCTAGTCCAGCTATCTTTTCAATGAGAAAATACCAACATGAGCCAACCTGAAGTATTTTACCACTCACATATGTTTAATGAACATGATTGAAAAGCATGAGAAAGAACAGCAATTCTGTGGGATCTGAAAGTAAAATATTATAAAAAGTGAGTAGTGAAATGACTGACAATTCCCAGTGCTCAGAGCAACAAAAATAATGGAGTGAAATGGTAGCTCTTGTTGTCATGCAATCATTAGCAGATCTCTGTGTGTGTTGTGTGAAGCTCTGGGAAACTGGATCCCCTTCTGAAAATTCCGGACATGCTGAGGCAGTGTCCACACAACGGGTACTGTTTGTACTGGGTGAATTAGCTAATCACCAGGAGATGCCTTGCACACAGACTCAACTGCAAAGAAACTCAACTATCAGGTTTTCTGAAGAAAAATTTCTTTAAAATTCTCCCACTATTGTGTTAGAATTATTGTGCCTTTGTGTTACTGACCTTCTAGGTGTCCACGCAACGTGTCCTCTGACTTTTGTTTGAACGTAATCTTGGAAAAAAAGCTGATTATTTGTATTTGTGCCAGTTCTGAGTTAGGATAAATAAGACTTTGACTTCTGCTGAAACAATGCATGCATTTCAGTATTTCCTAGTTCCCCACTCTGCCATGGTACTTACTACACTGTTTATTTCTCTCCAGGTCACATTAGAATGAAATGTGCTGTCGTCAGAAGCCATGAAGTGCATCATAAAATGCCACATGTTGGTCCTACCAGTAACAGAGGCAACTCCAGGGCTTCAGCAAGGTGTCCTTGCTCAGACCAGAGCTGGTGCCTTGAAATATTAAGAAAAAATGTCTCATAAAAAAATAAATCAAAAGGAAAAACAATAACTCATAAATAAAATTCCAAATTAAAATTCATGTAAAAGAGTTCCACTTAGCCTCTCTTTAATACTTCCAGACCAAATTTCTTGAAAAATTCAAGAAATGTAGCTATAGGTAACCAAACAGATACTAGATTTTGGTTTCTACAGTAAAACTGATTTCAGCTCAGGGATATATGTGTAAGCAAATATGTGAAAGTAGAGACTTCATACCAAAACAGACAGAAGGTGGGAGATATTGAAAGTATAAGGCTATTACTAAATTTCAGGCTAAGATTACCATTGTGGATGTATGAATCACAATATGCTACTGGTAGTAAAAAAAAAAAAATCTAAATAATGCAATTTAATTAAAATAGTTTATTATCTCATGGAATTATAATAGATAAAAATATGGAAGTTTTTTTAATAGCTTATCATTGCTTCCAAAATATTTAAGAAAAAACCTGAAGCTGCAAAGTTTTTACTGCAGCAACCCTGTGGGTGATGATGACAGAAGCCCTGTTTTCAAGGGTTGTGACTCTCAAGTGTGCCAAACCAAATTTACTTCAGTTAACATGAAATTAAATTAAAGTAGATAATAAACCATGTGTAGAAGTGGATCTTGATGATGGACTGTGATTGCTGGCTTACAAACCAATGCTCAAAAGTTTATTGTAGCCATAATTCTCCAGGAAGAATGGCCAGCTAACTGTTTAGGCTATTAACCTGCATGTGTGAAGTGCAAATGCTTCAGCAGAAGTCCTCTGCTAACACTTCAGGCTTTTACATAGGTTTACAAGTTGTAAGGAAGGGATTATTTTTGAGAATGTTGGCATGGGCCTTCTTGGCAAGAGTCAGGGAGTAGGAAAGGAGCTGAAATGTGGTAGTCACAACTCATTCAATCACAGGACCAGTTTCTGATGTAACATAATCCAATAAAATGTGGTATGACTCCACTGCTGTCAATTAAGGAGTTAGTGTGAAGGTTCCACAAGAACATGGGGAAATACTCGTACTAATAAACTCAATTAAATATGATAATTAGAATGACTCCTCTGCGTCTAACAGTATGATTTGTTGATCTAGATCCAAGGACAAACTTTATAGAAATATATACAAAGGATTTCTACATAGAAATCAGCAGTATTTTATGAAGAAGGATTCTGTCGGAGATCACATTTTATACTCCTACTGTATAAAAATGGACACTCTGGACAAGTTAATGAATGAATGATTAAAGACACCACTAAAGTAGCAAAGCACAGCCATATTTTAACAGTACTTTTCTTGACTTCTTAAATGTAGAAAAAAGTTTTATTCAATAGGAAAAGTGAGTTTATTACCAGAAATGTTAACATTTTAGAGGGATGTCATCAATCTTGCTTTATAATCAACCATCAAATATTTGTCTTGACATTTCTGTAAATTGTTCTGTTAATGCAAAAGTTTACATTAGAAAAATACAATTAGAACACAGTTTTTAAAAGTATGAAATTTAAATCCATCATAAAAGTAATAAAACTGTTAACACTGTATTGCAGTTTTTTTATTATACGATCCATTGTATAATTTGTTAAATAATAACAGAAATATATGGGCTATGATTACAAATATCAAACTTGATTAAAGTAGGACATTCATATTATGCAACCCAAATCTAGTAAGTTAAAAAAATATACATTTTAGGTGTCCTAGTTTCTACGGATTTATGCAATATTTGCCTGGATTTTCTTATATTTTTGTTACTTTAGAGTTCATTTTGTTCCTGGGACAACAGTTTCTTTTTTAAATTTGTATCTGCCTACGAGCGATGAGTGTTTACTACTCTGTGTCTGACTTTAGATACAATAAAAATGAAAGAAAAAGTCTTTTAATTAACTGATTGAACCAAAAAGTAGGGTTTCTTTTTGGTTCCTTCAGTAAGGTGAACCATGTTTTTCAGGAGAAAAATTACTTCTTTTTGATATGTTTAAGCTGGTGCTAGATCAAGAATCCCCACTTTACACTGCAGATGGATTATACAAATGTTGTCAGTGAGATAACTCACCAACAAGACTAAGGAACCAAACCCACTTTTACAAATATAGGCATGATCAAATTTTTCATAATAATTTTATATTATAAGGGAATCATTTTGTCCTTTTCTTGTCCCCAACATGTAAGACCCCTCTACCAAAATCTTTGAGGTAAATAATAATAATAAAAAAAACAGCCAAAGCCCCAAAACCAAACAAAATAGCCCCTGAATTTTTCGGTTTTCCAACACTTATGACAAGGAATCTGTTAACCTTAAAACTCAGCCAACACTTGTCTGACTCTTCTAAGTTATTCATAGCCAGTAAAATTGTTGTACCTGAGGAAAGTGAAAAAAAATCTATCACTTCTCAGGTGAATAGAAATGTAGGCATTCACTAAGTGTCATTCAATAAGTATACATGAGAAAGGGACTCCACTTTTTTATAATACAGATTACAAGCCTGACTTTGTTTGTTTACACAGCATGATAAATTAACTCTTCCCTAAAGACTAATTAAAATTAAGCACAGCCCATGTATCAGAATAAATCAAGCTCAACTCCATTTTCTTCATATGGGAAAAACCCAGTCTTTATTCACATAACTTATTTTATACAGTCTTCACAGACCTTGTGTGCAACAGCTATTGGCTGGTAGTTTTCTTACTACTTCATTTATTGGCCAGAAGGTGATTTATGCTAAGATTCAGGTTGTCTACATTTTTCTTTTGTGGGTTCTCATGGAACAGATCTAATGTTTATGCAGGCGCACTTATTTTTAACCCAAGAATAGGGTGTTATGTTAACAAACTATTCACACCAGGATTGTTTTCACATGGGAACTTGCAAAGTACTAGATGTACTTAGAAGAAATGACGGGCCAGCCATTGATTTAAAAGAGCAGGCCTGATTTTATGAGGCCTTTCTTTTATAATTCTTCTACCTGTTACAACATCTCACGCTCTTTGTTAATTTACAAAAGCCCCATAAATTCTGATGTTGAAGCAGCTGGCTCTTGTGAGGGTATTATCTCATTAAGGCTGTCACCAGTTATCTATTAGATATGGGACAAAACACATACAAAGCAGACTACAATCAACAAAACTTATCAAATTCGATCATGTGTTTGATACAAGGTTTCTCAGAATGAGAAAATAAAATAATAATGTCCAACGTCTCTTATGGAAATAAATGAATATTGTTTTAAAGTCTAAATAGTTGAGACTGAGGAGAAAGTCCACTAGCTGGAAATGTTGATCTGCGACATCACTGAATGTCCTCCTTGGTCCTGGAACAGGGAATGGCTGAGGAAGGTTAGTAGAAGTACTATACCATGATGATGACATAAGGCTTTTGTTGGCAGATTGCCTCTGTAAGTTTGCAGACACATCTATGTCTTGGCAGTCCTACTTCTGTTACTGTTCTGGCCACAAAGGCTGCAGTAGAATCTTCGACAAAATCAAGAGTGAACACACCATATCTTCTTTATCCACAAATGCGTGTTTATCAGTGTTTCATTCACAGCTGTTTTAGCTGAAGTCGTCTTATCTCTTAAAAAAAAAAACTATGTATCTTACAATGTAGAAAAGTAATATTTAAGTGTCTTAGATTGCAACGCAAGATGTAACCAGAAGTATGTATTCTATCACCAACTGTTAAAACCAGGTGGGGGAGTGTTCTTTATCTCTTCCATGACCTATCTCTCTTAACTCCAGAGGGATATCTTCTGTTAATGGGCCAGCTGTTAAAACCAGGTGGGGCAATGTTCTTTATCTCTTCCATGACCCATTCTCCCTCCAGGAGATATCTTCTGTTAATGGGCCATTGAGTCTCACTGCATGACTGATAAAATTACATGATCCAGTTGGGAGATGCTCCACCCAGGGGGAGGAGCCAAGTATTCCCACCTGGATAAAATCTGAGAGTTGGAACACCATAGGCAGCCTTTTTCCACTGGATTCCCAGAGGAAGACCAGACCCTTCTACACCACCACTGAACCTTCAGAGGAAAACTACATCCTCCTACAGCATCACTGCTTCAACAGAACCGCACCTGTCACTCCACGAGGACTGCAGCCACCATTTTTTGGACTGCTACCAGCACCATGATTGACAGGGTGTCAAGTCATATTCTGACTTTGTCTGCTTGAGCAGTAAAATTTTTTTTTCGTGAGCAAATTATTTCTAAACTTTAAAGAACTGCTGCAGATAAAATTCAAGGTTATAGGACTTAGTTAAGAACTTAAAATTAATTGCTGCAAATAATCCTGGGAGAAAAGGAGCACCGCAGGCGCACTGGGGAGCGGGGCCGGGTTCAGTTACGGAGCTGCTGCGTGCACGGCGCATTCGGCAGGACTCAGGGGCTGAGGGGCACGGGGGGGCCATGGCTCGCAATGCAGAGAAGGCCATGACAACCTTGGCAAGATTCCAGCAAGCCCAGCTTGAGGAAGGAAAAGTAAAGGAGCGAAGGCCATTCCTTGCACCAGAGTGTAACGAGCTGCCCAAAGCTGAGAAATGGAGGAGACAGAAAATCGGGGAGATTTCTAAGAAAGGGGCTCAGATCCAAAATGCTGGATTGGGTGAATTCAGAATTCAGGACCTGAATGATGAAATAAACAAACTTCTGAGAGAGAAAGGACACTGGGAATACAGAATAAAGGAGCTGGGAGGTCCTGATTATGCTAGGATTGGCCTGAAAATGTTAGATAATGAAGGGAAAGAACCAGGAAACAGAGGCTACAAATACCTTGGGGCTACAAAGGAATTGCCAAGAGTTAGAGAGCTTTTTGAAAAGGAACCCCTGCCACCCCCACAGAAGACTCGGGCTGAGCTTATGAAGGACATCGATGCCGAGTACTATGGCTACAGGGATGAAGATGATGGGATTCTGGAGCCCCAGGAGCAGGAACATGAGAAGAAAGTCACAGCAGAAGCAATGGAAAAATGGAAGATGGAGAGACAAGCACGGCTTGCAAGAGGTGAGCAGGAGAAGGAAGAAAACATCTATGCAGTCCACAAGGAAGAGTCTGATGAGGAAGGTGAAGATGGACAATAGAAATTCATTGCACATGTTCCAGTGCCAACTCAACAGGAGATTGAGGAAGCTCTTGTACGAAGAAAGAAGATGGAGCTGCTCCAGAAGTATGCCAGTGAAACCCTCCTGGCACAGAGTGAGGAGGCAAAGACATTTTTAGGACTGTAACATTGCACCAGTGTCCTGGTTTGTGTGTAATCCCTCTGAAAGCAACAGGTTCCTAACTTCTGGTAGCAATGGGTTCTAGCTCTGAAAATTCCTTTACGTGTGTAGCAAACTGCTGGCATTACAATGTGTTGTGCAGAAAGAGAACCATCATTTTGGTTTCTCCATTGAGATTACTTGTACACCAGTGCTAGGAAAGGTCAAACCTTGGTGAACTTGTCTCTCTGTCTAACAGCTGTCTTCAGTTTGGGAAAAGGTCTGTGCAGCAGGGGTTTTATAGATTAAACCACACCCAGTGGATTCCTAAATCCTGGAAATCCCATGGTCTTCCTGTCATTCTGTCTGCTCTGACTGTAAGTGTGCACATCTTCTCATGCTGGGTTTTATTGAGCTGAGAAGTAACTTACACTTTTACACCTGCTTAGTTTACCAGAACAACCTGAAACCTGTTTAGAGGTGCCTTGAAGGCAAATCTTACGAGTGACTTTGGAGAAGATTTGATTCCTTCTAAAATGTATGCAATGTTTAAAACTGTGTTACTCTTTTTGTGGTTTGTGCCTGGATGAATTGTTTGAATTCTGGATATTCCAGCACTGTAAAAACTTTGCAATACCTTGTTCAAATATTTTTATTAAAACGTATTCACAAACTCCCGCCCACAAAAAAAACAAAAAAAATCTCAAAACACCAAAAAACCAAAAAAAACCGAAACCCACAACTCAAACACCCCCCAAAAAAACTTTTAGGAGGTCAAATAAGGATGTTAATTGTGATATGGTTAATTTTGGATAGATTTTAAACTAGCTGACAGCATCTAGCTTTTCCTTTTCGAGGGACCACTGTGGTACCTTTTGATGAATAATTTTTACAGGATGCAAATTAACAATAATAAACATTGTAATACAGGTTAAAAGCTCTTGTGCATACAATTTTTTGAGTTTTTGTTATAAGCTTGAGTACCTGTGGGTTGGAGTATACATGTTTGCAGCTTTCATTAGGGCTCGTAGTCTTAAGGTCCTATGTGCCAGAATGGCGTTTAATAGGAGTGATAATAGAGCTGGAGGGGTTGCAAGGGCTTCTTCTCCAAGGCTGGTAGTAGGGCAGAGATTTGGGCTCCCTCTGTGGCTGTCTCATGTGTCCATCAGTGATATGGTTCCTTGTTGTGGTTTGAGTCTATTTTATTGATTCCTTGTTAAGTGGTTTGTCCTGTTGTACCCCCGATCAGGTTTACCCCTGGGTTTTATCTTCCCTCAAAGCTGTCCCTCGTGCCATTCCCTGGCCCTTGTTACAGCTCTTTCCCTGTCGGTCAAGGCAACCCAACCCTTGATTCCAGAACCTTCTCTGCCACTTAAACCTCCGGCCAATCCCTATCTGCAACACCCCTTTGGAATTCCCCTACTCCTAGAAGCCCCATTGGCCCATGTGACCCATCCTCTCCACCCTCCTGCCCCAATTGGCCCTAGACACTTGATCCCCTCACTCCTCCCCTGAGGATTCCCTATTGGTTAGCTGTTTGTATCCATCCCCTGATTTGTAGCTGAACAAAACCCCTTGCACAAAGTGCTCGAGGCTCTTTTGTCTTGCTCCCTTCACCTAGAATAAGCTGTTTGTTGGTGGAACCTCGAGACAGAGAGCCTCATCCTTTCTCCTCTGCCTGATCCCTGTCATGGCTTGTGTTTGGCACCTTGGAGCAGGTGGCTCTAAAGGTTCTGTCTCTGGTAAATCCCCCTACTGAAGCAGTTCCCCATTCCTGGAGTGGCTCTGGAGTTCTAAGAGCTAGCCCAAGTTCCGGCAGTCGCTTCAGTTCCTTGGGGCTGTTGGAGCTCTGGGTGCAGATAAGTTGAAGCTGTGGCAGCGGCAGGAATGGGGCCAGGACCAGGAGCGGGGGTCTGCATCTGCTGGGATTTCCTGGTTCTGGTGCACTTCTGGGAGCAATGCACGCTTGGCATCTGGGGATTTGTAGTGAGGTCATCTTGGGCTCCACCCCCGTGTTGCAGTGGCAGGCAGGCGTGGCCAGCAGAGGTGGAACTGTGGATGTGGTTTGTGGGCTGAGCCAGCCAGCACCAGACAGGGGCAGTACAGACATTTCCATGGAGACTAGGGTGTGTGGGCAACTCCAGTGGCAGGGGGGCAGTCTCGGGAGCTGCATGGAGCTGCATCGAGCTGCATCATGGCCATGGGCTGCCTGGCCAAGATGGTGGTGAGGTCTGACCTGGGATAGCAGCTCTGCGCAGACATGGGCACAGGGTGCTCTAGCGCCACACAGCACCAGCGCAGCGGGGGCACAGGACATTCCGGCACAGGCACAACTTTGCCACTTGCTGTGGTTCCACCTGTTGCCAGGCCCCTGCCAGCTACCGCTGCATCACTGCCTGTCTGCTATGCCAGCCCCCTCCATCTCACAACGAGCTGCGGCCCCGCCACATGGGGGGCTTGTGGAAAGCGGCTCGCCAGGGTACAGTGCTGGCATGACGGAAGCATTAGGGAGGCGTGGCAGCATGGGGCGGCCATTTCATTCGTCAGCGTCCTCTGTGGGCTTGGAAAGGTGCCCAACTCTCCTGCTAACTCCTCTAGCACCCAGTCCTCGCCATGTGTCCTGGTATTTAACAGTCTCATCAAATCTAAAATAAGTTTTCAAGGCTTTAAAACTTTTAGTGCATTTTCTTCACTTCTGGAAGCTACTTGCATTATAAATTGTCCAGTTCATGCCCAAGTGAACTGGAATTCGAATTAAGGGCAGTTTCTTTAGTTGTGTTCAATCCTTGGTTCTTAGTTCACATTAATAAAGCTAATGATGCCTCTGCCTCGTAATCTACATCCAATTCCTCAAGAATAATTTTCCATACCTTTATAACGAGAGGATCCTGCATGGAGACAAAGCTACCCATTTCTTCAGTGGGGTTTTTCTTGTGTTTTTCAGCTTTTTCAGCTTCTCTGGCTTTTTGTTTCACACAGCTCTCTGGCTGTATTTTCCTCACGGCTCTGGCTTTCAGTAGTTCTGGCTGTATCTTTGCAGCTTTTCACTGCTGTGTGGGCTCTCCTCACCTCTGGTCTTTTCCAGCTTTTTGCTGTGGGGACAGGCTCTGTATGCACTGTCTTCTGTCTCTCTCTGCTCTGCCTGTAGGAAGTGGCTGTTGTCCTCACATGGAGTCACCACGTGTTACGACGGGGGGAGTGGGTCGGAGGCAGAGATAACACACATCCCAGGATTCTCATGTGACAGCAGCTTGTTTTATTGTTCCTACCTCCTTAAATAGGAGGATTTGAATCTCCCAGTCCAGAGAGCTCATTGGTCTGGCTTAAACACTGTCCAGCTCCTGTGCCAGTGAAGTGTCTGCAGCTTAGGGTGGAATGTGCCTGGGTGAAGTCCCTGTATGTATTAAAATCCATCCTATCACAGCTCAACCCAGGGGCCAGTTTATGGAACCAGGCTGAGTTTCTTATTTATAATTAAATTAATTGTCTTGTACAAGCTAGCTCTCGCTGTAACACACACCTGTATCCACTTGTTCCAGGCTGTATGTTTTCTGTCCCACACCACAGGATAAGGATGCCGGTAAAAAAACAGTGGTGGTTAATTTTCCAAAGAGTGAAAATACTGTTCATCATCAGTCAGTTTCTTCAATACACATGGTGAACCAGGTGATTCTCTCTACAGGAGGTGCTCTCACTGAAATAGCTTTGGTCCCAAACCTGGCCTGACTAAAGAGTACCATCTTGGATATGTTTACCTTCTGTAGTTTAGATCAGCATATACAGGAGATGGGAAAATTATTTGAATAACTTAGAGTAATTTTAAAAAGCCTGCCAATTTGGAGTCTAAACCACATTTTCTGATGTCAATTGAAACCCTGATATAGACATATAGACACAAACACACAAATCCCCTTTGACAGCTTTGAATGCAGCCCACAGAGATGAATATTTCTCAGTGTATAAACTTCAGCAAGTTGAAAATACTTAAAATATTTTCCCAGAAGCATTTTCTATGAACTGTAACAATCAAAAGGTTTCCTCTGACTTGCTATGTAATGAATTGTCCTGTCTGAAAACAAAAGTGAAATATAGCTGCGTCATGGGCTATATTAAATATGAACAATTTATTTTTTTCCTTGTGATCTTAAAGCAAGGCCAGTATCCTAAGATTGCTTTTACACAGTATTATGACTTTACCTTCCTTTAAAATAAGTAAAATGCTGTCACAGTTTGACAGGGGAGGAGTTTGGGAACTGAGGCAAAAGGTTTGTGTGTAGCTGACAGTCGATTGAACCACCGAGAAGCTGGACATGCCTCTGTGAAAAACATGTTAAAGATGAAAAAACCCGAGAACTTCCTGTTTTTTTCCCGGCCGGCAACAGGTATCCAGGTCTAGCTTGGCCAGGCTGGGCTGGCTGGCCCTGCCACAGGCCTGGGCACTCTTCCCCCGGGCTGCCTCCCCCCGCCTTTCCCCATCAGCTGCTGGGCAGAGGGAGGGAGTGCCATGGGCTGGATGGAGTCAGCCTTGCTAACATCTGGCTGCTTGCTGCGGCCCGGCACAGGGCCCAGCCGAGCCCGCCGGCCCCAGGAGCAGCCCCGGGCTGACCCCGGGACTTTGCTCCGTGGGAGTTGCCCCATCTGTCAGGCAGGGGGAAGGAGGAACCCCCATCCTGGCGTGCTGCTGAGTTCGGGCCTGGCTGAGCTGATCTGAGCTGCTTCCCCCAGGCCTCCCCCAGCCGCAGCTCCAGCCGTCAGGAGCACCCAGTTCGATCAGGGCCCGGGCAATATGTTAACCCTTTCGGTGTTTCAGTTGTCTCCTGAGTGAGAGAAAGGAACAAGATGCAAGCATGTAAAGGAACAACATGAAAACATTATGGTCAGTGAAGAAGAAAGTTAAGTCCCGGATGGGAGGGATGAGAAGATGCCTTCTTTGGGCTGAAATCCTCTTGTAAGCGATGGAGAAAAGACTCTTTTTCCTTATAACTTTCCTTATAATTCCTTGAAATTATGGGGAGATGAAAGTGTTCAAATTGATATCAAGCAAAGACCTCCATGCTGAAGTAAGCAGATGTGAAAGTAGCTGTGATCCCATGAGAAGTTTGAACAGAGAGAGAGAAAAGAGTAGTCTGCTGCCCCAGGAGAAGAAGCAGATATCTGTTCCCAGAGATGAGGATGATTTTAGAGATAGATAATGAGAATTTTTGCCTTTGAACAGGTCATCTTTAAAACAATACCCCTTAAGTTGACATAATCCATAAACAAGCGAAGGGAAGGCTTGTGGAAATAGGAAAGATTTCACGATAGCAGATTTTCCCCTGGGCGGCTATTATTTGTGAGAGAGCCACAAGAAAACTGTTTTTTCCCTCTTGTGGAGAAGTCTCCAGAACCTTAACAAGAGGGACTTCTCTCCCTAAGCGAACTGAAGAAAGACTATTTCAGAGGTGGTAAAATGACTGGAAATTTCAGGTTTGGTTTTTTACATTGTCAGTGTACAAAGGAAGGTTGTGAGGGGAGGAGAAATGGTCTGAAGGGTTTGTTTTGATTCTTACTACTTTTTTCTTTTTAGTTAATGTTAATAAAATTTTCTTTATCCCCTGTTAAAGTTTTGAGCCTGCTTTGCCTTTCTCCTAATCCTATCTCGCAGCACGAAGCAAGTGCATTGGCCGGGAAATCTCAAAATTGGTGAAAATCTCAAATTGGCAAACCAAAACCACTACAAATGCTGATATCTTTGCTATGTAATATAAATGTAAGATTTTCTCTCTTCTTTTTTTTTTTTTGGTCCATAAATGTGTTTCTTTAAGTGCTGTTGCTGAATATGCAACAGCTGAATGTTTTTTTCTCTTGAAATGTCTGCATTTCTGAGCAGCTCATAAGTTTTAGATGCACATATTTAATACTGAATAAGTTTTATTTTAACACCATCTTTTCCCCCTTCCTCCCCTGCTTCTATTCTAGTGAATTAGCACTTTCAGGACCTATGCTTCTAAAATGATATACAGCTTCAAGTCCTGGAAAAGTCAATGCCAGTCTTTGCAGGTCGTTCTATCTTCTCTCTGAATTAGAGCATGTGTCAGTGCCAAAGTGAGGCCTGAACGCAAATAACAAACAGGAATGGTAGCATGTTGTTGAAATTTACTTTAGTCTCCTTGCTATTCTGTAGGATGACCACTTACCCATAGCATGTGAACCTTTCAGTATGGAAGGGCAATGCAAGGTCTGCTTTCCCACCATATCATGGTGGAATCCATATGCTACAGTTCTGGCTGCCAGAAACTGTAGTCTCTTCAAAAAACGCAAGTGGTTAATATTGTGACTGTTTTCAGGGATCTATAGTTTCCTTTGCTGATTAAGAAATGGCTCTAAAAAATGGCCAGTACTACAGGCTATAAAGCCCCATCCAGTGAGCTGCCAAGTGTCTTCCTTTGCTGCTGAATTCATTATCATTTAGGCACATTTAACGTGTCCTTGGCTGTGCTTGCAGCCAGGAATTACTTGAGAAAAGTCTGAGTGGTCAACAGCTCTCCTTAATTTACCTGAACTGCTTGGACACCTTGCTAATCTTCTTTAATACCCTTTGAAAAGTTACTGACTTTTGTGAGTTGTTCAAGATCTCTCATTTGTATGTTATTCAACCTGTGTTCATTTATCTTGTTAAACATGACATTTCAGTAAGCAAACATCTCAGTTCTGGTGTCTTTATTATTTCTTCTGTATATCTCTATTTTATTCTTCCTTTCCTGGTATCTTATGTTGTAATTTTTTGTTGTCTGTGTCATATAAAAATATTTTCCTATTTTTTAAAAACTCCTTGTACCATGTCTTTATTCATTAAAAAAGGAAGTTTTATATTCTTTTTCCAGGTTCTGAGTTTTCTATTTCCCCAGCCTTTTACCTACTCCATTTTTCTCTTCTTTCTTCTGCTCTATATATTTATCACATCCTCTTTGCTGCTGATGTACCCACAGACTATCTCACATTTGCTCATCTAGGAATGTTCTCATGAAGCTTATCTCTTTCTGCCACTCTCAGTGTAAAGACTCTTACCTTCCTGCCAGTGCCTTTTTTTTGCACACATTTCGAAATTCCAGTAGCTCCTTACATGCAAAGATAAGCTACAAAAATGTTGCTAAAAAAAAAGAAAAAAACCCACAAACCCAAGAGAACTCACTTTTTGTACCATCTTAGGATTCTATCCTGTGCATTGTTGCCATTAGCATTCTTTTCTGAACAGTAAAAAAGGACAGTGTCAGATGGAAGCATTATAGAAACTTCAAAACTCAAAAAGAAAGGACTAATTAGGGTAAAATGAGAAATGTGAGCTATCTTTATTAACCAATTGGACAGTTTTATGGTACAAGTGAATTGACTAGATAATGGAAATATGGTCAACCTCATCCATGAGGAGCATAGCAAAGTGAGAGGCATTGAATTACTTGAGGGAATGACCAGCAAAGGTGGAGAGGACAAATAGAACAAAAGAGTAGGGAAATAATTGGCTGAAGTGGGAACAGGAATAGTAGAATGCCTTGTATATGATAATAGAAAGGAGTTGGATATTAGGCCTGTTATACTAACAATTATTTGTATAAGTTATCTTTTGAATATAGTATTGTTTAAACAATAGGATATTCAAAAGAGTGTAGCAGTTTGATGCAGCTATCAAAAACCACAAAAATGGTCTTTGGGGTATTTAAAATATTCCAAGAAATACTTTTCCAAGTATTTTTATTATATATAGGGAATAATTTACAGAAGGAGATAGAGATACCGTACCAGACTACTGTACACAAGTCTGATCAGCCAAGTCGAAGAAAGAATAATTAAAGTATAGAAGCAACAGATAGTTTGACTGATGCAGCTGAAAGCATCTCTCTTGTTAGAACATGCTAAAAGGGCTTGTTCTGCTAAGTCTTCAGTGAAGGCTGCAATAAAACATGAACACCCTTTTCCCATAAGAATTTTAAGGCTCATATATCTGGACAGTGTGAGGAGAGAGAAATAAGAGTCACACTTGTATGAAAACAAATGACACATACTGATCAACAATAAATACATGGTAGAAGTATTACTGTATTTTAATTACCACTGTAAAAAGAAGTATAAAGGCTTAGAAGCAATTGATTTTAACATGAAATTTGCTGTATTTCTGCACAGGTTTTTGTGGCATGGCAGGGAACAGTATTTGCTGAGCTGTGATGTCCTGTCCAATTCAATATCCTCATGGGTTATGCAAGCTAATGCAATCCTGATTCTTCACCCTAAACTTGTAGATTTCTTTTTCTTACTGCAGATCAGAGCCCATGATAGATTAACTCCAACTGCTCATCAAGTTTGTATTGCAACACCAGTTTTATCGAGGCAAAAACTGAAGTGCGAACTTTGAACATGGTTTATTGTTTAAAGTGCATTATACCTTAAATATAATGTTCACTGTGTTATAGGAACAAAGTAGGATATTGATGCTGGCTTGTATAAGCAGCATATTTTGACATTTGCTCAAAGCTTGCCTTCTGTAGAAAACTGTCATGGGGGAAAAGTAACGTGAAAACAGTTTAGTCGCAGAGTCTTTAGAGTTTTGGTTGATCTTTTTCTGTCTCTACAGTGGCATCAAATGCAAACAACATCCCCAGGAAATGCATTGATGGAAGCATTATGTACCTTTAAAATCCATTGCTCAGCTATCTTTTCTTATAGTTGCAGCCATATAAACAAAATGCTAATGAAATGTGATACTATTCTATATTAAAATATTTGAGGATAAACAGTTGTATATTCTTAAACATTTAAATACCCTTAATTCTTAATAAATTCCTACATTCTGAGAACTTTGGTGAATCATTGAAGATCCACAAAAACTGTAAATGAGAAATAAATATGCGTAATTTTTTTCAGTGATTACAATATTGTTTTGACAAGTGGAAAATTCAAAATAGAAATTACTAGTTAGCTGCACAATATAAGAGAATTCTCAGATTTGAGAGATGCTGCTGGATAGGATGAATCTGTCAGTGAATGAGAATATAAACATAATGAACATATGAATACTCATAACTACAGAAAAAATCAGAAATTACTCTTTTTGGCTGTAAAATTATGATTTTACAATAGAATTTTTAAAATTTGGTTTGAGTTGAAAATCTTTCTGTTTGTAGTTCTGAAAAGGGATATTTCTACATACAGTGAATTTTTAGAACACTATGAATAGGAGTGGAATCATTCTTTTTATAAAGGAAAGGAAACATATATGTGCCATTTCAAGGGGATACTTGCTTGCACTTGCCACATCTTATCCAGATATGGCTGCTGTGGGAGGACCTTTTTGGATCATTTGCATTGCTACCCTGCTCTAGGGGTAACACAGTTGACATTCTATAAATGAAATGTGCTGGTCCTTTTTGTTTGAGATTCAGTGTCAGGGAGTTGTGTGAAATCTTTCTGAATATTTCAGTTGCTGACAAGTAAAATGTTTTAGAGACATTTAAGTACTTCATAGAACATTAGGACATAGATTATTTATGCCATGTATTTGAGAAAAAAGAATTTGTTAGGCCTCTTCTGTGCACTGAACTGCCTGCAATTCCTGTCTGGATGTAATATTTCCTTTTTTAAAACCACTTACTATTTCTGTCTCTCTTGTAATCTTGTAGGATTATGTCTTCTGCTAATGTGACCTGATTTGCATCCTTCCTATAAGTTGCAGTTAAGCAGCAACACCTCAGGGAGAATAGGGGATGGCATTTTATCACTTCTAGAGTTATGTATTGTAAGGTCAAGGTTGGAGTGTGCCTAAGGGAAAAAGTATTTGCCACTTGCACTTTGTTTTCTTTTGACCATGTAAAAGGACTTCGGTCTCCAGAGATACAATTACAGCAATTTACACAGATACTAAATCTGTGCACGTGGAACTGGTACTATGAAGAATAAAGCTACAAAGAGAACAAGGCAGACCTTGGGATTTTTGTCTGATTTCTTGACCCTATGGGGACAGCTCCCGTTCTCTAAGGCTGGGTAAGAAATTCAGGTCCTGTATACCTTTTAGTTTTGTCAACCATAATTGGAATTTGGAAGAATAGGCAGCACTGTAGGTAGAAATAATTTGTCAGGAAGTGCATTTGTAACCAAAGCTTAAACCATAGAGGTCAATTGTTGATCTCTGTCGAAAGGTAGCAAAATAGAATTCACAGCCTTGAGCTGAAATGTTAATCTTTCCCTTTTTGGTTTCCTAGAGCTTAATAAATCTGTGTAATAACCTAAAATAATAAGAAAGTTTTTAAATCAACACCTGAACATTTTAGCAAGCTAAGAGATTTTTTCTGTCTAAAATATTAGATGAGGAAAACTTATTGGAGACGTGACTTCCATATCGGAAGGCATGTTAAATCAAAAAAAGAAGCAATGCTTGTGTACATTCACATCACAGCAATAAATGTGCAACAAATTAAAAGAGAACATAGCTCATTAAAAAACATGCATATGCCATTTTAAATGCTTGGACTTTTTGCAACTTGAAGAAAATTGGTTATCTACTGTATAATAACAAATGCTGAAATGACATATTCATTTCTGTACACTTCACCTTGATAAAACATTCAGAACACAGACTTACAGCTAAGAAAAACCAAATCATCTCAGTGGAGAGAAGATATGGCCTTTTAAGCTACGATTAGTATTATCTTCAAGACGCAAATAACATTATGAATTATCTACCTTTGATAGATTATCCATCTCACATTTTAAAGAACTTCTATTTGTTATTTACTGAATTTAGTCTGCTGATGATAAATATAATTATGCAAAGAAGTTGCATAATTAACTACAACTATCTGCTCTTGTAATGTTCTCTACAATGGCAAAACATATATTAGTGGAAAAAATAGATTAACTGTAAAGTGCCCACTGCTTGAAACATCAGCATTGACAAAACTGGCAATAAAAAATAGAACCATTCTACACTTTCCAAAAGCTGGGTGGCCTGCTTTTTTTGTATAGATGAGAAATTTAGACAGCTGTCTAGTGCTAAAGTAATTTAAATAAATTAAAAAAACCCCACTGGATAAGTTAAAATAGATACTAAAAAAATCATATTAGATATGCTCTCTGGATCACTGAATGATAGTATTCTGCCTGCATCAGCAGAGAGTACCAGTTGCAAGAAATGGTATAGACAATTACAGAAAAATGTGCGTAGAAAGACATTCTCTTTGTATCATATTTAATTAGTCATTGGTTTATGCCCTGAGGTATAAAGGCTCGAATTCCAATTATTTTATCCTACTTAATATTCACGGTTGTGATTATTCTCAGTCTTCATATCAAATTGAATCTTTCTAGTATTTTACTGAGTTAATATGCATCTTCAGCCATCTGCCTTGTGTTGACTATTAACTTTTGATAATGAGTACCATTGCTAGATAATGCACATGGTAACAAAGCACTTTCATTTTTTGCTCTCAAAAATGGCTGTAGTTGGAATGAGTATCTCCTTTTCTTAAATTAAGAAATTGCATAGGCAAAACCAACCTTACTCTCTAGCTTTATGAAGTTCCTTATAATTATTTTGTAGCCATGTCTGAATGCAGTAGATTTTAACTTTTCTCCTGTTTAAGTCTTCCCATCAGATAGCCAGTTTCCCTATTTGTGTCTTACCTTTTTCATGTCTGTCACTTTTTTCTGAAATCCCAACATTAGAACCAACTTTTTTACAAGTGGATATTCTTTGATTTATTCTGCAGTACTATAAAATTTTAAAGATTAGATGTCCTCCCATCTTTGTGTTTCCCAACTTTTTGTCTTTATCACTGGTAGGGGCTGATGAATCCTACAGTTTGAAAGAGCCAAGGCTGCTGCATGTCTGTTCCCTCAGATCCAGCCAGGAGTGATGCTGAGCATGTTTTCCCAACGATTGACATGCAGACACACATAGTACACCTGCACATGTACAGCTGACTGGCCACACAGGCCAGCCCAGACAGAAAACACTAAGCCCTCACACGAGGATTCAACAAAACTAAAAGACTCATCTTGGTCCCTTCTCTGGGTAATTAGAATAAAGGTTTTTTAGCAGGAAATATAAGTATATATATGTACAATGTGTATATACAACATGCTCAATGGTTACCTTGTTGGTGTTTCCCTGGATCCCTGCTCTTCTCAATTGCCTCACTCTCAGATGCAAACACTCATGTACAAATGAGTCCCAGCAGATTCCCCAAGCCCCAGTGTCCTCAGCAGTTTTCCTGAACAAGCTCTGGTGTTCCTAGTGCTGAACTCCTGCTGTCTCCCTATGAGTGACACACTCACTTTCATGGCTCCTGGGTCACTTCCCTGTGCTCTGGGTGTTCGCACACTGTGCTGCACACACCCTGATGTCTCCAGCTGCTGGCACCCCAAACACACAAGCCCTGGGATGGTTTTTCTCCAGCCCTGGCACTCAGACCTAAACACAAACAGGCACCATCAGAAGAGCCCCTTCACCCAGGATGACATTTAGAAAGGAAGTTTAATGAAAAGACATGTCAGACTACTGATACAGTGCAGGGTGTGCTGATGAGGGCTAGCCTGGGTTAACCCTTTATCTTTCTGTATTCCTGTGCTTGTTCACACCAAAACCACCCAGATACCTCTCTTTCTCCACCTTTAGTTGGTCCCTGAAACATCCCACAATAAGTCCTACACAATCTCAAAATGCTTTTCCCTGCCATCCTATACTGTGAGAAAGCACTTTCCCCTGGCTCATGGACCCCTGATGGCCCATGGGGATGAAGCTTTCCTGGGACAATCCTAGAGGAAAGCAAGGTAGATTACTCTGTATGGGGTATTAGGGTTCCCCCCACCTTTCTGCCCCTGTGCTCTTTTAAGCTCATGGAAATGGATTTGTAGATGGTGCAGGTGTTTGGGTTCCCCCATCCTTCCCTTTGAATGTGGGGAGATGAGCCTTAACTTAACCAACATAACCAACTAATCCCTACTTCACATGGAGCTCTGCTTTCATGGAGCTGTCAGAAATGACACTAAAGTGTCTTTCGTAAGTTCTTTCCATTATTTACAGCATGTCAGTGAGCATAAATAAACTAATTAAATTCTGAAAATCTGCCAGTCAGAAATGGAGTTACTAATACATATAGATAGATTTAGACACAGATTCAAAACTGCTCTAAAAATCAAGACATCTGATAAGTCACCCACCAGATATGTTTGTTTCTGTGGTGTATATTTTAGCTCAGTTTAATTTTTATTAATGCGCATTAGACATCTATGTTTTAGTTCTGCTGCAACACATAGACATTTTTCCTCCAGATATTTAAAAAGAAGATAGTTTCAGTTGGCCTCCTCTAAACTAGCAGAGAAAACAGTACCAAACAAGTTTTCCACATTTTATTTTGCATTAATATGATAGTAATTGCCTTATGTAATTTTATATTTCTTTCAGGTTAATTTTCTATTTGTCATTTAATATTTTTGCTTGGTTTGAAAAATATTTTTAACATGTAAAGCAGTAATTGACCTTATTTCACAAGACTTCAGTGGTCCAGATCAACTTCTTTAACTGGCAATCACTATGCCCTTTGGTAATAAAAACTATGTTGGGGAGTTTGGAACCTCTGTAAGTACATGAAAATGAATGAAAACAGGCAAGGAAGTTGTGGGAAAAAAAAAATCCCTTGTTTATATCCTAAGCACACGCTGAAGGACAGATGTTTGTTGCACTTAATCTACTGTAGATATCAGATACCACACTGAGTAGCCTAGCTTGTTTGGGGTTGATGGTTAGTGCTGTCAGAGCTGACTGTTTTATAAAATGATGGGACTGTCAGAGTCTAAACTTAATTTCCATGGTCTTGGAACAGAATGGCTGTAAGATTGTAAAAAGAAATAGAAAGCCCTATTCACAGGCTGTGAAAGTTTCATTTCTTTTGTGAAATTAGAGATTATTTTCTAGAAAAAAAAATCAGTGTTAGCCTGTAAAGTGGCTTTTCCTACAGAATTTCTTTGAAGTACTTCCTTATAATACATCAGTTAATACATATTTTTCAATTTTACTCTTGATCATGGCTTGTGGTCAAAATGATTAGCCTGAGAGGATTCCACTTAGAGATGAAGTTATTGGTTAAAAAAAAAAATTGGGTTACCACTATACAGTATTATTTTTATAACCATTTTTCCAGTCTAAAGGCTTGCACTTACAATACAGCACAGTGTCCACAGTAGGCATTTCATTTCTTATTTCTGTTTATTTATTTGTAGTCAATAGTAGCTCTTTTCTTAGCTCTTTTCTTGACACATATAGTCAAATTTTAGTGTCAACAATCTTTGTATTGGTCATTCCTTAGAGACCATAGGACATTCTTCTGGAACACTCTTCAGTAGAAAATTTCAGTTAGCAGCATAAGGAAGAGTTTTGTGGATGGGCAACAATAGATTGTGCAATTTGCACTTTAAAATGTATTTTTTGAAAATGCTTTTTCCCTAGATTCTATTTATTGTTATTAGAGAGATCTAGTACTTGCTTGATTTCAGAACACAAGCATTTAACAACATTTTTATCTAGAGAAACTGTCATATGTTCTCCTAAATCTCCTCCCTATTCCATGACAAATTTAGTCCCCTTAAAAAATTGTTAGCCTTGTATGGATCAAAATGAAGCAAAAATATGACTTTTGTCTTGTTCTCTTGTCTGTCATGAGCTTTAAACAGGTGGTATTTTGCCTTTGTCATCACTTGGTACAAAATATACCTCAAAATGATTGTGTAACAGATGGTTGAAGTATGTGACTTACTTTTCTAGTCACTGGTACATAAGTTGTAATGGAGGGAAAAGGGTTCTATACAAGGGTTTAAAATTCCTCAGATTGAAACATTCAAATGTCATCTACATATGAAAAATGACTGAAAACAATAATGTCAACAAAATGATTAGCATGTTCAGTGACAGATTTTTGGATCTATATATTAATTTTCTTTGCCAAATATCTTCTAAAAAGTAATATAGCAAAACAGACAACATGCTAGAACATCTCAGATGATCTTTAGACTTCCTAAAATTATCTGTTGTACTGTTAAAAGAGGTTTATTTGCTCAGGCTTAGAAGATATTATTTGTACAGTTGCTGTCAAAGCAAATAAGCTGGAAGAAATACACTGTCTGAAGAGTACTGGAGTGTGCATCTCATCTTTTTCTTCTTCTTTGAAACAGTTGTACATACCAAGTGTTCTTATTTCCTGTGCTCTGATTTGTCTGATGGTATTTGTTCATTGGGAAAGACGAAAGAAATGAAATAAAAACAAGAAAGATATGCTAACCAATTAATGGAGATAATAAAGCTGATGAGCAAAAATCAAAGATTATTCTATGATGTTACTCTTCTATTTTATTCTAAATTATTTTTTACTGAGATCAGTGTCTTTAGAACTGAATTCTATGCAAGTGTTCAGTTGCTCTCACTGAGAGAAGAGTGAGCCCTGACATGCTCAGAACAATGCTTTTGTGGTAAAGAGTTAGTGATATTTTTATTGTTTCATTTGGAATTGGGCAGAATCTAAGGAACAAAGAGAAAAGTGTTTCATAATACAAACACTTGTAACACATTGACAAGTTGGAAAGGGGGTGTTTTTCAGCAGTCCAATAAGAAACATCAAAAGATGGCACAAAGAGTCTGAGGTCTGCTTATATTTCTGTCAAGGAACAGCTTTGTGTGCCTATTTGGAAAGAGTAAGACTGTTGTTTAATAGGAATCTGTTTAATAGGAGTGTCTGAAGAACTGAAGCTTGGTCTGAGAGTGATGTCACAAGCAGGAGAGTGAAACAGCCTAAGAAAGAGAAAAAAAAAGAGAAATGAGACTATTAAGGGTTGAACGAGTATTAACTACAAGGGAAGCAAATGAAAAGACAGTAGAAAAAACCAAAAACATGATGACATGGAATCAAAAATGCAATAAAAATGCAGCAGTACAGTTGTACTGAAGTATATGACAGGTAGGCATCCCGAGATGTTTTGGAGGAGCATAGCTTAAGGATGCATTCTGCTTAGTGTCAGACTGTGATGCATGAAGGGGTTAGAGAACACCTTAGGGGCAATGCAGCAGCTTCTCTTCTGCCTCACATGCCAGACCATGGCTGACATATGGAGTCCAGACCAGGGAGGCAGCTGCAGCCCTCCCATGGCAGTGTGTGAGACCGGAGTGCCACGACAGAAAAACATGAATCATGGATTAATGGGTGAATTTAATGCTCTGAACCTGGGTATGTGTGAATGATTTAATTGCCATATACCTATCTCATAAAAGAAATTGTGCAGGATGTTAAAGGTGCTCATATGTGGAATTTAAGACAGGTGTCCAGTAGTGTTGGGAAGGATGAAAGCTCGACAAGAAAGTTTAACAGATATGTATGCTTGGCAGAAACATTTCTGAAGGCAGAATCTGAGAATGAAATAGAGATGGAAACAAGTTTTGATATAGAAGAAAAATAGATGTGTAAATTGAGAATTGCTGAGCCAGTCTTACTGGATAACTAAGAAGGCAGAGGATATGTTAGTTGGAAGGGGGTTTTTATGACTTAGAGCAAAGGATAAGCTGACCACAAACAAAAAGATGTTTTTATCAAGCAGAAAGATGCCACAGGCAAACAAGACTGCCAATGTTGCAAGTAGAAAAAAGGTCTAAGAATTTCCCACTGCAAGAAAACTGAAAAACAGCTTAAACTGTAACATACTAACTTTTTGTGATTGGAGAATAGTAACATGAATATGGCAATTATAGTAGTTATGACAGGCTATAGGAAATAGTAAAGGTATAGATTGGTTGTTATGTATTAAGATGCGCAGCAAAGAAAAGTATATAATGCATTGTAACCAAAATTAAAGGGTCTTCAGGCATGTCTGCAGCTGAAGCTAACAGCTGTAGGCACAGGCTCTGTCACCCTGGACTGCTGTAACATCTTGGATACAATAAACTGCATTTTGAAGAGCCGCCTGAAGTCCTGCATCCCTCGTTCAGGCTCTTACACAGTAGGACATCTAGAATGGTAATATATCAGATTGTTCAATAAGTCAGAGTAGCAGACAATGTCTCCACTGCTTGACTTCTGGCACTGAACCTGGTGAAAAAGGCTGTAGTTATTTCATTGCTGTGTTCTCCAGATGGGTGGCTAAAGCTGAACTGCCTGTTGGAACACAATGGTGCCTGGAGCTCTTGGGAAAGTGCTAGTTGACACAAGTGATATAGAGGCTGTGCTAATGTTTAAGATAATTGTAGGGCTGTGCCTAGGCTCTGGAACTGTTTTGTTTACTTGGGAACATCTCTGATCCCAAGTTCATTCCAAGCTCGGGCATGAACATTGCATTATGGTGTTACCACACATCAGACTCAGAAGCCTGCCTAGCAATTCTGGCAACAATATTAATGTGCTGCTTGTGATTTTTATATCTTTCTGTTCAAGTATGCTTGACTTTATTTCACCCTGAATTGTAACTGCGAGGATTTTCAGGGAAGATAGACATTGTCAGGGAAGAAAATGATGTTGAGCCTCAAGGGAGCACAATGAAACTGAGACACAGTGTGGGAAGGATCTGACCAGACTGGAGGGAGCAGTCAGTCCAAGAGAAAGTGCTCTGAGAGCCCAGGCTGTCACTTTATTAATGCCTCAGAGAAACCAAACTGATGCTTCATCTCTTAGCAGTTTTGCTCTGACAACTCTTTTCTTGGCTCAGAAAGTCTGGTGCTACAGGAAATCTCAGCATTAAACTTAATCTGCTCCTACTTAGCAGATGAAAAACATGAAAAACACGGAGCATATTAAATATGTTTTTTTAAAGATATGTTGTTAGCTCCTTTACAAGCTGGGAATTTTGCCCAGCTGCAGGTGTTGAGGGGTCTGAGAGCACCTTTGCCCCTATGGTTTGGCCCCCAGAGCCAGGTGAGCGCAGTTGGTGAAGAGAGGAGAGGCGCCAGGTGCTGTGTGGCAGCCGTGGACAGGACCAGCCCCATCCCAGTGGAAACATTCCCAGCTGTGGCTCTTGGCTGGGCCCAACTGAGCTCCAGCTCCTGCCACCCTCCAGCCACGTGCCCTGATGTGGGCTGGCATCCTGGCCTGGCCTCAGCCTGTGCCCATCCTCAGGAGAGTGCCCAGGGCTGGGCTGTCCCTGTGCCTCGGCTGCCCTGGATGGGCAATGCCAGGCTGAGCTTCAGGAGCCTGCGAAGGTGGGCAGCTGCTTTCAGTGCCCTGAGGCTGCCTGTGGTGATGGGGCGGTGCCCAAGCAGCTTTGCAAAGGGAAGCCCCATGGCAGCAGCTTTGGTGACAAGGCCGCATGCTGCACTGCCCCTCAGCATATGTGCCATTTAGAAAGCTGGCCTGGATTGATTGGGTGAATAGTTCTTTCATTTTTCCTTTTTTGTGGCCAGAAAGGCACTTTTCAGAATTAAAATTAAGATTTTTAGAGTCCCCTGGGAGAAATCAGCTCTAATGACATCTGATCCAGGGGGATTTTTTTCTCTATCCAAATATTGCTAGTTTCAACTTCTTCAAGCAAAAGCGAAGAAGAGAGCTAGGGGAGGCTTCATGGAAGTGAAACCTGCACATGTACATATAACCACTTCTGGTGCCTGAAAGCTGAAAAGGTTTCTAGAATCTGTGATACTTCTATCACAATTCCAAAAATGTCACTTTTTAGTGTTTCTCTATTTAGTTAATGTGATATTTTCTCTTTCTTATTGAATAAATGTAAGAAGTGATCCTTAGATTTAACATTATTAACTTGGTTACTCATAATTAAAATGTTTTCTGTCACCCTCCATAAGGAGAGTATGTAAATTTACTCAGGGAATGAGGATGTGCTGGTTGTGTTGAAACATTTGCCATTTCTTTTACTTTTTGTTTGTTTGTTTGTTTGTTTGTTTTTCCTTTGGTTGTTTTGTTTTGGTTTTTTTTGTGGGTTTACTTCTATATTGATTTTATGAGGAATGTTCTTTAGGAATGATTCTATAACAACATTTTGCTGGATTTTTTTTTTAAACTTTCTCTTCTTGATTTTGTCCTTTAATCAGATTTAATAAGCCTGAACTATTTAACTTCTATGTCTAGTGAGTCTGTGTTGTCTCTGAGGCTGAAACATGATGCATCAGAACATGGCTTGTGAAATGACTGTCAGTTTCTAATGCTTCTTCGTGTCTGCTGGCATCTATAGTCAGAGAACTCTGGGCTTAACCACTGTTTTAAATTAAAATATTAGTAACTGTAATAACAAAATTATGTTTTGTTAAGCAATAGCATTAGTTTACATAAGTGTTAATTGCTTTTTTTTGTTCATCTTTCCCTCTCTTGTCGTGATGTCTTTTTCTGTGGTATAAATGATGCACTATAGGTTTTCTAAGCGTCAAACAGACTTTCAAAAAAGACTTTTAAATAGAAGTGAATCAGGAACACCACTTGTGGGGCTGACATTTGGTGAATCTTAGAGAGATCCAGCACCAAGCCTGAATTTTCCCAAGGAAAAGCAGTTTGCCTTCAAAGAGAACAGTTCTGTAAGCATTTCATGTTCTCAGGAGAGGATTAGGAGAGGTTTTGTAAGCATCTCTTGTTCTCAAAATAACCGGTGCTGTTTTTCACTTTAGTTTGTTATTTTCTTGTGTGTATTTTCAAAACATGCCCTCTCTATCTCATCCAATGGTGGTACAGCGGCGTTGTGTAATTTAACCAATCAAGTAACTGTTAGTGAAAGACCCTATAAAAGGGGAATGGATTGTTAAAATAAACGCCTTCTGATTCTTTGGAATTTTGGAGTCTTTCTCCTCATTCTATGGTAAACAGCGACAACCAGTCATTCACCAGGCGGCATTTTTCTATGAGACTTGGAGAAGAAATACGAAATTTTTGCTTATCTCTCTCCTGTAGTTGCATTGTTTTCAGACTACCTGTAAAAGGATTTAATTAAAATTTAAATCTTGTAAAAGGATTTAATTCCTTGCAGGAGAGGATGCCTAAGGAAACATAACTGGAAAAGAACATACGCTATTTCCCTGAAATGCTTCCCAGCCTTTGGCTATATTCAGGTCAGAGTAATTCATTAGCCTGATGTGATTTTCTTTTGTCTGCTAAATTTTCAGCTGATCTTTCTTTCAAGTTCTTGTTAGTTTCTCTTTGAATATATGTACATATCTTCCATTTGGCATGGATTTTGGCTCACTGTTCTACTGATCTGATACCAATTCAGAGACCAGCCATTTACTTTGGTTTGAATTCAATTCCTGCTGTCTTCATATGATGACCTATAATTCTTTTGCTGGAAGAGACAATCCCTATCCACTTTCTTTATGGCACTCCTGATTTTGTAGACTTTTACTACATCTATGTAAGCCACATCTTGCCCACATTGAAGGGTCTCAGCCTTACCCATTTTCCATATGGAATTGTCTGCTCATATGAGTGTTGGACATTCTTTTGATAATCCTTTCTGCCTTTACCTGAATCATTTCCAGCTCTAAAATAAAATCACTCTGTTCCGTATTTCCTTATACATACTTTCAGAGTTTTGTTGCCAATTGTTTAATATACAGTTAATGTTTACATTACGTAGGTTTTCCATCCTTCAGCCGTGCTTGATTTGATCAGTCTTGATTTATGTGAAAAAGCAGGTGACAAAAATGAAAATATGATGGTTTAAAAGGCCGTATCAGCTGTGCTCACACTGAAAGATTTCCATGGAGCATTTATTCTCCTATTTGAAAGGGATGATAGTGAAGCATGTTTGAAGCATGAATGAAGCATGTTTTCTCTTAAGAATTAATGTCTTTGAGGGGCGATGAATGCAGAGACTGGAATACAAGCCTAAATGCTTAGATGGTATACATTATATGGAGAATGGTGTGGCAGAAGGAAGATCATAGCTGAAGGAGAAGATGGCTTTTCACCTTTCAGAAGTGGTTACTGTTCTAGAAGATCTCTTCCTCTTCAGACAGAAAAAGAATTACAGTGCTGGTAAGTGTTCAATTTAATAGATGAAGAAGCTGTCAAAAAAGGAACATCTCACACTGACAATCCTGATTATTCTGTTCCTCTCTACGTCCTACACATTGCATTTACAGACAGTGTTATTAAGCTGTGTTCTTTTTTCTAGTCTTTGCAAACATCCCCCACTTCTGCATGAAATCCTACTATAAAAAGTGATTTTCCATCTATTGACTTACTAACTTCCACTTTCTTCATAAACATCTTGGGAATGACTGCATATTTCTCTGAGAGGAATAGGTCAGAATGCACACAAAATTCAGCATGTGAACTATACCATAGATTTCTGCAACAGCATAATGGTATTTTGTGTTTGTTCATAGAATTACAGCATCACAGAATGGTTGATGTTGGCAGGGACCTCTGGTCATCTGGTTCAGTTGTCCTGCTGGAGCAGAATCACTTAGAGATGCTTGACCAGGACCATGCCCAGACATTTTCGAGTATCTCCAAGAATGAAGACTGCAATATCTCGGGGCAACCTGTGCAGGTGATTATCACCTTCATAGTGAAAAAGTGTTTCCTGATGTTCAGAGGAAACCTTCCATGTTTCAGTTTGTGCCCATTGCCTCTGGTCCTGTTACTGGGAACCTCTGGCAAGAGCTCTACCTTCCTTCCACTTTCCCTTCAGGTACTTATATGTGTTGATAAGATCCTCTCTGAATATTTTTTTCCTGGGCTAAACAGAGAAAGGGTGCTCCAATCCCTTTACCATCTTTGTGGCTTTTACCTCTTCGTGGACTCTTTCCATTATGTCCATGTCTCTCTTGTACTGGCAAGCCCAGAACAGGACACAGTACTCCAGGTGTGGCCTCACCAGCAATGCACAGAGGGGCAGAATATCCTCTCAGTCTGCTGAAATGTTCCTCTTTATGAATCTAAGGATACTGTTGGCTTTCTTTGCAGCACATTTCTGGCTCATGTTTAACCACATGTCCATCAGGATCCTGAGGTCCTTCTCCACCAAGATATTTCCAGTTTGCTGGCCACCAACACATTGGTGATGGTTTGTTCCTCTCTGGTGATTTCCCCTTGTTTAACTTCATGAGTTTCCTGTTAGCCCACATCTCCAGCCCATTCAGGACCCTCTGTATGGCAGCAAAATCCTCTGGTGAATCACCACTCTTCACAGTTTAATGAACTTTCTAAGGGCACCCTGCCCCAGCATCCAGATAATTAATGAAGGTGTTAAACTGGACTCGGCTGTGTATTGACCCAAAGTACATTGATAGTTATTGGCCTCCAACTAGATTTTGTGCTGCTTATCACCCCACTCCAGGTCTGGTGGTGTGATCTCTGGCCTGTTTAGACAATTTTCAAACCACCTTGCTCTCTGCTCGTTCAGCCCATTCTTCAACAGCTTCTCTATGAGGATCTTATGGGACACTGTCAAAGGCCCCAGTGACGACAAGGCAGACAGTATCCACTGCTCTCTTCTCATCTACCGTGCCAATCCTTTTGTCACAGATGTTTATCAAGATGGGTGAGCATTGCTTCCCATTGGTGAATGCATGCTAACTACTATTAATTATTTTTTCATCCTTCATGTACCTGAAATGTTCCTTATTTCTGATCTTCCCCACCAATTCTATCTCAGCATTTACAAAGAGCTCCTCTCACTGCCCTTGTTCTCAGTGAGATGACAGAGGCTGCCAATCACCCTCCTGGCCACTCCAGCTGCCCAAACCTGCCCTGCTCCCTGGCTGGGGGCAGAAGAACAGGCTGGTGAGGCTCCTGCCCTGATGGATCTCCTGTCTGTACACAGATGCCTTGCCCCAGGGAGGTGCTGGCCTTTGCTGAGCCAGGACACAAATCTTCTTGGTGATTCTACAAGGATTGAGGGGATTTTGCTGCTATGGCTTTAGACAAAGACTTCATTATTAGTTTTATTCTTTTCACTATTTGCTTCTCAAAATCTTCCTTGGCCTTCGTAGTACTACTTTTTACATCTGCACTGTCAAAATTTATCAGGCTTTTCATTTTCTTTATGTTTGTACAACATTTAAAAAAATACTTTCTGGTTTCTAGTACTGTCTTTTGCTTTGCTGAATAGCCATCCTGGCTTTGTATTTTCCTTTTCTAAATCTTTTTAGCAGATGATATGTACTGTTTCTGTATTTGCTGTATAGTGTCCTTCAGAAATTTTCATGCTGCTGGGAAGGGTTTAATTCTCTTATGTATGTCTTCTGGTTGCAGACAAGGCTTTCTCTCTGCTCTGAAGTAAAGCACAGTGTAGTACATTGTTTGGTCTTTGTTGGTCCTGTTGTGATGTTGAAACTACATATATATTCATGTCAGGAGAATGGAGAGTGGTACTGCTATAAGCTTTGCCCTGCAAGACTTTTTTGCACATAATTCACTGACAAGATTATTGAATATTTGAGTTGTTTTTGCAATTCTTTGAGGAAATATCACACTAGTTTGAATCCCCTTAGGTTGAAAAGGAACTGAATTTAACAACTCCAGAGTACAGATGAACTTCCTAACAATCAAGCTGCTATATAAAAATGTGTAGCAATTCCCTCCCTGTAAAATGAAAGGAATGATCATTTTTGCATTTAAAAAAAAATAAAAAAATGTGGACATTTCTTCCAGGAATGGATTGTGAGTGGCGTGTACTGGGAAAAAGACACTTTTGTGAAGTTCTGACCCGATATCTAAAGTGTGAAAGGTGACACCGTTTCCTATGCACGTGTGTTCATTGTTTCCTCACACCTTGCTCTAAATGGCTTTGTGCTTGTTGCAGTAGCCAATAGCTACTTCAAATAGCCATTCCTGCCCTTCTCAGGACACTGAACATGGATCTTATGATGGACATTGAGCTCTGGGTTCTGGATTAATTGAGCAAACACAAACACTTAAAAATGAGGCATTTTTCACATGAATTTTAAGTGTTAGAGCATTTAGTTTTAAACACCACTTTAGCCAAGAAGTAATTGAAGGATATTGTTATTCCCCAGGCAAACGTTACTCAACTCCATTAAGAACATTTTAAACAAGTTTTCACACTCAGACATTTTAATTTACTCAATATGATTGCTATAGCATTTGAATCAGAATGACGACAGTAAGTATTGTTTACCTTTACCTTCCGCAATGTTGTGATGTATTTGGCATTGCTAATGACAAGAGTTAACTAAAAAATGAGTTTCTAAGATCTCAGAAATTCATATTAGGCCATATTAACTGGCTGCCATCTCCTGTCAAAGATTCAGTTGTAATATTTCAGGGAAATCTAGATCATCAACAACACAAGGAAGACTTAGGCTGGACATTAGGAAATATTTCTTTACTGAGAGGGTGATAAAGCACTGGAACAGGCTTCCTAGACAGCTTGTTGATGCCCTAAGCCTGTCATTGTTCAAGAGTCATTTGGACAATGCCCTTAATATGCTTTAAATTTTCAGCCCTGAGTGGTCAATAAGTTGGACTAGATGATCATCATAGGCCCTTTTAAAGTGAAATATACCATTCTATTCTGTTCTATTCTGTTATATTATATTCTACAAACCTAAAAGAAACAAGTTTCTTTTTCCTACACCCTGTGTTCCTGACTATGAAATACAGAACTAAAATATGAAGGAAGTTCCTGGCATTGAAGAGTCTGACAGAAAGAAGAGGTGATTTAAAAGCTTCTGAAATATGCTGTCATCATAGGTACCTTAATTTATTTACTGTAGTTTACTGTACACCAAATTTTGGATATGGCTATTACTGAGGATAGAATCTGCAATAAAAGTTTAATGGCTTTTGAATTTCAGGAAGTGCAGCAAAGTAATATCTTCTTACTCTCATACTCTGTTTTTCTTCAGTGGATTATTTCAGTCCAATCAACAACATAAAAATTCACACATCCCAATATAGTTGTGCCTTTGTTTATTGATATCTTCCTTTTTTCCAATCCTCTTGTTTTTATATTTTCATCTCTGCAAAAGTTTTTTTTGGAAACAGTTATTGGATACAGTGCTCTGAACTGTGAAATAAAATTTTATCTTCATTTGGTTTATGCTGCAGTATTTTTTTACTTTGAATTCAAGAACCCTTTTTTGCAATATTCTAAAATCTATAAATGCAAGTTTCATTTAATTCAAAATGTATCAATGTCTTTTGTTTCAAAGATCAGTACAAAAATTTGTAATTAACTGAATACATTTCTTTGCAACTGAAGTAATCCACACTGTGTCTAAATAACATCTCCACTATTAAATACTGGACTTTCAAATACTTTTCAAAGAGTGAAGGATAGGCTCCCCTGCTGTCTTTATTTTTAATAACATAAAGCATTCTCAACCTGTAAACGAGCAGCGCTTGAAATGGAAAGAAAGAGAACAGAACATTTACGAAGTATTATCCTTTTAGGAACAGTGAAAATGAAATGCAGAGAATTTGAAGGAACTGCTCCAAACCCAGCATCACGGTTGTGGCTGGAAAGCATATTGCTCTGCCTCTTCAGTCCTCCATACACTGACATCTTCTGTCAGGAGAGGTAAATCCCGGCTCTCGCCTCCTGGTTATGAAGCACGTCATAAGACATCAGAACCCTCTGAAATGACTACCCAGGCAAGAAGTTGCTCTGCTAATAATTTCAGTTTTGTTTCAGCAAGGCTAGCCTTTGAATAAGGTCAGTCATAGAGCCATAGAATCGTAGAATGTTCTGGGCTGGAAGGGACCGTAAAGATTACTTATTTCCAACCTCCACATCTGTATTTGTGTTAAGGAGACTTCCCCATCCGGCCGTTCAGCAGGCTGACAGCGGCAGTCACACCCGCCCACGCAGCTCCACCCCTGCACTCACACAGTCACACCAGGTCTTCTTAACTGGCCCCAACCCAGGTTTCCTATAGGACAGTCCGGCATCCAGATCCTTATTTAATTTAATCATGGAGCAATAACAAGATAACAGCTTGAGCTGGGTCCGAGGAGAGACCCTTGAACAAAGGAAAGCCTGGGCTTTTACATTCTAACAGTCTAAGCATGTTGAAGTCTAGAGTCCTCAGCTCCTGGCGTGTCTCTGGGTGTCACCTGGCTGGGCCACCGGTCCCGTGCCCAGGGTCCTTTGTCATACTAAGGGCAGTTTACGGCCTCTTGTCTCGGGCTCCCCCACCCAGAACTCTGTTATGTATAGGTGTATAATTAGTGCCCATAAAATGTGTATATATGTGTGTTTAAAATATTAAACTGAAACCTTTGTAAGACATGCTTCTTACAAGCCACATGCCAAGCCAAGGAGGACGCTTGAAACGTTCACCAGCAGTTCTGGAGGGGACTCATTAACAACTCTAAAGACGTGGCTGGGCCAGAGATGGGCTTTCCTCGATGCCTACTCCCAGCCATCAATACCCGATAAGATATCTGATCTATATAACCAAGATCAGGGAAGAATTTTCACTCCACATCCAGCTCCAGATGGACACATTAATAATTCAACACCTTCCGGGAAAAGCATTGTCCGAACTGATGCAGAGCAAGATGGAAAATAAATATGCAGAGACAAGAGACACTTGAATGCGTTGGCCTCGGGCAAAATAAACTGTATATAAGCCAAGCGGACTAGAACATCATTGTGAACATTGGGGATCTGATGCGATAGCGGTCAGGTCATGGTTCACCCAGTGTCGACCCCAGGCTCGACTCTGTATTCCTACATTGTGGCTCTTTTTCATTATTATACCAAAAATATTGTCAAATAAAATTATTTTTATTTGATTGGACGGATTGGCTCCTAGTATTTATAACAACTCGATCTGCAGCTGGCACTGCAGCTCCTTTGAATCCCTGTTTCTTTGGTCTGTTATTATGGTGCTACCCAAAAGCATACTCCATTTCAGTAGCTGTCTTTTACACTACTGAGCTGTTTTAATCCTGCTCCTAACCCTCATCCTAACCTGCTGTTCAAGTCCATTCTTCTTGCAGGAGGGAGAAGTGCTTTCAGTGAAATTCTCAACACAGCACATGGTCTCCTGTGCAGAGGGGTCTGGGGAATCTGGGACGCCACATCAACAACCCAATTAGCAGAGCTGCTCCACTGAGGCTATAGCATTTCTAATGGATTCAATGACCTTTATGCTATTAGTTTATTAGTAACAAGAAAATTCTGCTTTCTGACTTCCCTCAAATGATCTGTCCTTCTGGTAGCTTGTCTGATTGCTACTTTAAAAGGCAAAGTCTTCTTTCAAAGGACACAGTTGCTTGATAGCACCTGCATAGTCTTTTATCAAGAAGTGAACAGCGACTGTAATATTTTGAAAATGTTTCTGTGTTCAAGAGCAATGGATTATGAAGGGAAGAAAATGGAAGAGAGAATTTCCCAATAGCTGACCCATGGCTAGAGTTTACTTGTGCAGGAGAAAGAAATGTCTCTAAATGCCTCTATTTATAGTCTTTTGGCTTCACTAAAGGACAGTCATACTACATACAAGTAAAAATCAAAAAAAAAAAAATTACAAAAATAACTGTAATATAGACTGGGCACACTTTTAAATATCAGTTCAGAAATGCAAAGTATTCTGGCCCAGTAATGCTCACCTTATGATTAAGCAAAAGTGGTGCAAATGTTGCAAAAATTGACAGTAATGAATTTGCATGTTTTCCAGTCCAGTGTCTCGAATATAACTGTATTACCACTCTGACATTTCCTGCCTTGTAACCATGCAAGGGTGTTACCAAATTTTGTGATCAGTGTGTAATATGAATATGCATTCTTTTCTAAGCATAGATTAAAATTTAGCTGGAATTTAATAATCCAAAAATAGCTGGAATTTAATAATCCAGTGATGGAAATCTTTCACAGCACAGGCAGGAAAAGTGACTGAAAAAGAAGAGAGGATATTTTGCCTGCAGAAAGGAATGACATGAGTAGCTGAGCTACTACCATCAAGACAGCGCTGAGCACAGTGAAAAGAAACAAGAAAGGTATAATCAGAGAAAAGAACTATAATTTTCCAGAACAAGATGAGAATATTGAGACAGGACTATTTAGCAAGACAAAGGAGCACTCCATCTCAGTGCCTGGTGTACACGTTCATGCACAGATATTATCTCCTTGGGAGATGGCTCCTCCTGCCAGATTGCTCCTGATGGGTGGCAAAGGGAAGGAAGCATCCTGTGACAGAGCAAATTTGCAGCCCCCCTGCCACCACATCACAGCTTTGGGCGATGCCCACACCCATTGCTTGTATCCTGACTCATTCCCACAGTCCCTTCCCTCAGAAGCAGAAAGATCCTCCCATGAAATCAGTACAAGGTCTCATTTTCCCCTTCTTAGGCAGATCATCTAATCCTTGCCTAGGCTGCTAAGCTATACCCAACCTCGATAGGCTCGTGGCCTTGGAAATACTATGCCTGATCCATCTTCCTACTGGCACCTACTTACTGTCTTTTTCCCTCTAGCATCTTCCATGCTGCCTGAAAAGGTAGACACCCCTTACTGCAGAGTGAAAATATGTATGGATGGTGATTTTAAGGAAGGCGGTGTGATTATGTAGAAGTGTGTTGTAGATTCTCCTTCAGAGCCATTAAAGGGTACCACTAAATTTGGTAGGTGTCATTCTGTGATAAGATAGTTTGTCAGGTTGGTTCTGATGCTTTTTTCTTAACAGGATGAACCTGGGGATTATCTTGTGCTTTTAGTAGACAGTAAAGGAACAGAAATGCATTCACAATGACAGATCTTTTAGGATAGGCTGGAGCATAAAGCATGAAGAAAATTTCCAACACTCACTCTGACTACCAGAACAGTGATAGCATTACAAAGGAGTTAATGTTTATGGACAATATTACCAAACCAGAGATTTTTGCCATTATATAGGGGGTCCTAATGTAAATAAGGAGCTGTTGATAATAGCTAGCTACTCCTAATGCTATTGCAAAAGGTGGGTAAATGATGATGAAAAAAGTGCAACAACAGACACGTTCTGGGAATTATTTTAGAGGGAAAAAAAATCATTATTTTTTATTACTGAGTTAATTTTCAGCTACAAAATTGCAGTAAATTTTCAGCAAGTTAGTTATAGGACTCTGAAAATGCACATTGGAAAAAGATGATGTATAGGGTGGTCCTGTACGAGATCTTTTTGGGCTCTGAAAGGGTAGAAATGCAGACTGGAGGGGGTAGAAGCTTGAATAAAGTCAATCAAATCACAAATGAGATTCTCCTGTAATTCCTCATTCTACAAACAAACATTTCTCATCCTACTTAAAAAGTATATCATACTTGTGACTGTAAATTAATGTTTTCTATTTGAGTAAAGAAAAAATACCAATGTGGTTTGCTGTATGACTCTTGGAATGAGATTAATTTTGAATTATCTTCCCTGTTTGTCAGTCTGTATTCAGTGATTTCCATGTTCTAATTGTGAGCTCTGTTTTTTGACAATATTAAATCTTTCTTCTCTCAAGGTTTGTTACTGGCATTCATTTTTTATCTGAGTTGGAATGATTTGTTATATAAGATTCCCATTTCTAAACCTCTTTATGTGTCAGCACAGCTAGTACTTCTGTCTTCTTTTTTTTCATGATTGACAGAAGGAAAAAAGATTCTTGATTAACTGTATTCCAATTCCTTATGAACACTTTTTTTTTTGCCTTTCTCGCTGTAGTATCACCAAAATATTTTTCTGTCAAATTACATGCCAAAGAATATCTAATTAAGTCTAGATGCTAGAGATAAAATTCAGCACTAATGTGACTGCATAATGCTGACATTTTTCACTCCTTACTGTGGTATAAGGATTAGATTGTTCCCTATAAATGTAGCTAAATCTCAAAAGATCTGTTGGAACAACTTGGCTAGAGACAATCCACTCCAGTGTTTATTTAATGTTCACTGTGCAAAAGTGAGTTTTACAAACACAATCTTCAGAAGGCCTAGATGAGTCAGACTGGTAAAAGGTGTATGGAATCAATCTGTCATAAAAATGAAACATCCAGTAGTGTGTGCACAGTGCACTGCAAATAGCTGGCTCCCCAAAAAACCCTTTAGATCTTCAGTTCACAGACTGTTCTTTATGCACCTATTCCTGTCTTTTCATATCTTACTACTTTTCTTATTATGTGAATGACAATGATTGAAATGGGAAAACAGAATGATAAATGCAATATGAAAAGCTTGAGTGATAATAATTTTGAAGAGAAACAATATCAATATGCTGGATTCTGCCATATCTTCTCATACAGAATTAAAAAGTGTCCTAACATTTAAAGATGAGAGGCAGAGACTAGTTTCTGGTAGACCCAGCTCTCTGTTCCTTGCTGTCTCTTTCAATCCCCTGTGTACTAGAATCATTCCACCACTGTCCCACCTAGCCCTTACTCACCAGTTACCTGCAATATCCTTGAGCCATTAGATGTGCCAGTAAACCACATTTTCTTTCATTGAAATTTTCTGCTGAATCTGACCTATGCCCATCTTAAGCCTGGAGACTTTCATTTGCATACCCAGCATTGAAAGATGCTTTATTCCTTCCATGAAACATTTCCTGCTTCACTACAGTCATTCTGTGACCTGCCTGTGTCAGCCATCTATCTGGCTTTCCTAGAGGAGGCTGAAAATCTCTTCTTTCCCTCAGGTTACACTCTCTGCTTAACTCATTGTCACTGTATTTATTGCAAGGTCAGAAATAGCAGAAACAACCTGGAAAAGACTGCAACTTTCAGGAAACTCAATATTCAGCTTCTCTGGGATTAATGGAGTTCCATGGAGAAAACATCTCCCTGTCACAGTCTACATATCTGGCAAAATTGCATGGAAGCACTGAAGTATTCTGAGATTTGTCTGTTAAAATCACACCAAATCCATTGCTGATCCTTCAGGTTATTGTACATCAGTCACATTGCCTTGTGTTTGCATGGCATCTGCCATGGTGTAGTGGTTTTGGTTTGCCAATCAGAGATTTCCTGGCCAATGCACCAATTAATATGGTGGGTTACAGGGCTGGCCAAATGCCAGTGCACTCATTTCCTGCTGTGAGATAAGATAAAGAGGAAGGCAAAGCAGGCTCAAAGCTTTAGAAGGGTATAAAGAAAGCTTTATTAACAGTAACTAAAAGAAAGAATAAGAAGAATCGGAATAAAACCATTAGAACACTTCTCCTCCCCCCTACAACCTTTTCTTTCCCACTCACAACATATAGAAAGAAGTCAGTCAGTTTATCACTTCTAGAATAGTCTGTCTTCAGTTCACTTAGGGAGAAAAGTCTCTCTTCTCGATTTATGGAGACTTCTCCACAAGAAAACGGTTCTCTTGTGGCTTTTAATTTCCATGAATAGCAGCCGCCCGCAAAACCTGCAATGTGAAGTCTCTCTCATTTTCACATCTTTTCCCACAGCTGTGTTTATGGGCCATGTCAGCTTATGGGGTACTATTTTAAAGATAAGTTGTTCAAGAGCAAAGCTTCTCTTCATCTATCTCTGACATTATCTTTATATTTGAGAACAGAGATCTTCTTCTTTCCCTGGGGCAGAGGGTCTTCATCACTTCTCTCTCTCTCTGTTCAAACTTCTCGTGCGATCACAGCTACTTCAACATCTGCTTACTTTAGCATGGAGGCCTTTGCTCATATTTACAATTTGAACACTTTATCTCCCTATACTTCTCCAATGAGTTACAGGGAAGAAGTCTGATGTATCAATTGCATCCTTCTCCATAGTTTTACAACAGGATTTCAACCCCAAGATCAAGGCATCTCCTCATCCTTCCCATGTGGGACTTGATCTTGGTGTTTCTTCACTGACCTCGGTGTCTTCATGTTGTTCCTCTACGTGTTCTCACTCTGTCCTTTTCTCTCACTCGAGGAAGGATTGAAGGTCCACAAGCTTTATTTGGGCACTGAATGAGTTAAGCTCTCACCCGGGACTTGCAGATGATCAGCTGCTGGGTGGTGGCCGAGCTGTTTGTGGTGGAGGATTTCTTTGGTGGCCGTGCTGGGGGGGGAAGCAGCCAGATTCCCAGCAGCCAGGCCAGAACTCAGCAGCAGCCCATGGGGGGCTGATGGCTTCCCCTGCCCCTGCCCAGCAGCTGTGGATGAACCTCAATGGTGGTAGAATCTTGGCTGAGCCAGCCCAACATGGAGCTGCTCCCGGGGCCCAGTGGATCCCGGCTCAGCCTGGGCTGGTGGCGGGGCAGGCCTTAGTAGCAGCAAGATGTTAGCAGCCATAGCCGCGGCCTGGCCCGGCCTTGGCCCCGCGGCCTCCCCTTCCCTGCCTGGCCACCGCACCAGGAGGGGAGGGAAGGGGGAGAACTTCTCTCTCCAAAAGCTAGAAGCAAGAGAGCATTTTCCCGAGCTTCTTTTGTTCTTAAATGTACTTTTCTACAGGGGCATGCTTAACTCTTTCAAGTGGTCCAACTGGGTGTCAATCCCCAAACTTAGCCAGCTGAGTGGCCGTTCAGAACTAGCCAGTTCTGAATGGGCTCTGGCCGGTCCCCACACGTAACCACCCTCGCCCTCCCAGCTGAAAACCAGGCTTTTGTCAAACCATGACTCATGGCGGGGTTTCAATGATGCTGAACCTTCCTTGCTCCTTGCACTGGGCTCAGTCCTTATATTTAATTGCTGGGGAACATATCAAATGATCTAATTTTTTTCATCTGCTGAACTAAATATGTTCACCTTGTGGCAAAGACTGCATTTATTTTTATGCCTTTGCTTGCCTTTTCTTCTCCCCACAATGTCCTTGAGAGGTATCCAGATGCAAAGTCTGGGCCACGATGCAAAGCAAATATTCTATCATTACATTAAAAAATATAGATGAGCATTTGAAATATGGGCAGATGTAATTAAAATTAAAATGTAGCCTTCAGATTTCTGCTCTTTTCTTATCAAGAAAGTCAAAGAATTAATTTTATTCTGCAAGATAGCTATTTTTTAAAAATTGGCCCAAATGAATTTTCTAATATAATATGAATTTTACTGAATTTAATCCTGTAAGCTTTCCCATTTGGTTAGAAGGACAAAGTTTCATGGTCAGAATTATTTTAGGATAGCTGCTATTCTTACAGAACTGCATGTTTAATGTCTTTCACTGGTAAGAGATTACTTTTTTTCTTGGTAATCACATATTGATAGCTCATGCTGTGTTGCACAATATATATTCCAGTGTTAGCTTAACGTATTTACCATAATTTCTTGTCTTGACTTAAAATCTTGTTTCCAAATACGTTTGCCTATCTCACTGCTAGTTCTGGTTGACTGTGTGAACCTTGATTCCTCATTCATCCTGATGAACAGTTATTCACCTGAGCAGCTTCACTGGAACCAGTGTAAGGGCACACAAATTGCAAAATATTGAATGTTTTCAGGGAGTCATATTCTAAAAAGAAAAGGAAAAATTCTTTCTCTTCCAAATATGATTCTACATAGAATATAAATGAGAGGAAAATGCTGAAGATAGGTGAATAGCATTCTTCACTCATTGCAACCAAACCTGTTGGGCTCTCTCATCATTAAGTTTAAGCCTTTGCATCTTTGCATTATATTGTGGCCCAAGGGCATTACTGAAATCAAATTGCTACAGGAAGACAATTCCGTTTTTTTTTTTTTTAAGTATCCCTGGGATGTGTGAGATACTTTTAATTTGGTTTGGAATTAAACCAAAACCTATTACTAGTCAATATTATTATTACCTATATTATCCCACTGGAAGAATTCCACACTGAAGGTTGCAGATGGGAATCCATCCATCCATCCATAAAAAACTCCACCTCTGTTTGACTAATTTGCTTTTGTAAGGGAAATATGGAGAATATTTCCTATAACCAGACTTTTCAGTGTTCATTTATAAAGTTCCACAGGAAAAGTTGAAAATTCTCCCTTGACTGAGTAGGGAGTCAGTGACTACCATTTTTATCTTTCTGTCACTTTAGGTGCACATGAACAAACTTCTCTCTTGTTCAATGTTAATTTTTGGTAACAAACAATAAGAAAACGGGTTTTCAAACAGTATGTTCTCAATCACAACTCATCCAGGAAAGTCCATATTCTAAAAATGAGGGTTCAGAGAGGTTATCCTGATTTCTTTTCACTTGAATTGATTCATCAATTTAAGTTGATGTGTTTTCTCATTGATAGAAAGTCTGCTGTGACAGTTCTGGTTTTACTTTCCATTTGAGTGTATCTTGTTATCTAACAGAAATTTTACCAGAAGTTTGACTTTGAGATTAGTCCAGGTGTGGTATTCATTGAACATATTTAGTCTTCTAAATTATCTGATATTGATCTGCAGAAGGAGAAGCTTATGTCTTTTGATGAAAATTTATTTATTTCATTTAAATTGATTATGACCCTCATCCTATCATACTGTTGACCAATTTCTCCGTTACTTTAAGGGACAGTACATTATCTTGATAATTTTTGCATTATTAAGCTTCAAAATAAACTTTGTCATTGCTTGAGCAATTGCTTCTTGCTAGTATAAAAATATTTCTATAAAACCCTGTATGGAATAACTGCTTTTGTTCACAGACCAAGATTTAGTCCTGTTTTCAAAAGACGCTAGCATATTTTTAAAAAAATAATTATCCATCATGAACCCCTTCACTTTGCACACAGGAGCAATGTGTTTGCTTCAAGTCAAAAAACACAAGGGGGCAGTTTAGTATAACAAACTAACATTAGCATAGTAGCAGATACCAAAAAGTTCCATGTTAGAAAAGTAGCTTTTCTGAATCTTTGAATTAGGGTTGCATAGATGCAGAGATTACTGGTAGCACTCAGAGATTTCTGGTCCAGACTTAAAGACAAGAACTCTAATAACATAGAATGTGTTTTAATATGGAACAGGCCTTTAGTCAATGAAGGCAAAAGAGGGAAGAAAGAATTCATACCAGCTGAACATGTCGAAAGGCATTTTCTCAAACATGTTTTACCTTAATTCAAGAATTTACATGCATCAGTTGCCAGAATGGATTAGACTATCTTTCAGTTAACAGTTTTAATGTGATAAAGATTAGCACAGCCAGGTGCAGCATAGCACTGGGATAGAGTTAGCTGGGTTTGTTTATAATTTACTGTGTTTCCTGCAGAAAGCCTAAACAAAGCTTTTGCAACAGATTAAACTGATATACTGAAGAAGGAGTGTTATGAATAAGGGCTTTGCAAAAAATGACTGATATGCCAGTTGAAACTTTCATCTTGCTATGAATACAATGAAATGAATCTTCTCCTTTTCTTTGGAAAGCTCAATGTTCTTCTTGTTGTGAGTTCTAACTACTTTCCTGCATTACAATATAATTTCCCTTAACACTGCTTGGCCAGGAGCAGTCCAGAGTGATTCACAATACAGCGAAATAGCAGATAGCTTGCAGTGTGCCCTTGCTTTGAGATAATCTCAAGTGTACAGGAAAGGTAAAACCCACAGGAAGGATGACTCTTGGTAAATTGAGATAGTAATTTTAACATTGCAAAGTATGTGCCAGGCTTGCCTTGTGTCCATCTGACCCTCCAGTGTGTTGGAAGAATTAAAGGATGCAAGAATTCCCATGAGGAGTTTGCACCAACTTGGTCAATAGCCATTGTCACATCTCCTGTTGCAGCATTTTAGGACCAGGTGGCTATAGCACCAGAGGAGGACATACCCAACTTTTGTGCCCCCAGGCCAGGCTGGCTTCAGCTCTGTGGCCTCATTGGGAATGCTTCCACTGAATCGATATGTACTACCAGCCACTGTTTAGAAACTGTGGCAGAGGCTGGAAACCTGAATTCTTCATCTGCTTAATGGGTGGTTCTTGCATGGTGGGAGGAGAAATCCTGAACTAACTTCAGGCACAACTCTGCACAATCAGGTTAGAAGATTGGCTAAAGGTGAAAAAGTTGACTATCACATTCTTTTCTATGATCTGAGAAATGGTTGCTGTGGTTGGGTTACACTTCTGTAGTGGAAGCATCTCCCCCTTTCTGAAGAGAGTGGGTTAAAGGCATTGGGTTCTGTGTGAGGCAATGAAGCTGGTGCTACACAAAGATAGCTCTCTGTTTCAACCCATCACGGTGTGACTGTGTTGTTTGCACCATTTTCTGCAGTTCTCTGTAATCTTTTAAAACTACTTAGAAAATACTTTTATAATCTCACCACGGGAATTTTATCAACTAGATTTTTTTCTCATGTTGATTGTAGACTGCACAGAGTACTGTATACGTATGCACAATGGACCTTTCCCAATCTTAAATATTTATTATATCAAATGTGACACTAGATTGAATATCAAAACATGATTCTTTTTTCACAGTTTTGCAATCTAGGTTGCTGCCTGATGATTTAGTCAAGGATTCATTTAGTAGCAATCTGTGCTGTAGTGTCACTATTGTCCAATAAAATATTTAAAAATAAACATTCACATTAGCATTATATTTAGATAGGATTAGAGTATTGGCAGTAATATAGAAGCATATGACTTCTATGCAGTGTGAAGTTCTGTCAAATTTAATGGTCATAGGGGTCTCGATCTCTTATATTTATTTACTGATTAGTCTAGTCACGTTTTCAGTTGAAAAGCTGAACTGTCTCTGTATGGTATCTTACAAAACAGGCAAAGTATCTGTCAAATAAATTAATAAAGCTAAAAAGAACATGATAGCCAGGAACAACTGGTAATTTTTGTCAGTTACAGTGTACTTTCACTGCATTTGGATAATTTTATTTTATACCTTATAATGGGAGGAATATTAAAAATTTTCAGTGTGGCAGTTTTTGTATTTCTTTTAAAGCATAAAGTTCTCTTCACATTTGCTACCGCCTACTCATGGCTTATTCTCTATCTGACACTTGAGCAATTTTTATAAACAATTTTCATCTGTGATTTACTTTGTGTTTTCTATTGCAGGCAACATTAATGTGTCTTGTCTGCTGCTATGAAATTAAAAAGAATTGTCTGAAAATTAAAAGAACAAACACTTGCAAAAGAGAAAAAAAAAGCTTTTATGTTTTCAGAATTTGTGTGCTTTTGAAGCCTCTTAAACCATAATGTAATCATCTTTAGGATGCTTAAAGTATCTTCATTTAAAAAAAATGAGGAAGTGAGGATAGGCTAACAGTACTTAAGAATTTCTATGGTAAATTCCTTCAGTTACAAAAGTGATGCAGTATAGACATGAAACAAAGATTTGATGTTACAGATTTCCACAGACTTTTTAAGTTTACTCTGCTTTTCCCTCCAGACCTCTTCCAGCTGAAATCTACTGACATTGGAAGAGTTATATCATAAGAAAGCTGTTTCACCTGAGGTGAACAGCAGAACCTTAAACTAATAAAACTTGATCACCACTAGAATGACAAAGATACAGCAAGCAAGGCTAGGGTAGGTAGTGTTAATTCAGAATGTTTCACTTTCAAAATGTACACAGTTTGCTAATGTTAAGAATTATTTTTACCTGTCCCTCAGCTAGTTAATTAGATGCATTTTCTAATGCGAAAGACATTTTTTGATTTCAGTATGAAAACTTCAAATGTTCATAAAGGTATAGCTCATTCATAGCCAGGTGTGTCAGTAATCACTGTAGTTTAAATCAGTGATTGCTGAATCATAGATACAATAGAAAAAAACACACTCCCTGCTCTTTGGGCAGATAATGCGTGGTGAGAAAGCAGTTTCAGATGGTGATGGCATAGGAATTGTCTGGTCTACATGCAGATGCTGAGTGTACATAGGAATTGTTAGTTTATACTGATCCATGATATTTACTGTTTTTAGGTGTTTCCATGCTTAAGCACCTAGCTTAACTAAAATGTTATGAAGAATATTTTTTTTGGTGAAAATTCCTTAGCTCTGTACACTTTGAAATGGCTTTTTAATGTACTTGAACACTCTGTAGCTTGCCATGAGTTAACATTTAGGAACAAATGCATCATTTACAGACTTGCAAAACTCATGCTGTCCTTAAGCAACTTTTTTCTTCTTTCTTCCTTTACTGTTCATATATATTAGGGGTGATTTTAGATAATTGTGTAGATTATTCCAAAAAACTTTAACAAAAGGGAAATTGTGGTTTAGTTCTGTTTTTCTGAGGGAGACTGATTAAGAATTTTGTCAAGACATATGTTGAAGCAAAATCTACAGAAAAGGCTGGTGAAGAATTAAAAGGACTAGTCACAAAATTTACTAGATATAAAGGATATTTTTGCCCTAGAAATTAATCTAGGTCCTAGTTTACTAGATACTTCTGGGCAGTTCCCACAGACATGCTTAGTCGTAATATTTGCTCATAATTTCATCCCTTTTTGTCATCATTTTGGTGACATGCTTAGTCATAATATTTGCTCATCATTTCATCCCTTCCATCTCAGATTTTCAGATTCCTCTAACTAAAGCCTCAGTTGTATTGTGATAGTCCCTCAATTTGATGAATAACTCCATTTCTCTCATTACCGAACATGCAGTGATAAATAAAACTGCCCAAATAGCCCAAATATACCATTATGTCTTCAGAAGGTTGTGTTCTCAGTGTTTCTCTTTAACACCTTTTGTCAACATTCATATATGGCAAGAAAGGAAATGAGAAACACTTTCCAATAAGACTGAAAACTGCTGCCTTGTTTCTTATTTTATGATTTGGTAGGTAAAAATAATTTTGCAAAGAAGGCATGTTTATCCCAGTTTCTGTTCCATTTCATAACCATGTCAGAAAGGGACAAATATGTATTCAGTACATATAAATCTTTCTCTCTTCCTCCACCTTTATTCAGTACATTTGTGCTATTTATTTTCTAAGTGGCTTTAAAGAAGTGAGTTACTTTCTTTGGAGCTTTGGCCTCTTAAACCATAGCAATATTTCTTTAATTTTGGAAGTGTTTATGTAGGAGGTGGAGAAAGATTGCTTTCCTGAGTGTATTTCCATCATTATTTAAAAATTATAGTAGAGAGTATCACACCTTTGAGATATCCAAAAACAAGTAGCTACTCAGACATTGGAATGACAAAGGGATGGTGGTCTGGCTGAGATGCTCTCTAGTCTGCAACTAAAGAGCCATAAAACACTGTAGAAAAGAGCTGTTTAGATATCACGTTTATACTGAGTTCTAGCAGAATGAAGGGTGCTTACAGGACTTATTGAAAAACAGAAGCAAAATTAGGCTACAGCATCAGTTATTTACAACCGGCCATTAACAAAGGTCCTTCATTCATTCAGTGTTATGGAAATCAAAGCATACACTGCACTTTGTTAAATTTTGTCTCATGTAAATAAGAACCCTCGGCTGTGCTGCAGCCATGTCTACTTGCAATACACTATAAGAACATAGTTGTAAAGAGATAACTTCCAGATAAGTAGTAACAAATGGATAAGATTCTTTAGTCCCAGTTAGACTGGCATGTCTGTCTACATCACACTGTCATTATTTGCATTTTGCAGAAACAAAATGTAAGTTTGAAGATTCAATGTTTACTCAGACACCATTCTTGTGAAGGAGAGATACTTTATGCAAATCACTAGAAAATTATGTCTCATCTTTATTAACGACATTAAGCTACAACACTGCAGATTAACCACATACCTCTTTCATTGTTAATTTTTGGACATTATGAAGTATATTTGAAACGGATATATAAACTGTAAGAATCACCATGCTTTAACAGCCCAGTGGTCTGCGTATTTTATGTCCTGTTTCCAGCAACTCTCTGTGTACAGAGGAAGTGTTAAGTGGAATCAGCTTCATATGTTGATTCCTCTGCAGTAACATGCTGTAGGATTTTTTCATGAAGTACATTAAGCCAAGACTGGCTTACAGTCTGAAGCACTGGACTTGAGATTTATATTTTTTCAGGCATATGAATTCGATTGAAAGTGTTGCCTTAGTGAATTCAGGAAGACCTTTTTAATCTCTTTCCACTAGTATCTCTTTCCAGCAAGAAAGCTGCAATTCTACTAAGCTACTTAGTTCAGTAGCTCTTACTGGTGTGAGCTGAGAATTTAAATTCTCCCGAGGACAGGAGAATTTATCTTCTAAACAACATTTCCTCCTGTCTCCCTAGCAGACCATTAACCACAGAAACCTGGACACCCTTTTCTAAGTTCAGACAAAGCTAAATTCAGCTGTGATGTGGAGCAGGATGGTGTCTTCAAGCCATAGGGACACCACTGTGTTGTGTCTGGGGAAATGCAACTCTGCCAATATTGTGGGAAGATTGCCAGTACCTTAAGTAACGCTGGCAGAAATCCATTTCAGGTACAAATTTCCAGTTTGCAAGGTCTTGTTTGAGTTTTCTGAGCTATTCAAAATGCCTGTAGACAATTCATCTTTCAGGAAAATTCTTCAGGAATCTCCAGCTATAATAATTAGATTATGTTCAGCGTAGTGCTTCGTAATGTTTGATAATGCTTGATTGAATGCATTTTTCTGAATTTCCCAGTTGTGAGAGATTGATTTTCTCTAGGTTCTTATCACATTAATTTAGTTGGGCCTTTTGAAGTTTGGTTGGGCCTTCTTCACAAGGAAGAAGGTATAAGAAAAGATCAAAAGACCTCTGAAAGCATCAATTAATGTGTTTAGCACATCAAATTATGGTACACAGGTTTGTTATTCTCTATTTAATTTTAGAAATGCATCTGAAATGAGTAGGAGTTTTCAGAGTTAGGAATTTAATTTGACATTTGAAACTAGAAGTCTTTCCCCCAGCTGAGAGAAAGAAGGAAAAGAGAACATGTGAATCAATCTACCTGTGCTCTGTATATCTTGTAAATGTGAATCTTGTTCCACTGACCCAATGCCACTTCATTCTTAGACCCCTAAATCCAGCATCTAGAAGTCAGTTAGGGTACATCTTCTTTCTTGGTATGTGCCACACACCTTCCCTGTTACATAAACAGATTTAACCTGTTCTTTGCCAGAGCAAATTCTTGATGATGTTTCATTAAGTGTCTAAATTAGGAGACATGAATCCCTTTTAGAAGTGTAGTTTTTCTTCTTATTATTAAATAATACCCTTGGGGTAGTTTTCTTCTTCCTGTTTATAGAGCAAGTCCTTTGTTCATATACAGTAGTGAAGACACCTCAATAACAGAATTTTCTTTCAAGTACAGCTCAGAATGCAGTTCTTAAAACTGTTTAAGCACAGAATCACAGAAAGGGTCAGGTTGGAAGGCACCACAGCTGGTCATCTGGTCTAACCTCCCTGCTCAACTAGGGTCATATCAGAGCACATTGCACAGGAGACAGTTCACATTCAGACAGTTCTTGAATATTTCCAGTGAGGGAGACTCCACAACTTCTCTGGACAATCTGTTCCTTTACTTGGTCACTGCACAGGGAAGAAGTTCTTTCTCCTGTCTGAGTGGAACTTCCTGTCCATCAGTTTGTGCCCATTGCCTCTTGTCCTGTTGCTGAGCATCACTGAGCAGAGCCTGGCTGCATCCTCTTGACAGGCTCCTTTCAATGCCTGTAGACATTGATGCGGTCCCTCATCACTCCTCCTCAACACTTCTCCTTAAAAGTTCTCCCAAAATACAAATTTGATAAAGCTAACCCTCTACTCTGGCAGGACTCAACTCTTAATAGAGTTATCAATCTATTAATTGATCCTTAGTGAAGAAAACAATACACCTAAGCTCTAATGAACAAAACCTCAACACCAGGGTTCCGTAGACATAACGAATTTAAAACCTAAGCAAATACTTTGGAAGTTGACTAGGATATGTTAGGTTGCCAGTGCCTCAGAAAAGTATTTAGAGGAAAACCTACTGCAAGCAGAGAACACAGGAAGAAAATGATCATTAAATAGTCCAACATTATAGAGCAGCATGGCATCTACAAAAAAAAAAAAATGAAGCTGAAGAAGAGGCAAAAAGTCAAAGGACTAAGGTGAATGAGAAATTTTTAATTGACATTAAGTTCTGCAAAGTATAAAGTACACAATTAAAAATTTAGTGGTGATTAAGCCATTATATCTATAACAGTAGAAGCTTACAAAAAATTAACATTGTATGGCTGTAGAATAGAATAACACATTTGAAAATGTCTCATTAGATGTGAAAATTTTGCTTGAGATGGAAGGATATCTGCCTGCTAATTTTTTATAAGACTTAGCAAAAAAAGAAGTATGTGTAGAGCTTGTGTCTCTCCTCCTCTGTATTTTTTGCTTTTCAGAATTATTGCTGTCCAAAATTATTGCTTCCTTCCTCTAAGGATGGGGAAGACACTGACAGGAGAAATTTTTAAATTTTTTGAGACAGATAGACTTAAAATTAAAAAACCCTGGTTTTGTGCCACGAAGTTGCACAAATAACAACTTAATTTTTCTTTTATTTTTTGCTAAAGTTTTTGCTAATCCCTCATCATCCCCAAATGAAAATAAAAGTATATATTGCAATAGTTATGTGAATTGCAGCACTTAACCACACTTCATCTGATTTCCTTTCATTTGGAGGTAATAGTTGAAAGAGAAAGGGGAAGTTAAAAGAGAAAGGAAGAGTGAAACTCAGGTCCTTGGAAAGAACTAGAAGTCTTCATGGTGTAATATGAGTTAAGCTTACCATCTGTATGTATCATTTACAGGAGAATTTGTCTGGTTCTGGTAGAAGCCGTTTTTCCCGAGACAATCCTAAGTAGTGGCTGTGGAGAAAGAAGTTTCACCTCTGAAACACTCATGTGTTGTGTTACAATGCATGCTTCCAGAGAACCTCTGTGATAATTTAGTTTTTACATGTCTACACTCAAGTGGTTCATGTCCTTAGTTCTGTTGGTGAAGGAGGATTGTTCTTTTCAGTAAACATTTAATGATTGCTATTAGTACTCTGAGGCATTTTTATTCCCCACTGTTCAGCAACCAAAGGAAGAAGTTCTTTCCCACAAGTCATCAGAGAGGACAGTCTCCAGTCTTGGCTTTCCTTGATATGCCAAGTTTCTTAATTGTGGTAGTTCAGCAGGTGTTTCGTGAGTCAAGTTTGCAACAAGGTGCTCCTAACAGCAGAAACATGATACCTAACTCAGGTTTGGCTGAGTCCGTTCAAAGGTCTTGCATTTTAATGCCTTAGGGTTTATTTTTTAACATTCATCTCTAAAATTTGTATGAAACCCTTCCCTCACCCCACCTTGTTTTCAGTTCCAATTTAATTTCATTTCATGTCTCTCTGTGTCAGCAAATCACTTGGGTCTGTGGCATCTACTGCTGTGACTCACGTAAACTTGCTGTTTACGTGCACAGCTGTGTCAGGTGGATCTCTGTAACCCTTGGCAAGTGGCTCTGAGACCTTGCAGAGCATGCCCTGTGGCCACAGGCTGCTTGGCTCTGGATTGCCTCTCTGCCCTACCTCCCTGCTTTTCCTTAGAAGCCTGGTGACAATTACAGAGAAAGAAACCATTCTTGACACCAAGAAAAAAAATAAACACAATGAAATTATTATTTTTATGGTCATGAGCACTTTTTGATCCTTAGGGACATGTAAATGAAGTGTTTCTATCACTACATGTACAGGTGAGAATATGCTGAAAACAAAATTGTGTATTGTATTGCAAACACGAAGGCTGAAATTTGCTATTAGTTTCCTTTAAGTAAAATTCTTGTAGGTATTGATTTGATCTACATAAGTTTCCCAAATTTAATTTTATATTTATAGTTCAGGCTAAAACCAGTGGCTTACATGAGATAGCTGTGTAGCATGAACCTTAGACAAACTGTAATTTAAAGAAATAACTTCATTTGTGTACTTTAATAGTGTGGTGTTAAAAATAATATTTTATGGACAGTGTTATGACTATCATGCAATGGTTTTATTCATCCGGTTTTGTCATGAAACATAAATTGTAAATCTCACCCTACATACAAGCTCAGTTTGGGATTTTCAGAGAATTCGGTAAGGAGGTAGAAAAAATGTCCCGACATGATATCAGATAAAAAGTGTTTTAAGTTAGGCCTGGGTCAGTAACACCCAATAAGAGACTACTTCCATGGAAAAGATTTAAGTTCCATTGGTGCCAAGTCTCAGAGCTTAACAGGAAGAGCAGAGTCAAAGATCTTCACCCTGCACATTCCAAAGTCTCTAACTCACTCTTTAATTCATGATTCTTTCAGTAGTGTTTCTTAGTTTTGCAGTTTATAAATTTGGTAGTAACCAAGTCTCAACCTACACACATGTAATGGAAACACAATTTTAGTGCAACAAAACTGAAAAAGTTTAGACATCTGTCCTTCAAATTAGACATTATTTTAACATATAGTTTCTTTTCAAATCTCTAACACTTCGAAATATTAAAAGAACTGTAAAAATTTGTCACTTTTTGATAAAAAATATTAAGTAACATTTTTTAACCATTTAAATCATAAACAAACTGAGAAGTTGAAAATGAAGATTTCAAAATAAAGACTCATCATGTTTATAATTGTTTTTCTCAGGAATGATGTATTCTTAATCTCCCCTAGAGAGAGAAATAATCAGTTCTAAAAACAACAGGTTCAGCAAGCCTGCATTTATGTGTATTGTAATTCATACCCAAGAGAGTAAGGAATTGCAAATCAAAGGATTTTCTTCCAATAGACTTTCTGACATTCTCAGTTCCTCACTTGGAATCTTTGTGGAAAAACCTTGAATGAAATTCAGTTTAAAATATAAATTTAAATAATGAATTATTACACCTAAACTGCCAGTTTTGGCCCAAATTGGGGTCCAGAAAAAATGCCGCTCACCTCTCACCGTGACATTTTTGGATGAGGATTTAAATTGTTGCTAAATATTTTGAAGGCTATTGAACCTAATTGGAGAATTCTCTTGAACAGACTCAAAAGTATTTTTCTAGGTGTAGTTGGAGAACCTGAAAACTTAACAGTATATACAATTGTGATTTTTATCAGTCTCAGTACTTTGATTACCCAAAAGACACAGCATTTAGTTTACTTCATGACTGAACCATCTAACAGCACGCCAGACAGATGATGGTTTTATGTCTCAGCAGTGGTGAAAGCAGTTACTTGTGGTTCTGTGTGGTGTTTCTGAGATGGATCACAGTATCATGAGACATAAATTTCGTGGATAATAAGGACTTGCAACCCTGCTATCATGATGGCTCACACATTATTATCTCTTTTGATTGTGTGGTGTCAACCCTTTATATCCAGGAGTATTTAAATAATAAGTTATATATCATATGTGTTTTGGGAGTATTGTCTTATCCCACAGAGTAGGATACTGCACTAACAAATTCCTACACATCACAACAGTCATATCTTAAACCAAAAGCTTTTCTCTACCTAGGCACCTGATACCTACTTGAACTCACAAATATTAAAATGACCTTGTCCCACTTCCTCATGACCTACACTTAACAATACCTAAACCACTGTGTCTTACTGCATTGTTATTGAACATCACTGAGATGGCTAATTTAAAAGCCACAAACTTATCATTGGTTTCCCTATATCCTTTTGTTAGAGACTATTAATGAATGACTTTTCTGCTTTTTCAGGTCATAGATTATTTATGAGAACAATTGATTTAGCAATACATAGAAGCATCAAACTTTAAATAGATTACACAGTTCATGCTTCATAAATCATTGGTCACACATTCTTAACTTTCACAGAAAGCCCAGCTCTGTGTTTTCCTCTAACAACAGTGGATGAGCCTTTCATAATTACATTAAAACTCAATTAGTTTTTGTAGATTAACTATAGACAGATTTTAAATGTGAAATTGTGTTTAGAAAGTGTTTCCCTAAACATTCTTGAAATGAAATGTATCAGCAGCACTTCACACTAAGAAACACTGCTATTTTTACAGCAGTATTGCTTTCATAACAGTGCTATGTATTCTGTAAAGTGTTTGTATACTTCACATTTTATCTGTTGTGGATGATGTACTGAAAGTGATATGTTATATATTTATTCACACTTCATTTTAGAGTTGACAATTGTAGCATATACTTCCCTTCTCATACTTTACCAATTACCTTAACCCTGACCTGCATGAATGTAATTTTCTGCATTAATGAGAAGTTGCTGTCTCTCTGAAGCGCCTGAGCTGAGTAAACACTGTCAGCTGTGTCAAATGGTGGTGATAAACATCTTTCACTCTTTATTTATGGCTGCCAGTGCTGATGGAGGAATTCAAACTTATTCAAATGTCTGTTTGTTTGTAAGCCAAGGACTACTGTGAAGTCTTGAAGACTGAGGAAGCATGCATTCTAAAAATAGTTTGGGTTTATATTGCTGCAGCATTGCATGAATTTTGTATTCTGGGAAATCTACAGCTGTTATGCTGCAGTTTCTGGTTTGAATGGGAAACAACAAACTTGGAAGTACACATTTGAGTTTGACAAGCATCTGAAGTTATACTTCATTCAGAAATTAGAATTAGTCAGTTAGTCAACACTCAAAATATCTGCACCAATTTTTGTTCTCAAAATAATAGTTGAAAACTTAAAGTGTTTATAACTCCTCACAGAACAGAAATTCTGATATTTTTTCCCATTTATAGATGTTTAAATGTTGAGAAGAATGGCCTGTGAAGGAAAAGGAGACATTGCCAATGATGATCCCCTAGGAGTTCTCCATTCTTCTGTAGGCTTTCAAGAACCTATAAACCTCAGTGGTAGCAAGCTACCACCAAACATACACATAAACTATGTGAGAACCAGAGGGTTTAAAATAGGGAAAAAAAGATACTTTACAGAGTGGCTAGTGAATTTATGGAATGTGATGTGAAGGCAGATGACAGTAGATGCTTTAAAAATTGACAAATTCACAATATTATTAAATGCATAGTGGGAAGAATCTAACATCAGGGATGTAATGTCTAACATCCATTTTTTTCAACTTGGTGGTGTTTGCACCCAACGCTGCTTGCAGAAAAATAACTGAGAACTAAGATACTGTTTTCTGACATATGTGCAGAAAGTTTTTTTTATGTAATACTTATTTACTCATATTACTTTATTCTGGGCAATGTTCAAATGTTCAACTCCAGAAGAAGTCTATATGAAAATTTCTTTGTGGTCCTTTGATATTGAAGTTGATAGCCAGCATAGGATTTGTCTGAAGTCTGCTCAGGTACTTTGAAATTCTCCTATTGATCAGGATTTGTACAGAAAGGTTATATTTCTAATGAGCAAAACAGGCAATGTCAAATTTGGACAGCATGTAAAATATTGGAACAGCACTTTCGTGCGTGTTCCTGTGCAAAGTTTCCAGGAAAACATTGACTAAAAAGAAGGTATTCTGGGAAATCAACAAACAATGGTTGGATAATTTGGCTCAAATTTAGCTGTATCCAGCCTGACTAAGCATCTTGAATATTTCTGTCAATTCTTTTTCAAATACCTGGAGAAAATATTTAAAGGAAACAGCAGTTTCAGATTGTAAATTAATATTTTTTTCATTTGGTTTCCTACCTCTACTTGATTAAACTTCAGCTTTAGAACTGCCCTATTGCTCTTCTAATTAGGATGCAGATACACAGCTTCAGTGGAAAAGTTGGGAGTTTCTCCCAGACAGGTTGCTTTAGTGATCATATCACCTCTGCTTGAAAAGTGGGAGCTATGACTTTGAACTCCTGCAGTCCAAAGTGGGAATAGACCTGAGGCATTTTTGGTTTCTTTGACATTCTGTGGTAGATCACAGAAAGATGAACAACAGCTCCATCTCGATATCTATTGACACTGGCATTATCTTAAATAGTACCTCAAATATGAAATGCTGAGATTTCTGAAGATGGCAGAAATACTTATGCACACAGAAGAAGTTTGGATTTGTTTTGGTGCTGAGTGTTTTCACTGACAATCTCTTTGTGTTCTTACCTGTGTGGTGGGAACTCTGATCCACCTCTGGGAATCCTTCCACTTCCTGGTGTCTGCATATATTAGGAGGCTTATGCAGCCTCCCTGGGGTTGTAATAATGGTAGAAGGGTAGCTGAATGATGCTTGAAAAGAGGATTATCTTTAAAAATCAGATTTTAAAATAATTTTTTTCTGATATCCTCATTAGTTAATATTTAGGGTATCTGCTTTTAGAGATAAAACTCTCACTGCAGCCAGTGGTGATACTGTAGCTGAAATTCTTATGACTCACAATGATTGAAACTCTTGTGGGTTGTCTCTTTAGCTTGTATGTCTAAAGAAGGTATACTACTATTCAAACCTCTTGAAAATATTTTAAACAACTGTATAATTATTGTTAGCTTTCGCTCTAATTATTTTCCTCTGTTAAGCTTCTGAAATATCTTGACTTGGTTACTTAATGAATCTAAAGCAGCAGGCAGATGGCTTTTCATCTATTGTTAAATTTCAGGGGCTTACTAGTGCTAATTATTTTGAAATGGATTCCTAGGATATTATGCATTATTTCAATGAATAATGCAGGACTGGCAATTTATTGGCAGAACATTCACAGGAGTGCCATAAATCTAGAAATAACATAAAAGCAGAGTGGATACATATTTTAAAAGCACAGCTTGGGGAATCACATTTGGGTAATGCTACAAACCTTCTTATGAGGGTGCATATTTTTAAATATAATCAAATCAAGAAATTGTCAGTGAGAGACTGGAGTTTATTCTACATATTATTATGACAGCTAAGAGACAGTTATTGAAATGGAATATTATATACTAGATCCTGTGCAATCTCATGAGGTAGAAAAAGAGAATCTGTACTGTCAAGAACTTGCAACCCAAATATAATCCCAAGTGCATCACCTGTATACAGTAACACACAGGTGAGAAGTAACAAGAAGACGTTCACAGCTGATGTCATAGCCTGTATTCTCCAGGCAGCAGCAGCCCATGTTTTTTGTAAGCATGTCTTCAAAGGAAAGAGTGAGAAAAATAGTAACAGCTAATGAGATAGCTCTGCAATTGCTCAATTCCCAAGCTTGAAGAGCAGTTAAAGAACTGAACAGAGAGATCCCCTACTAAATACAAATAGAGGGAGTAAAAATAGCAAAATGTTTTTATTATTTTGTTTAGAATGACGTAGGATTTTATAAAAGACATTTTAATCTAGGAATGCTGACACTTGTGAAAATATGTTTTGGGATATAAAAGCAGCCTGTTTTGGGATTTAAAGCAGCGTCAGCTCTACCTCATATGAACTCTGTTTGGTTGCACCGTAGGGCACAGAGATTTGGAGAGTACTTTTTACTGTTGCAATAGTATTTAAAGACATTTAAATGATCTAAAAGTGGCCACTATTGTAGACAGGGTACTAATCTGGGTAAACTTTTATTGTGCTGTAGTATGAGCACTTCTGTGTTCCTTCCGTTAGATTTGCCTGCAGTATGGATATAAACCTTTAGGACTAATTCATAACAAACCTTAGTGTAAGACAAATACTACAATACAAATAGAGGAAATAAATATAAAGGGATGTACTTTTTAAAAAGATGATGACATAGAACAAATAAAAATGGCAAGATAAAAAAGAAATCCTTGATTTGTAAAACAAAACAAAGGAATCATGTTAGTTTTAGTTGTAGAAATGTACTGAAAAATTTGGGCAATAAATTGAATATTCTAAGGAAGAGAGCCACTACATTCTTTCAAGCTGATTGATTACTATTTTTTATAACTAAGAAATTCAGTTTAAGGTTCTCAGTACTTTTCAGGACTTGAATTTACCATACATGTGTAGAAACTATACCTCTGCAATGTATTATAGCAGCAATAGCACAAGGCCTATGGCCTTTCCAAGGAATTAAACAATTAGTGAGGAGCAATATTATCAAGGTAAGGTAGCAGCAGTGAATACATATGAAATTAAAAAGGTATTTTATTTTTATTAAATATTACAGTATGCATGCATGTTTGATGCCAATTTACAGAGTGCAGATACTTTAACCTTTAGTACATGTGATTTTAATTTGCTGAACTATACATATGCACACCAGTAAACAGAAAATGATTAAGAAAAGATTTTTTAGAAATTTCTGTTTGTATTTTTATAATTTTCTGTAGGTTCTTCTCTTCTGTAAATAACTTCATTAAAAATGTACTACACTTCAGAAGGGACTGGTAATGTTTATATTCAGAATTTTACTTTGTCCCGATCTACTCAAACTAGCATGACCACTTGCCCTAGTGTCTAGACAGTTGGAATTTTTTCTAGGGTAATTTTTCTAAATTTTTCAAAAGAAATTTTGAAATTGATAGGCATGAGTCTTTGTTAGTTATTAGATTTGAGCAAAGCCTTTCAGCTGCTAAAGAAAATATTTTTGCAGGGATGCTTGCATTTTCTCCAGAAGAAAGATGAGAGAGGCTTCTCAGTAAGTGTTCTTCCAACCTTAATATGTCTTAAAGGTTAGATTGTCTAATGGTGACTCAGTCACTCACAAAGAAAGAGCTAACTGCTTAATCCTAGTGCTACTTGTACTTCCAAGTCAATTCTACTGTTAGTTTCACTTCCAAATTAATGTCATCCACTCTGAATGAATTACGTTGTGAAACAAGTTTTGAACTCTCTTAATTAATATATATTCATTTTTGTGTCACTCTCCTGAATATAGGTACAGACAAGACTTCTTTGGCCTTTGTATTTTCATAACTTTGCCTGAAATTCACTTTTAGCCTAGTGTTCTATCTTATGTTTTATTTCCTGTTGAGTTTCTTTCTAAGCCTGACAGCATAAAGCCTCTTGGAAGGTTTGCTATGCTCTCCATCTCCTCATTCAGCACACAGGATAGTGCTTGTCATGATCACGACTCTAAGGTAGTCACAGTGCCCCTCCAAACATTCTGCACCACCCTTTTAAGAGGTGCCACCTGTTCCTGGCATGTGGATGCATAAGGTTCAAATAGAAAAGAATTGGCAGGTTAGATTTATATGAATAATCAAGATAAAGTACAGAGCTGGAAATACAATTTTTCTACTTGACCTGAAAAGCCAAATTTGGTAGCCGGCAACTACAGCGCATCCACATCCCCAGGAGGTTGAGCCCTTTTTTCCAGCAGCTCTGGGAAATGGAGAACCATTGGGGCCAAAGCTGTGGAGACTTTCAGTGAAATTCCAACAGGCAAGAAAAGTTTAGGTGGAGCCCCAGCATGGCAAGCTGCCTCAAGTCTGACAAAGAGCCTGGGACTTGATGGAGCAGGACAGGCTGGCACACAGATTCTCAGTTTCTCAGCATCCTAGGTTTACAGAGACAGAGCACCCCAATATTCAGAGAACACTCATTGTCTTTACAGCTCCTAAGGTCCCCAAACACCTGCAGACAGGTTGCCAAGATACCACTGCTCTATTCTCAGAAGCTCACAGGACGGTGAGACTGAAGCAGATAGACTTTCTGCTTCTTTGGAAGTCAACACAGTAAGTCGTCTGAGAAATGTGGCTTGTACTTTCATTGCCAGCTCAGACCTAATTGTCACTGCTTTTATTTAATGAATTCCTCTCTGAGCTCTTTCTTTGCCAAAAATCTGGTTTTAGCCCAGATGTTTCTTTCCTGTGGAAGATTATGAAAAGGGAGATATAGAAGAAACAATCCCATAAACTCTTGAACTGCTGAGTTTGTTTCCTTGATAAAAGTTAAGAATTGAGATTTTGCTTCTAATCCAAATAATAAAACAATCAAACACCTAAAATTTCCCAGAGATAGTTCAAGGTAGTTCTAGTAACAGATAGATTGTGTGAAACATCAGAAATGTAACACAGTAAATGGCACACTGCTGATCACAAAAATATGAGGGCTACAGTAGTTCACACCCCATAAGTTCTTCTATTTATATAAAATCCATGACAGTTCTATGGCCCAAAAAATATAGAGGTAAAAATGAACTACTCTTCTGAGCTGGCATCTGAATGAATATTGTTCTAGTAGTAGCAAAGAAAAATAAATGATCAGTAACCACAGATATGAACATTTTACAGTCGGGAGAGTTAGCAATTCAAAGGGGAATAGGGTGAAAATGAGTAAGGAAAAAATTGGTTTACTTAAAATGTTGCTGCAGTCATACAATATTTCATATGGCTTTAAATGCCATTGAAAAAGGATATATATCTGCCAGCAGATAGGGAAATGCATGTTAAAAACTGTCTAGTGCTCTGAGATACTGTAAAGGACTTTAATTTTCACAGGACAAATGCTGAGTATTTGAAATTCCATGAGGCACTGTTCAATGAGAATTACTTCTATTTTCTCTTAAAGTCTCCCAGTCACTACTTGACTTGTGGGCATGTCAAAATAAGTATAGAGAATTCCACTTTAAGATAACAAATAATTTAATGACCAATGTATATGCCTCCTATTAGCATTCTACAAAGTGATTTTTTTTTAATAGGCATTCACTGTTAGGAACAAGTCTCCTATGAACTTCATCTAACAATTGAATTGTTCAGTATGAGTGTAAATTTTGGCTGAGGCAGGAGACAATCTGTAACCATATCTGGAAGAGCTTTATTAACATTGTTTTTTCTTCTGCTAGTTCTTGTAATATATTTTCCTTTAATTTCTGGAATGTATCTGTATATCTAAAGTTTTTTCTTCATTTTAAATTGAAACAAAATTGTTAGTTCACAGACCCAATGAAAAGCAGTTCACACAAAATTAAGTTTTCACAAATATCTCCAGCTTACACCTTTCTCAAGTTTTTCTTCACTAAAAAAAACAAAACCCCAAGTGTTACTATGCAAATATCCTGAGAAGCATTTTTTACCATTTTCTTTCTAATAAATGAATTGCTTTGGTGTATTTCTTTGTTTTTAAATTTGTATTTCTACTAATTCTTAGAAACTGTAGCCAGAAGTGATGCTGCTCTAAATTTGCCTAAATTTCAGCTTTGTGGATAATGCTAAAAAAGATTTAAAATGAAACTAAATTATTTTAGAACTGAATTTGAAGACAGGGTATACTCTTCTACTGTAAAAGAATTGAAATATTTTTTCATTGTGTCTAATCAGCAAAGTCTTCAAATCCAGGTATGAAAGACAAAAAAATCTTCAAAGCTCATATTTAAGTCATTGTGACTTTTTATTAATACCTCCTATGTATTTCTTCTCGGCAATTTAATATGATGAACACTGAAAAAATACAGTTCACATGGAGCTTTGTGTGCTAAGGGTTTGGTCATGCAGTGGCAGTTGGATCAGACCATTTTATCAGCAAAGATATGAACATAAATATACAAATCCAGATACAACAAGGTTTCTGAATTCATATTTAGGCATAATATAAAGTCTGTCTTTCTAAGACAAGTATTTTTTCCTTCCCAGTTGCCAGAGAAATTGCTACTTGTATGCAAGTAGCTACAGAAATAAGTAATGTCACAAAGCAGAGTTGATAACTTGGGCAGGACTGATACATGAGGCGTGTTTCAATGTATGATAAGAAATATGTCACTGTCATTAACTAATTTTTGTTAACAAACACTGCATGGTAGTTTTCAATAATATGGTATTAGGAAATGTTTATGTTTTTGTCATTTAGGTCTATAATGTGTCATACTCAGTGGAATGGCATAATTGTCCTCATCATAGAGTTATTGAAAATAATGTATGTCTGGTTTTGTTGCTGGGATTAAGGCCCTGATGTTGCATTCATCCAAACTGGTGTTAAAACTCCTAGTGATTCAGGGATGGAAGGATAGGCCTTCAGTGGAGTTGTCTAAGTAGCTTGTGGAAGCAGATGATTCTGCATTTAAATGTTCTTTATGTATTTTTTCTTTCATTATTCTTTGTATTACTCTGAATCTTTTGTTTGGTAATTTCAAACAGAAAGAGGGGGAAAAATGCCACAAATCATATCTGATTTCTCTTCAGTATCTCCTTGACACTTTTTACTGCAAATCCAAAATACAACTTTTTTTTTTAAAGTTCATGCAATAGACCAAAGAACCCCAACTCCCCTTCGCAGCTGAGAGAGGAGAGAAAAAAAGGTGGAAAACAGCTCACAGGTTGAGATAAGGCAGTTTACTAAAGCAAAGTGAAACTTTGCACTAACATAAACAAAGAGAAAATAAAAGGTTTATTCTCTACTTCCCATCAGTGAGTGGTGTCCATCTGCTGGTCTTTTTAATCTTTTACTATGGGATGTACAATATACTTAGGTAATGAAAATTCCTAAAAATCTCTTAGAAGTGAAGAAAAGAATTAATAACTTCTGAAGATTAAATAAAAAATACAGTGCACAAATAATGGATTTGTTCCTCTGGTGCATCCCTCTGAATGTGATCAGACTGTTTTCATGAAATATATAACTTTTATTCCCAACAGGAAGCTTGAATATGTGTACAAACATATATCCAATGCATGTGCACAGATTCACTCCAGCTCTCATATACAATACCAAATGAAATGTAGGCAGCAATTTCACTTGGTCTCAAATTTCTTTGCCTATTTACTTCACATCAAAAGGCTCAGTGCTGCACTTCTATGTGAAGCAAGAGAGAGTGATTCATGCCTTATTTTTTATCTATCTTGGGTAATTCAGGTTTTTCTGTCTTATCTGCTCAGCAATGTAGAAAAAAGCACCAATCTTTATGTGTGCATTCTCAAGCGAATAAATTCCAGGAACATGATAAATTTTTATTTTATTTTATTTTAATTTTTAATACTGAGAAGTTTGATTTTCATTCATTTAATGAAAAGTATTTCCATAATAGACACATGAAATAGCTGTGCTCACATAGACTTTAAATAAAACTCCTGTCTGCTACTCTGATACTAGTAATTCTGTCAGATCTCCACAAGTTCCAAATTTTAGATGTGGACTAAGTTCTTTTGAAATATTGATCATCATGAAAGAGAATTTTAAAGAAAATGTTAGAGGAAGATGTGTTTAGAAACTGGAATATCAAAGATAAAAGTTCTTATTTTTCCTCAGTCAGAAATAGGCTGTATTTTCTTGCTTTGTTGGACTTATATTTTTAATAGAAAGGATACAAGTGGGGAGCTTTACTTATCTGCAAAGCAATTTGGTTTCAAGTGCCTCTGGGTCAATATATGAACCTCAATACTTTGACAGGAGACAGAGATTTCCTTGCTATTCAGTCAAGTTGCAGTAACTTGGTTTTCTCAAGGCTGTAAGTAAATATGTAGATTGTTATCGTAGCTCTGCTGATTGCTGACTTGTTTAATGGAAGTAACTTGATTGAAAAGAAAAGCTGTGTGCAGTTCATTGCCTTCTCCCTTCCTTTTCCCCCCTATTTTTTAATTTCATGTTTCTTGTTTTTATGTAGTTTTTTGATTAAACTTTTTTGACCGATATTGAAAGACATAATTTGTAAAATAGATTTATTTTCTGCTGTCTGCATGCTTCTGGTGGGCTTCTGTGAAACGAGTCCATTAAGTCCATTACTTCTTTGTGATTCTTCTGCATCCATAACAAGACTGAAATCAGAATACTATCAAATTTTCAGGAAATAAATGAAATCTGTGTCAATATTTCAGCATATACATGGGTATTATTCTATTTTTCAGTTTTAAATTTTTGTTTTCCCAAAGGTTTTTAAAAAAAGGATTTTTACCATTGCATGCTATTTTAGAATTTTGCCTTTGAACAATGAATAAAATGTAGAAAACTGCTAGTAAATATTTTAGTAGTGTTCATATGATCATTAAAAAGGCTACTCATTGACACTCATGGCTTACAGCCACTTATGAAGGCTTAGTACGTACGCAGGGGAGCAGTGGAAATGTAGTTCAAAATATCCACTGCACATCTGATAATAATTTTTTTTCACAAACTGTAAATTATATGTGAATTTAAATATGATAAATGGTCCCCTTCTCTTTATACTTAACCTTGTAAAGAATTATGATGAATGTGACTAGATATTTACATTTGTCTGTTAAGATGCTGAACAGCTTAAGGAAGACCATTTTCTTCAACAGGTAGTTACCGGACAAGTAAGCTTGAAGTGGTCAAATATCTCTCTCCAATAGAGAAAATCATAAGATTTTCTTCTGATGAGCTCTAATTTTTCACTTTTTTGCTCAAGTACTTTTCTCCTTCCAGTAGTACCTTTGCAGTCCTGGAAAGATGAGTTAGCCTAGAGGCCTTCTGTAACTACTGCCACCTGTATGGGTGGAAGTCATTTTACATAGCTGGGTTCCTTTAGTAATCACCAGAACATGAATATCCCTTATAAAAGACATTGATCCTGCTTATCTCAGGCACCTATTTTATGATGGTCTGAACAATGTGGTGGAGGTATTCCTCTATCTCTGCTGAAGACAGAAGTATCCTCCATGACTGGATCACAAAATATAAAAGTATTAGGTGTGAAAATAAAGTAAAGTTGTAATCGCTCAAATGTTTGCCTCACTTTAAAAATTATCCACTTTTTAGAAAGTTCTAGTGCTCTGGTTCCCTGCTGAAGCACAATAAGTAAATGCAGCTTTCTTGCACATTCATAAATTAGGGAGTGCAAGTACTAAATATGGAATCTGAGACCTGAAGAATCCTTAGTTATTTGTGATAAAAGACAAAGACTGGCTTCCTACTTATAGTTATGGACAGCATAAAAAATTTCAAATATCTATCCAAAGAAGATTATGGAATTGTTGCTGCTGCAGCTGTTTAACAGCTGATCATATATTGCATCTCTAAGCAAGAGAAAACTTGTCAACAAAAGAAATCCTTGAAGTGAGATACTGAGATATGAAATGATGATTTAGAAATTATTTATCAGTTCAGGAAACAACACAAGTTTCAATTAGTTATAAATTCTTATTCCAGCCGATCACTCTGTTTGCCTTGAAGTTCAATGCACACTGCACTGTGTTCTAAATGGGCTACAGTTTCTGTCAAAACAGGGATTGTACTCCATATCCATATGCACAATTTCAAAAAGGATTTTCTTGGATGGGTTTGTTTTGATGACTGCAGTTGAGGAAGTACTATGGGTAGGCAGTTGAAAATAATCTTAAAGTAAAATAAAATCACTTCTTGAACATCATATTCTCTCTTAAAGCAGGAATATTTTCTGCTCTGCATGGTGCAGTTTGATCAAAAAAGGAGAAAGTAATAATATTCCAAAGACCTGAAAACCATCAGTGAAATGTGAACAGAGTCATAGTGTCATCCTAACTATTCTGTTCATTCAAATACATTTTTTAGTCCATTTTATAGAGGTTATTGCTATGCTGGTGAAAGGATGGATGTCTTTGAAGGAAAGGCCATGCTTAAAAATAGCATTTTAAATTGTGTTCTTTTGCCAGTCACTATGTACAACTAAAAACATTTTCTGTCTGTAATCAATTCTGGTAAAAACTCTTTCAGCCAGCAGGTTGCCCACTGTTCCCTTCCAATTAGTAACCAGATGTTTTTCTGCAGTCACCAAGAAATATTCATTCTCTTTAAAACAATTTCCACAGACACTTTGCAAAAGCACAATCCTTCTCCTGATGGTCACATCTGTTCATCAGCAAATGGACTTTGTGAAATGACATTTTGCTTACTTGTTACATATGCTTTCTGATCATAAAAATCCTGGTTGTACTCTCAGTGCTGTGGTTTTGTCCAGTCTCAAAGCTGGACTGCAGCCGTGTGTAAATGACAGGCTGTCACTGCAGGGCTGGTATGTCATTGTCTGACATTCTTTCCTACGAGTCAGTAAAAACACAAACCTCTGACTGGAGACAGATGTTAGATGGTACTGGAGCTTGTACTTCCCTCCAGGTAAGAAATATTATAGATAGAGAGCAGTGTGTTGATCAGAGACCTGTGGAGATATATGCTGTGTTCTTGCAACTGCTGCATGACTTCAGGCTGGACATTGTACTTCCATTGGGTTTCTGTAACATAGATATGATGATTGCATATCTTCTAGGGAAAAGTCCTACATAAAATAAATCTACTGCTATCAAAAATGAAAATTCTGAAATCTGGCCATGTACATTTTCATGACATTTTAAAGAAATGCCTAACATCCTAGCAAATTTTCTAGTCTTCTGGTTACTTTCTGCATTTCTGAATTTTCCCTTCAGTTTAATTTAAGTCCTTTCATATTTCAACATGCTGTTCATGATTGTGCTGTGCAGTACTCCAGGCAGCTGCTGTATTCATCCCTAAAGGTGGTGTTATTTCAGCGGCCTAACCTAATTCACACATAAACTGTAAGACTTAAGAGTACTTTAATGCCTTTCTCAAGAATGAAAGACAATGCAAAGGATCTGTCTAGGATGTTATTGTATGTTCCCTCCTATTTTCTCCTATATTAAATACAAGTCTTTAAATTAATTTTTTTCCCTACAAAATATTTTAACTGATACTTAACAAATTCAGCCCAAATAGTAATAAAAACCACTCCCCTCTCCACTGAAAGCTAGCCTTATTACTCAGATATTAAGCAGACGTCATGTTTCCATATAATTTATTTTCAGATCTTTCCTCTGTTGTATGTACACATTTAATCTCATTTGCCATGAGTGTATCCATTAATCTTATTTTACAGTTGCAATTACAAAGCTTCCTTACATGTTTCTTGTGAGAGAATGTTAAGTTGTCTGCAAAGCAGGCACTCAGCTCTGCTTTTCATCTCTCAGGAGTAGTTTTCTGTGTGTGGTGTGAATCAGCGTTCCATCATTCATTCCGTGACAACTACGTTTACTGTGCTCCCACAGAGATAGCTGTCCTCAAATATGAATTTAAAATTTTGGTAACACAGTCACATAAAAGCAATGATACTCTAATATCAAGGCTCCAGTTCAGGAAAGTTTTGCTGAAGGACAAGCCTGTGCATAAGATTCTGGCTATGGTACCTGTGCTGATAGCTAAGGTCATTAGCTGGTGTCCTTTCTGTATTATATATGCACTGTCATTACTGTATAGATTGCAATAAAACACTGAATGGCTCAACACATTCCAAATGAGGTAGAGGACAGCATCTTGGTCCCAGAGAAATTAATCACAGAATTTCTGGGGAGTTTCAAAGCAGAATCAAAACCACAAGAGTGTTTCTATACAGATGTTGTAGCTGTGAACAGCTTCCATCATTTTGGTTACCTACAGCCTGCTGCTCATTTTCCTCTCTGTGTTTTCACATGAATGCTTCCGTATACAAGGATCAACTGTGTGAAGAAAGAATTACAATTAAAGCTAAAATGTATTGCAGTGTAATACGTGATTGATGCTGTGCAAACAGCAAACTTGATGTTTGGTGCTGTACAAATACAAAATGGGGTCCATTACACCCACTACTAAGTGTTGACATGGCCAAGTTTACTTTGTAGAGGAGACTCCATTCTGCAGCTCACACTCTCTCAGGCACTGTTCAGTTAATTAGTAAGGTTATATCTCTGTTTTATTATCAATGAGAGAATGGTTTGAATTTTTTTTCTTCTAAAAAAGAGAAAGAAATCGCCAGGTTTTACCCTGGGGTAATATTACATGCACCTAAATGCCATATTTTACCCAAGTAGACTGTATCTGTTAGTCTAAAAGTTTGGGGGGCCCAAGTAAAAGATCCTGATTATTATCTCTCAAGAAGAGGAAAGTTTCTCAGTTTTGAAAAGTCTGTTCTGTTGACTGTTGATTAACTCATGGAGTGAGAATTCTTCAAGTTTCTTTCTGTGGGAACAAGAGCACACAAGAATGATTTTCTTATTCCCTTCCCCAGGCCACAAAACACATATTTTTCTTCCTGCCTCAAATGCATAGAATGTGCAGTTACATCAAGTCTACAGTCTTATTCAAAATAAATATTTATGTTTTTTTTTGCAGGCAACTTCAAACCCCTATATACCTTATATACTAAGCAACTGAGAACAAAATGTCATCTGTTTAGTTTAGAGTCATAATTCTCTTATGGGTTATTTGTACACATGCAACCAAATTGTTAATTTTTGTTCTGGAAAATGAACTAAACTGATCTAGAACTCTTTATTTTAACTGCATGATCTAAGTCACTGGTAGTCCTATGAGAAATTTTGATAACATATATGCTGAAGATTCAGAAAAATCAGTGATATTACCTCAATGAAAACATATAAACACTTGGGTTATTAGATTTTATTTACATTATGAATTTTAAATATAAGTTAAACTGTTAACCAAAAATTTGAAAGGAAAGGTTGAAAACACAGGAAAGAAACTTCTTGAGTGGCTTTTCCCAGGGTATTTGAATAAAATAGTCAAGCTCTACTTATTAGACTTTGGTATACTGTTTTGTTATTAAAATTTTAAGAAGTCAAAATATAAATGTACTGACTATGTAGAAATACAGCTTTTGGTCCTAGGTTTGTGGTATGCATCAATTTAGTACTGTACAATGCACAACCAGTAAAAAGGAAAACCAAAAATAAAAATAATATTCTGCTTTTGCATATTAAAGATAGGATAAAAGGTGCATAAATTGAGATGGTCGAAATTATAATAAGTTAATAAACTTATTTTTCAAAATGATATGTATTTTCTATTATTTCTAAGCTCTGATTATTGTAAACACGTAAGATAAATGGAGAAAACTTCATTTTATATAATCAAGAAGAGGAGGTCTGTGCAACCTTTCATATGAATATCTTCACAAATACAGACAGTAAGTTCATTGATGGCACAAACTGTTTCATAAAAAAGGAATGGAGATGAATCACATTAATATAGAGCATTATTTTCTGGTAATGTAAATTCTAGGAATCTCCCCACTCTTGGAGAGCCCAAATGAGGGACTTGGATTTTGCAAAAGTTATTTACTTCACCAATTATACGCCTTTATTTCAAGAGAAGAAACACAGTCTTTTCCTTGCTACATGGGTACAAATCAAGAAAATGGTTGGATATATTTTGTGAAGGTCAGGGTAATCCACAGGTACTCTATCTTAGTGAAGACATGAATATGATTATCTGTAATAAACTAAGCTTAATATCAGCAGAGACACCCATATGTAATAAATCTAGGGCAATTGATTCAAGCAAAGCAAATCATATCTATCAAAAGAACATTTTCAAAGAGTCATTAAAGGTTAAACAGCTGAAAACTATGGGAAAATCTTTCTTTCTTTCTTTCTTTTCTTCTTTCTTTCTTTCTTTCTTTCTTTCTTTCTTTCTAAACAGTTTTCTTTATAGGAACAAGATCAGGTAGAGAAATTAAAGCAAACAGAAGTCTTCAAGGCACTGTATTTTAAGCTCTCAGCAAATTTATTTGGACCCTAACTAGTTTTGAATGACAGTTTAAACTCATAAAAATGTAACAATTTTTATGCAGAGGTAATTGATAAGATGAGGCAAACAATCAAATAGTTTCCCATTAGCTCTGATATTTCTACTTTTCCTAAAGTTCTATAACCAGCTGGAAGTTCTAATTGTTCACAATCATAGTTTTTGGTTTCTTGTTTTTTTTTTTTTTTTTTTTTTTTCG